>JAOVVA010000054.1:15419875-15430590 GCA_028565275.1 Leiocassis micropogon
TGGTTTTTAATTGCCATAAGAGGAGCTGCTAGGATTCCAGGTCCAAATCCAGGTCCAATTCTATTCTTTATGTACTCATATATCCATAGTAGTATTGAAACTACAGTATAAGAGGAAACAAATGTGCTTATCTATTAAATGTGAGTAGCATCAAAGAAGGTGCACTTGAGTATACATTTAAAATAGTTAAAAATATATACACGTGCATCTCAATAAATTAGAATATCATTGGAAAGGTGACTTATTTCAGTAATTCAATTCAAAAAGTGAAACTTATATAGTTTCATTACACAGACTGATATATTTCAAGTCTTTATTTCTTTTAATTTTAATGATTAAGGCTTACAGCTAATGAAAACCCAAAATTCTGAATCTTAGAAAATTAGAATATCACTTCAGACCAGTAAAAAAAAAAATACTGCAACAAAAAGATTTTTTTAAAGAATGAACATGTACAGCACTCAATACTTGGTCGGGGCTCCCTTTGCAGGAATTACTGCAGCAAGGCGGCATAGCATTGAGGCGATTAGTCTGGGGCACTGCTGAGGTGTTATGGAAGCCCAGGTTGCTTTCATAGTGGCTTTCAGCTGTTCTGCCTTGTTGGGTCTGGTGTCTCTCATCTTCCTCTTCACAGGTCAGGTGAGTTTGCTGGACAATCAAGCACAGGGATACAATGGTCCCTAAACCACGTATTAGGACTTTTGACAGTGTGAGCAGGTGCCAAGTCCTCCTGGAAAATGAAACCAGTATCTCCATAAAGCTGGTCAGCAGAGGGAAGCATGAAGTGCTCTAAAACTTCCTGGTAGACGCCTATGCTGACCTTGGCCTGATAAAAACACAGTGGACCAACACCAGCATATGACATGGCTCCCCAAACCACCACCAACTGTGAAAACTATACTAGACCTCAATCAACTTGGATTCTGTGATTCTCCTCTCTTCCTCCAGACTGGGACCTTGATTTCCAAATGAAATGCAAAATTTGATTTCACCTGAAAAGGAGATATTGGTCCGCTGAGCAACCGCCCAGTCCTTTTTGTGCGTTGTCTTTGGTTTAAACGTGGGCTAAGCCCTGACTCCAGCTGCAGTCCACTCCTTGTGAATCTCCCCAAATTCTTGAATAGGCTTAATTTCACCATCTTTTCAAGGCTGTAGTTATCACTGTTGCTTGTGCATTTTTTTCCTACCACATTGTTTTCTTCCACTCAACTTTCTATTAATATGAACCAAACTGAGAGAACATTTAAAGGGTCGGAAAGCTTTGCAGGTCTTTTGAGTTAATTAGCTGATTAAGGAGTGTGACACCATGAGTCTCCAATATTGAACTTTTGCACAATATTGTAATTTTCTGAGATACTGAATTTTGGGTTTTCATGACCTGTAAGCCATAATCATCAAAATTAAATGAAATAAACACTTGAAATACATCAGTCTGTGTGTAATGAATATACTGTATATAATATATGAGTTTTACCTTTTTAATTAAATGAATTAAATACATCAACTTTCGATGATATTCTAATGTAGTGAGATGCACCTGTATATAAAAACGTTTGTGAGCTTTTAAGATAACTTGAGAACTAGAAAATAATTTTGTGTTTATAGTTAGTGTGATCAGAAGATCTAGTTGTTTTTGGCACAGGCTGGCATGGTGGCACAGCAGATAGTGCCAAAGTCCCCAGTTAAATCTTAAACTAGCGTTACTGTCTACTGAGTTTTGCATATTCCCCCTGAATCCATCACCACCCTGACAGGGATAGGTTACTAAAGGTAAGTAAACGAAGACTGAAGTGTTTTGGGCACTTTTGGCTTTCCAAACTGATTTCGCAGGGTTGTGCGCGTGGGGGCGCGCTGAGCCGCGCTGAGCCATGCAGATGTGTCGCAGATTTTAAAAGTCACTGTGCGCACAGAACGATCTAGTACGAGGAAATGGGACGTTGAAAAGCTTTCAAAACTGAAGCCAAAACAAAACTGCGAAGGGAAGAGTAGCAGAGAAGGAGGAAGACACTACCTATTCTTCTCAGTCATACTCACTTTAACGAGCAAAGCGCACTTCCAAATACGTTTATTCACACACAGTAAGAAGCGCAAACAATCCCATGGAACTGTCAGCTATCGGAGAACAAGTGTTTGCTGTGGAATCGATCATTAAGAAAAGAGTGAGGAAGGTAAGGGAGCGACAGTGAATGTTGTTGGTTGATGCTCTTGTTTTGCAGAAGTGTCCGGTTCATTTTTATTTTTTTTATTTATTTTTTGTTTTGCAATCTGAGGATTTTAAGCAGCTCAGTGTTTACATCATTAACCTGACTCCATGCTTAAAGAGGGCGGGGAGCGCAGCGATCGCTTCACCGACGTACTTTAATGGAGCCTGAAAGGGGGAGAAACTAACGTGTGTGGTGTAGCACGTTATGAAACCGTTTGGCGATCGGATCCGAGTCTTTCCTCCGCCGAGCCCCAGAGTGACAAAAACCGCTACGCAGTATCCTCAAACACCGACAACTTGGCTGAAGTTAAGCGACATGCTGGTACTAGATCACTCATATACGTATTCCTGGTGTGGTGGCGTGTTTTCTTTACCTTATTAAATATGATTTTATATTTTGATATTATATTGCGCAGATCGCCTGGATGGCAGTGACGGAGCTCGAGCTGTGATGCGATGCTCTTTGCACTGATGCTCCCTAAACCTGATTGAGGCATTAAAAACATTTCACTCGGCTAAAATTTCATGTCACGTGCAGCAAATTCTCTTTAAGAGTGCAACTTAATTACAGTCTTCGTGTCCGAACCTGCCTGTAGTACCCAATGTGCGCGTCACTGAGTTTGGACCACAATGTAATTAAACGCTCCGGGGTCATCCATTCAGTGTTTCCTTAAACGTCATACGTCATTACGTCATGTCAACTGAAGCCCATAAGAGATTTTTTTTAATCTAAAAGCATGCATCATTTCTTCCCCCCCTCCCATCTTGTTGAACAGGGGAATGTGGAATATTTACTAAAGTGGAAGGGGTGGCCCCCAAAGTAAGTATGTTCTCCCAAGTTTTTAAAAGATGCATGTGTGTTTAAAACAGCATCATAATTTAATTTATATCTCTGTTATATATGATAACTATTAAATTCTAAAAAAAAAATAATAAATAAAAATAAATAATCAATGCTCACCTTTCAGGTATAGCACTTGGGAACCCGAGGAGCATATACTGGATCCCCGGCTTGTTCTAGCATATGAGGAGAAGTGAGCTTTGCTCAAATTCAGGAAGCAGTATACTGACTAATTCTTTTGATTTAGCCCTTATTTAAATTGCATTTATTAAATCTCAATTCCATTTCACAACAGAGAGCACAAGGACAGAGCAGTGGGATGGCGAAAGAGAGGACCTAAACCTAAAAGACTTCTTGTACAGGTAATGACTGGAATTGCTTCTCTTCTTTTTGACTACACTATCAAAGCATCATATATCAAAGCATTTTCTAACTCTACAGTTTCTTACTTCTAATCTCTACCCAAAGGGTATTTACTCAATGGATCTTCGGAGTGCACATAAAGCTGTAGAGCAGTCTCCAGGACATCTGCATCTGTCCCTTGCACACCACCTTGATCCAAAAGCTGGACATGCAGTGCAGAGATTCTGCTCCAAAGAAAGTGCTGTATATCATCAGCTAGTTCATCATAAGATAACTAAGAGAAACCCCAAAGGCCCATCAGTTGAGCATTGGGATGAGTTGGAGAAGGATGAAAACTATGAAGAGGAGGTTATAGGACAGGAAGAGGCAGAGACTGACAGGGCCACTCTAAACAGTGAGTGTGTTAAAAAATAAGGATAAACACTATGTTGACCTGCAGCCATGGCCAAAAGTTTTGAGAATCACACAAATATTAATTTTACGAAGTCTGCTGCTTCATGAAGTCTGCTGCATAGTAACATTTTTTGTCAGATGTTACTATGGTATACCAAAATATAATTACAAGCATTTCATAAGTGTAAATATTTGACCCTTCCTTTTCAAGACCTCTGCAATTTGCCCTGGCATGCTGTCAGTCAACTTCTAGGCCACATCCTGACTGATGGCAGCCCATTCTTGCATAATCAATGCTTGGTATTTGTCAAAATTTGTGGATTTTTGTTTGTCCATTCGCCTCTTGAGGATTGACCACACATTCTCAATGGGATTAAGGTCTATGAAGCTTCCTGGCCATGGACAAAAATGTATATAAAAATATTTTGTATCCTGATCCACTTAGTTATCACTTTTGCCTTATGGGAGGGTGCCCCATCATGCTGAAAAAGGCTTTGTTCGTCACCAAACTGTTCTTGGATGGTTGGGAGAAGTCGTTTTCGGAGGATGTTTTTGTACCATTCTTTATTCTGTGTTTTTAGGCAAAATTGTGAGTGAGTTCACCCACTCCTTTGGCTGAAAAGCAACCCCACACATGAATGGTCTCAGGATGCATTATTGTTGATACGACTCAAGTCTGATGGTAGCGCTCACCTTTACTTCTCCGGACAAGCAGATGCCCCAAACAATTGGAAAGGGGATTCATCAAAGAAAATTACTTTACCTCCTCAGTCTTCAGCAGTCCAATCCCTGTACCTTTTGCTGAATATAAGTCTGTCCTTGATTCCTGGAGATAAGTGGCTTCTTTGCTGCCCTTTTTGAAATGTATGAAGGTGAGTGCTACCATCAGTCCTGTGTCATGCCAACAGTAAAACATTCAGAGACCTATCATGTGTGGGGTTGCAAATATTGACTCTTTGCATAAACGTAATGTAATTGTCAATAAAAGCCTTTGACACTTATGAAATGTTTCTAATTATACTTCAATATATCAGAGTAACATCTGACAAGAAGATCTAAAAATACTGAAGCAGCAGACTTTGTGCAAATTAATATTTGTTTTATTCTCAAAACTTTAAGCCACGGCTGTAGTAAACCCAAATAATGAAGTACTAAACAGTTTACCTTTCTACCTGGGCAGATGTGTTTGTGTAGTGGACATTTTCCAGATTCTGTTAAAAACTGTAGTGGAACCATTTACTTTTTGTGAAAATGAAAAACTTTCACTTTCTTTTTCTACAGAAAGTGGAAGAATCAGCAATAGTTTCTTTCCCTGTCAGACTGATTGCACCCTCACTGTATTGTATCTGCATATTTTATAAGTCATCAATCCGTGGCTACATGTGACCTGACCCTTGTATGAATTTAGTGACATTTAATGCAAACCCTTCCATATTTGTGGCATGGGTGACATAGTGGCTTTGCACCACCAGGGTTGAAGAGTCTTGTCATCAGGTCTGAGTGTGTGGAGTTTGTGTTTGGTGGTTTTTTTCTGGGTGCTCTGGTTTTCTCCCATGGTCCAAAGATGTTCAGATTAGACTAATTGGTGTTTATTTGCCCTTAGCATCTGAGTGAATGTGCTTGTTTGTCTCAATGCTTCTTATCTTTTATTAGCCATATATTTTAATGTCCCATTCTGTGCTTTTCTGTACAAATATTTGTTTAGTGTTTGGCTCACATAACTTCTATTTAAATCTCTTTCTTTCTCTCTCTCTCTCTCTCTCTCTCTCTCTCTCTCTCAGGTAATGTAGAGACAGAGGGTTGGAGTGCAATAACTAGACCAGAGGAAATTACATTGTCTCCATTGTGTGAGGAATGGAGGCCAGTTATGGGTCCAGAGGAGGTAACTGTGACAGATGTCACCATCAATTCACTGACAGTTACTTTTAGGGAGGCTATTGTTGCAAAAGGCTTTTTTAGAAGCTGGGAACTGGAGCTGTAATACAGAAACATGGTAAATTATGAAGATGTCATGTGAGACAGAAAGAGCGGGGAGTAAAAAGTAAGACTTTCTTTAAGTGCACTAGATGTATTTGAGGTTTTACATATTGTTTTCTACTGAATAACCTTTTTTCATTTTAAGGTGTATTTATGAATATTAGAGCAAACATCCTCAGCATGGAAAGTCTACTCTTCACGCTATATGTACATGGATCAGCCATAACATTAAAATCACCTGCCCAATATTGTGAAGGCCCCGTTTGTGCAGCTCTGACTCATTGGGCATGAATTACATAAGACCTCTGAAGTTGAAGATGGTACCTTTAAGTTGTGACGTCAGCCCTCCATGAATTGGACTTGTTTGTCCATCACATCTCACAGATACAGTATTCCATCGCTTTGGGAAACAGAATTTGGCACAGAATTTCGCCATTGGGAAATTTGGAGACCAGATCACATTGAATTCTTTGTCATGTTCATTAAGCCATTCCTGTACAATTTTGCAGCGACCACATTATGCTGCTAAAAGAGGCCACCGTCATTAGTGAATACTGTTAAAATTAAGAGCTGCACTTGGTCTGCACCAATGTTTAGGTAGGTGTTACATATAAATGTAACATCCACATGAATGCTAGAACGCAACATTGCCCAGATCGCTGATCCATCTTCTCATAATGTATCCTGGTGGTATCTCTTCCCCAAGTATCTCTGGGATTCAGACAGGCTTGCCTTTGCTCCCCATATACATCAATGAGTCTTGGGTGCCATGACCCTTCCACTATTATACCACTTGTCCTTACTTTGGGTAGGTACTAACCACTGCATACCAAGACTTGTCATATGAAGAGATGCTCTGACCCAGTCATCTGGCCATCACATTAAGTCCCTCAGATCTGTAGGCTCGATGATTTTACCTGCTTCCAACACATGAACTTTGAGAACTGACTGTTTACTTGATTCTGTGTATATCCTATCCCCTGACAGATGTGATTGTGAATGAGATAGCAAGTGATATTCATGTGACCTGTCATTGGTTTTAATGTTATGACTGATCAGTTTATATGTCCTGTTGTTATCAATGCAGCAGAAGCAATCTCCAAATGCAGTTATATATTTAAAGTCTGTGAGCTAATAGAGAAGATACTGAAACTATTCTCATGATACTGCTACGTGAGGGTGTATTTATTTGAGTACATGTTAAGGTACTCTTTAGCTGTACATAGCCTTATTTGTAACTTGCAATCAGTAAATAAAATTGTTTCTCAGACATCAGCAAAGAAGGGGCACTTGTGTAAACCTTTTATTAGTGTGAACAAAAATAATTGAAATACAAATTTTGGTTGTGAGTTTGCAAGATAACACTTTTTAAGAAATTGGAATATGCTAATTATTATGAGATCATTAATATAACCATGGCTGATATCACAGTAATTGGCCATAATTTTGGAAGAACTTAGGATCAATAGATTTTCGCACTACGTTCCTTCCAATCCTCCAGCACTGTTTGGCTGGTCAAACCATCTCTCAGAGATCAATGAAGACATGCATCTAAACTCTTTTCTGTTCTGGCACCTAGGTAGTGGAATGACCTTCCTCTAGATCTCTGTACAGCTTAGTCTCTGGCAATCTTCAAACGACGACTTAAGACATGTCTGTTTCTTCAGTACCTGGATTAATGGTTAAGGTTTTAGTGTGATTATCTATGAATCTTGGAACTTGGTTTGGCAAAAAGTAGATGCTCAATGAAAGTGAAGTAGAGAAGAAGCTTGTAACACCCTATTATTACATTGGTGGAGCTAAGTTCCAATAATATTTAAGCAAAATTAGTCGATTAAAAATCGAGATGATGTGAAATGATTCATAGAATTTTGGGACTACTCAGCATACAACTGCATAGTAGTTATAGCCTAATACAATACTTCACTGACAAGTATCACTGTTTCATTTTCATCTTAACCATCACACTATGTACACTAGTCAAAATTGCAGCATTGTTAACAGAATTTCTTAAATGTCATGTTTCTCTGGAAAAAAGCACACATTTTTGAGAGAAAATGTAAACATACATTGCGTAGTGTGAGGACTGTTACAATCCAATATATGTAAAAGTCTCATGTAGCCCACTGATGCCGATATTGAATAGAAAATACTTTGCATTAGCATCAGTTTAAAGTTGACTTGTGACATGTTTCACCAGCAGCATGATGTTCAGTAACCTAAGAAAACTTTCAAAATGTACCTTATGCTGCATATGAAACAGCCAAGTGTCTATGGGGTCAAAATGTAGTTTTTTTTAAAGGTATATAGTGCATACAGTGCTGTGCGTGTTCTGGTTATTGCTGTTGTAAGAGGTAATAACCATACTCATGATTCAGCCTGGATTAAGCAATTTAACTCATAACAGGGCTGTCAATCCACATAAAATGAATAAACTGTTTTATTGAATAACAGCTACTGAATATTTATGAAAAACTATTTTTCCCTTTAATATTATTTTACTATCAAATTCAACAATTATACAAAATGTACTAACTATGGAAACCCTCATGATTCTTCCTCCCTGCCTGCTAGTTTTACTACCTCTGCATTTACTTAAAGACAATTTTATAGCAGCACACTGTAGCATTAATTGTTCTACTCTTAGTCACGCATTGCACAACTTGTATCTGCCTGTGTGTGATCTTTGATATTCTCCTGCTATTAACCATGTGATGTACATTTATACTAAAAGGTAATTACATCAACCATTGTATTTTTGTATGATTACACATACACATGCTTAGGAAAGGAACATTTTATATTTTAATATAAATAATAATAAGCAGCAGCAAAAGGGTACTGTCTATATCCTTTTTTATATGCAAATAATGAACCTATTACCAAGTTACCAGTTGTCTCTGAAAATCTACACTGTACAAACAGATACCCTGGTGTTATGTTGCCAGAATATACAGTATTTGTATTAAATGTCATGCTTTTAAGCTAAATGTGAGAAATGAAAGATTTTGTCCCCTATTGGATCACTGTCATCTTTAAGCATATATGTTTAGGACTTTGTTTTTTTTAATATGTTGCAAAAACACTCTAAAAGTTGACATGAAAGTACATCGAGTACTGTGGGAAGTCAAATTCCTACACAAAGTAAAACACACAAACTTGATTTTCATTGGTACAAACATACTTTAATGTACAATTAAATAATTGAAAAAAAAATTTCCTGACCACAAAAAATAACTTAAAAAATTATAGAAACCAGAGCATCAAATTTTTTTGCTCCTCTCAGCAAGCACCAAAAAGTGTTAGCAAGAGAAAAGTGGTCAAAATTTTAACAAAATCACATGATTTGTCCAGTCCATTTCTGACCCCCTTCAAAAAGATTCCACACACAAAAAAGGTTCAGTTAAAATGGTTTGTACAGTGGATCATTATTTATATATTCATGTATAAGACGTTTCATCAAAACATTTCTCAGCAGT
The DNA here is from genome assembly GCA_028565275.1 of Leiocassis micropogon. Taxonomy (NCBI): domain Eukaryota; kingdom Metazoa; phylum Chordata; class Actinopteri; order Siluriformes; family Bagridae; genus Leiocassis; species Leiocassis micropogon. Next base: position 15,429,132 of record JAOVVA010000054.1, read on the forward strand.
CCCCAACTGGGATGTTTAAGGTATGACAACAGTGTCATTTTGCATTACCATTACATCTTTTAAAAATTTTAATTTATCAGCTCCTGTTGCTTCAAGTTTTTTTCAAAAATTAAATAATAATATATCTATCTATATATAAAAAAGGACAAGTATTTTTCTTATTTCATAAAATAAGTCTCACACCATATTGCCACTGTTCAGGTAATGTCCTGCTAGCTTTATCATTTAAACTACTGAAAAAGTGGGGGGAAAACATGAAATTTGGGTTGCTGTTTTTCATAGCCTTTTGTAACTGTCTTTGTCTATGTGAAATGGACGGTAGGTGCCTTCCACAATGTTTGTGTGCCACAATGACCAAAAGAGAACCAGCAGTGCCTTGGTAATACAATTTTTTTTTTTAAATCCTTTAAATTTTAGTATACATATAAAACAACTAGAATTGGTCTGAGAAACATCCCACCTACAAAATCTTATAGCAAAACTCCACTGAGCCTGCTTGCCCCAAGCTGCCCTAAAGGCTCAACTCCCTTCAGCTTAAATCAGAAGGAAACAAAAATAGTGAACTCTATTCCTTAACTGTCCGGTTCCATGTACATTTTTATTACAAATCTATTTAAGTCCAGAATTTCTTTACACAGTAGGAAAACGATGATGGAAACCCCAAAGTTCTGAGCATCAAAAGGGAAACGAGTCAGGAAAATATTTCCTTCCTGGACAGAGGAGAAGTTAAGGACATTAAGCCAGAGAGATAGCGAAAGAGCATCAAAATTGCTTTCTTGAGAAATTCAAGTTCCCTCATCAGAGTTTAGGCTTCATGGTAGAAATTACTGCACTGTCCTATTATTATAACATCTGTAGAGTCAGCAGTTCCAGTACCATTCCATACATAAAGAGACAGAATGAAAGAATGTAGCACACATTTAAAGAACAGGATTTATGGTAGTAGGAAATCCATGGCATGCATAGAAGGACAAAAGTATCCCATGCAATCTGCCATTGGGAGGAAAAAAGGGGACACTGCAATTTTCAATCAAAACAAGACTATAACACCCCCCCCCCACCCCAAAAAAGGAAACAAGTGTATGAATTTCTTGTTTGGGTCAGTTAACAGAAATGTGTTACAAATTGCAGCCATTTTTAAACAGAATATGCCAAAAGTTGTCCAGTAGGAGTCACTACAGGGATTTAAAGTTTCTATGAAAAAGATGATAAATAAAAACTTAAATTCTAATCAGTAACCACTAATAAATAGAATGTGTATGGAGGAAAAACAACAAAGCTCTATTGTGTTAACATGTTTTTCTCTTTAATTTTATGCATTTAAAATATTTAAAAAATATTTATAAAAAGGCAGTCATCCCCAAAAATAGTGCTCATCAAATACCAAGGAGAATATTCCCATCCTTTCACCCAGAACCCCTTTGAACACAATTGGCTAAAAAAAAAAAAATTATATTAT
>JAOVVA010000054.1:15430690-15443060 GCA_028565275.1 Leiocassis micropogon
GCATATATTAACAGCAATAATTTACCATTCATTTAATTTATTAATTTGCTCATTTAATGTAATATCTCCCATAGGAAGGTGTAGTCTTTTCATTTACTTCAAAAATATTATATAAGAACACTAATAATGAGAGCAACAGTAAATTTTAAAATTGCAACCCATTCCTATTAAGTGTTTTGAGGACTGTAATGCTACATTAAATCTAATGAGCTGTGATTGATATTTGTCCCCATGTCTTGGTTGTTGCTGGCCAGCATGTCATTAGTTCCTTGTCCATGCAGGGGCCCCATTCCACCGAGTTGTGAAAGCATGGCATTCTGGTCTGAACCAAATGTAGCTTGGTCCAAAGCATTAGCCTGTTGTTGCTGCTGAGGTTGCTGCTGCAGTTGTTGTGGAGGTGGAGGTGCTACCATGCCAGTGTGATGTGGGGCAAGATGACCAGGGTGTGGGGAGCCCGTTTGGGGAGAGATTCGGTGTGGAGAAGGCTGAGGCTGCATCCGAGGAGATGGACTAGAGTTTGGTGGCAGAGACTGGGGCCGTGGTGATGGCTGAGGTGACCGCACCTGGTTGCTAAGGGACGTGGACAGTTGTTGGCCCTGTAAATGTGGAGACTGGGACATTGGCTGTTGAGGGCTCATGGGATTATGTTGAGCAGGAGATCCACCACCTCGGTGCTGCTGTTGCTGCTGCTGAAGGAGCCTTTGATGCAGTGCTTGCTGAATGATGGCCTGGGAAGGTTGAGGCTGAGAACCACCTTGAGGGGGCTGTAATTGTTGCTGCTGAAGCGAACTACCACCATCACTTCCTTGAAGCCCACCCATGGCATTCTGCTGCTGCTGCATCAGCAGCCTCTGTTTCAAAGCTGCTGCCCCCATTTGCTGAGACATAGATCCTGAATAATTCTGTTGCATCCCAACCTGTGGTCCTCCTTGTTGCTGTTGTGGGAGTCCACTGGTTTGACCTTGACCTGGCTGCTGACCCGCCATCCCTGGCTGACCAAGATAACCTTGCTGTGGCTGTGACTGGGGGTGCTGAAACTGACCAAGATTTCCCATCTGCTGCTGCTGCTGCTGCTGCAAATGTTTCCTCATGAATTCTTTGAACTGGGGAGACATATTGGCCATGTTTGATACTTGACCAGGCAAAACACCATGTTGTTGCTGCAAAGCCATTTGCTGCTGCATATTCACACCCATAAGGGAACGTTGTTGAAGTGGGTTTGCGGGGGGCATGCCATTCCCTTGGCCCATGTGCATACTTGGTTGACTGCCCCCTGTATTTACATTTACCTGCTGGCCTTCTATGCCCGCTGGGCCTGAACCTCCAACACCAGGCCCACCTCTTCCAAGGTATTTTGGCACTCGCTGCTTAACAAATGTTGCCATAAGCTGTGGATTTGAGCGCAATATCTTAAGAACCTGCTGCTGTTGAAGGGGGGAGCTGGGAGAACGCAGAGTTCTAAGAAGATCTTGCAAGGCATTCTGAAGTAGACCTCCATTGCCAGTCCCTGGGTTTGTAGCTCCGCCTGGGCCACCCATCATACCCATCACTCCTGGTTGCCCCTGTTGGAGAAGTGGCTGCTGCACCACCTGTTGTGGTTGTTGCCCAGGAAGCATTCCTGCATGACCCATTTGACTCATCACTGCTCGCTGCTGAGGGGGGATACCAGAGGTTCCCCATTGCTGCTGTGGAGGCTGGAGCTGAGGCCCACCCTGTGGAGCCTGTGGCATTTGTACTTGGGAAGGAAGTTGGCTCTGAGGGCCTCCTTGTTGCTGCATGCCAGGTCCTACCACACCTTGCTGTTGTTCAATTTGAGCCCTGGATACAGAGGATTGTGCCTGGGGTTGTAAACCTTGGGGCCCCACCATCCCTGCTCCAGGGTGGTTCAGACCCATTGGGTTTTGTGTCTGAGGCCCCTGGTGCAGGGTGTGTGGGGCCATTATCCCTGGTCCTTGACTCATCAGACTTTTTTGTTTAGCCATTTGCCTTTGAGTCTCTGCCACTCGCTGAATCTTCAAGGCCATTTCTAGGGCAGCAGGAGGAGGACCAGAGGGCTGCGGTGAGGGAAATGCTGACTGACCCGTGTTTGACTGTTGTTGCTGGGGCAGAGTTGCTGGGCCCATGCCAGGTTTCCCCATTGACTGAGAAAGTGGAGAGGAACTCTGCGGTCTTTGCACATATGGAGGAAGGCTGCTGGGATGCTGAAGCTGCGTTACTGAGGATGGTTGTGGTGGTTGTGGTTGTTGCTGCATCTGTTGCTGTGGAGAGCTCATCATCCCACCACTGACAGGGAGCGGTTGGAACTGATGATGCTGCACCATTCCTGCAAGTTGCTGCTGCTGAGGACCTCCTGCAACTCCAGGCTGTGGGACAGGAGTTGGACATTGTTGAGTTGGTTGCTGCAGGACAGGAGATTGAGTACTTTGGGTGGGTGTCCCAGGGCCAGTTGTGCCATTGTTGCTGGGTGATGGTAACCCTTCATTTCCACCAATTAATGGTTGGCCTGTTCTTTGCATGCTAGCCACCCTTCTCCGAAGCATCTGAGCTTGCTGAACCCGGTGCTGAAGCTGCTGTTGACGCAGTTTCTGCTTGATGTTCAGGCAGAAAGGCACTGGACATTTGTTCTCTTGGCAGTGTTTAGCATGGTAACAGCACAGTGCAATTAGCTGCTTGCAGATAGGGCAACCACCATTGGTTTTCCGCTTACAGCCCTTGGTGTGCTGGACGACTCTCTTCATCTTTTGACAGGATGGAAGTGAACAGTTGGCATTGCGGCACTGGCAAGCATGTACTAGAGACTGTATGCAACGCTGAATGCTAAGACGGCGCGAGTCACCGGGACTCTGCATGGAGGCTGCAGCTTGGCTGTTGCTCTCATCATCCAGGCCCAGGCCAAGCTTCTCCATCTTGTGCTCATGACCCTTTGTATTGTAGCAAGTGATGCAAAGGTCATAATCCTGCAATGAGAGATTATGTGGTGGATTTAGTGAACCACAGACAGAAACCTAAGCCTAAAAATCATGATAAATGTAGATTGTGGACCTTATTATGTACATTACATAGTCCTTTTAAATGTAGTCCCCATTATCAGTTTCTGCCCTAGATGCAGAAGCTAACTGAATATTTCTTACCTCACATACAGTGCAGTGGAAGCGTGTCTCAACATGGTGTTTGCATTCATTACAGGTATAGACAAATCGATCTTGACTCTGGTTATGCAGCTCTACCAGCATACACATCGAACTCCATTTGGACCGCCTCAATGAGGAAAACTCCAAGTGTTTCTCCCGTGCCAGTGTAAGGAAAGCATCTCGCCCATCCATCAGGTCACACGCCATTAATGGATCTGGGTCCATGATTGGTGGAAGAGCATTGGAATTGGGCCCAGCAATCAGCCGGATGACAAAGAACACCTTAAAGAAATAAAAATTAGAACACCAAGTTTCCCCTAAAATTAAAACCTTGACTCTGCCCCTGTCCTACCTCTTTATGCTTCTCCATGGTGGCATAAAGTTTTTGTGATAGGTCATTTGACACATTTGGCATCCCGGGTTTCTTTTTGTTGGCTCGGCTCATACTGCTCTTGTTCTTGCTCGTCTTTTTATTGTTCTTTTTCTTGGCATTCTTGCTGTCGCCCTTAGTAGCCTAGAGGGTGCAAGGTGGTATAAAATCAAACTGACTAAAGGGTTAATGTAACTATAGTGAAGACACTCCAACTTACATCTACACTTTCACTGGCAGTACTGTTCTCCTCGCGTTTTCTCTCCTCTTCCTCCTGTTCCAACTCCTTGATGCTTTCTTCAAGCACATTGGGCCAAAAGTCACCCTCAAAATAAGGCAACTCCTTGGCACTAGTGAGACGATCCTCTGTCGCCTGTTTAAATATGTCCTGCAAGGAGGGAGAAAAAAAAGCAAAAAAAAAAAAAAAAGCAGTGTTGTTTCTTGAATCTGTGTTTGCCTTGTAAATATAGATGCCATAAAAGCACCAGTTAACCAAAATGATTGTGAAAGAATATAATTTATACATGACAAACAATTCTTACCTTATAGTCATGCACAATGCGCTCTGCCACAGCTTTATCTAGCATCTTCTTGTACCACTCCTGTAGTCGCTTAGGCTTGGGTATCTTTTGGTCTGCAGGGTGACAGTGGAATATGTAGTCATCTCCCTCACTAGGAGGGCAGGCCCAAATGTGACCTGTAGTGAACCTTAAAGAAGAGCCACAAACACAAGTTTGGTGAAAGTGCTAACTATTTTAATATTTCTTACTCCATAATCACTTCTAAGGGAAACATCTTACCCTAACTTTTTGGCATACTCCAGATACCCAATAAGAATCTCATGGTATACTGCTGTTCTTAAACAACGCGGCTGAAAAAAGTGAACACTGTCCAAGTAGGATATGTACACCCGTCTGTCAGGAAAGAGAAGCATTTTCAGACTGTACACAGTTTCAGATCAATAACTTATTTTTTTTTAAAAAACCATTAAAAACCTGGTTACATTTGTTGGATGAATAATGAGGACAATAATTCTTGTGTTATATAAGAAATATAATTTAATAAGAATATGCTGCACCTTTGATTTGGATGTGGACAATCTGAGCTGTATTCCTGCACATGCATGCCAAAAAAGCAAACATCAGCACCATCCATGTCTTCAAAGGCAAACAGAGCTTTTGATCTGTATGGGAAGGACTCTGGCATCTCACCACTGTCGACAAATCTGAGAAAAAGGGGGAAACATCAATTAATTATCATCATGCAAAATATGTTACTTGATGTAAGAATAATTATCTTAAAAAGACACTGTTTCTGATCTTATTTCCTGGTGTGCATCTTCTAACTAATGATCATAGCCCCCCAAAAAAGGACAAATTTAAATCAAACGAATGAATAAAGAAAAAAAAGAAAGGAGCACAATAAGATACGATAATTGCAACTGATGCCGGCATTACATATCTCGACATATCTAAGCATCTCTCACCTGGACTTCATTCCTGGTTTGACTTCTACCACCTTGTCAGAAACATGGACAACACGGATAGTGATTTCACCGCACTCCGGGTGGTTCTGGCGCTTCATAAAGTCATTAACACGAGTTTCTAAGTAGTTGCCCAGTTTAGTCTGGGGCAGCCCTATACAAGCAAAGAACATTTACAATTATTGTGATAAAATGTTACCAATAAAAGGTATTTACCAATTATCCCATTGTTTGTAAATATTAATAATATATGTAATAATATATTGTAAATATATACATACTTTTAGCGGCGTATTTATTCTCTTTGCGGGTCTTGTTGGCCTTTTTCAAACATTCATTACAAACAAAGCTGAAAGAGTCAAAGAGGACATACAGGTTAGATGGGAAATCCTTGAAATACAATCAAAATGAGCCAAATCATAATTTTCAGTATGACAAAGACTCACCCTGAAGGCCAAATTGTGTCATTGTGCAGAACACAAATCTGATGCATTTTACGCCCACAGTCCATACAGTCCACAAATCTACAAAGAGGAAATGTAAAATCAATTCGTAAACTGTATAAAATATAAAAGTATGCAATATATCGCCCTAAAGACTGCATTATTGTAGCATTTACAAGGTGAGCATAATGCAAGTCCTCCATGTGCGCATATATTTATATATTAATGTACATTATGCACATTTACATATAAATAAAATGTGTATAATGTACATTAAATTTTTTTTTATAAAATGTCACTCCGGGTTTATTTGAATTAACTTGCTTTTCAACACACTTTGTCCATCCGTCAACAAGCTTTTATACAATATTTCCTCACTGAAAAACGTTTTGGGCTGAGCTGCAAGCCACTAATGCCCTGCTGTCTCCACTTTATCAGAAGTGAATCTTGTTCTTCGTAAGGCTGCTTTCAGGAAAACACAGTTGACAGTGTGAGCAGAAGTGTGGACAGGCATGGTCATGCAACATTAATCGGAAGTGTAGATTTCAGCTCTTCAATAAGCATCTTACTGTAACGAGCACTGTTGATTGTTGAGACTTTTTCCCTTTGGAACCCCAGAAAACTAAGCATCAATTTTCCAGCTGATAGTTGGTCGGCGATTGAAGATGTTTCTGTTCCATACACTGCTATTTTCTTTAAGGTACTTAGTGATGTACCCATGCCTCATCACCAGTAATGATTTTCTTTAAGAAACTTTTAACTTCCTTAGGGTATCAGTGTAAATTTTGTTTGCAGATATCCAAACACTTCTTTGCACTTCTGATGTACAACCCCAAATCAGAAAAAGTTGGGATAGTATGGAAAATGCAAATAAAAAAAAAGAAAGTAGTGATTTCTAAATTTACTTTGACTTGTATTTCATTGCAGACAATATGAACACAATATTTTATGTTTTGTCTGTTCAACTTCATTTCATTTGTAAATATACATCCTTTCCTGTCATTCAGACCTGCAACAGATTCCAAAAAAGGTTGGGACAGGAGCAATTTAGGGCTAGTAATCAGGTAAATTGGTTAAATAATGTGATTTCAAACAGGTAATTGTAATTATGATTTGGTACAAAAGCAGCATCCAAGAAAGGTCTAGTCTTTTAGGAGCAAAGATGGGCAGAAGATCGCCAGTTTGGCAAAAAATACGTGACAAAATTATTGAAATGTTCAAAAACAATGTTCCTCAAAGAAAGATATGAAGTCATTTGGATATTTCACCTTCAACAGTGCATAACAATTAAAAGATTCAAGGAATCTGGAGGAATTTCAGTGCGTAAAGGACAAGGGCGCAAGCCTAAGTTGGACAACTGTGATCCCCTATCTATCAGGCGGCACTGCATGAAGAATCGTCATTCATCTATAAGCGAACCTTGGTCAAGTACCACAATACGTAGTTACATCCACGAATGCCAGTTATAACTGTACTGTGCCAAAAGGAAGCCCTATGTTGACAGTGTCCAGAAACGCCGTCGACTTCTCTGGGCTCGGAGTCATCTGGGATGGACCATCATACAGTGGAAACGTGTACTGTGGTCAGATGAATCAGTATTTCAGGTATTTTTTGGGAGAAATGGTTGCCATGTGCTCCGGACTAAAGAAGAAAAGGATCATCCAGACTGTTACCAGCAACAAGTCCAAAAGCCAGGGTCTGACACGGTATGGGGTTGTGTCAGTGCCCTTGGCAAAGGTAACTTCTGTGATGGCATGATTAATGCTAAAAAGTACATAGAGATTTACTTAGATAGAGAGGGAGCACAATATGCTGCCTTCAAGAAGACATCTTTTCCAGGGACGCCCATGCATATTTCAACAAGACAATGCAAAACCACATTCTACACACATTACAAAGTCCTGGCTGCAGAGGAAGACGATACAGGAACTTGACTGGCCTGCCTGCAGTCCCGACCTGTCTCCAATAGAGAATGTGTGGCGCATTTTGAAGCGCAAAATGCGACAACAAAGTTGTAATGGCAACCTTACAAAGTGGTAAATGCTTTACTGTTCCAACATTTTTTGAAATGTGTTGCAAGAACCAAAATTGGAATACGTGTTTATTTTGGAAAATAAAATAAAATAAAATTCATGAGGAACACATTAAATAATGCGTTGTTGTATAGTCTGCAATGAAATACAAGTCAAAGTAAATTTAGAAATCATTACTTTTTTTTAATTTGCGTTTTCCATACTGTCCCAATTTTTTCTGATTTGGGGTTCTAATAAGTTCACACCTACACAACAATGACTGGGGAGACAGTAGCCTTTAAACAGAAAGCTTGCAACAGAAAACTGCAACCAACAGAAGTTTTAATATAACCGGAGTATAGAAATATTGTGTGCGCGCATGTACAAGTCTACATTTATATCTAGCATTGCTTTTAAGATATAATCATGGAAGGACTACAGATGTTCACCTTTTATTAAGAGCATGACATTCAAGAAATATGCCTTTTCACTCGAGTGAATAATTGTAATCGTGTTAATTATAATCCAAAACTCACAATTCTGGGTCAAGTGTGTCATTCTTCTTTTTTTCAAACTGGTCCTTGTTGATAGATCTGGAACACGGATGATCAGTTTTTAACATGAAGTGAGAAAAATCTAATAGCTAGAAAATATTCCTCTTCACTATAGCAATCTCTTCATAATCAATCTGTAGAAAAACACTGGAGAGTATTAAGGCACCTAGACAATTAGACATTTATCCTAAAAACAAAATACATAATTTTTGCTTTATGAGGCTAGAAAAGAGAAAGGCTGTATGGAAGAACTCACGTCTGTGGCTGCGATGGGTCGTCCCCTAGGGACACACTTTCACCCTGGATCTCGTTGAAACACTTTTCACAGAAGTGGTACCTGTCAGCAAGAAGTCCATATTTTGGTGAACTACACCATTCACCAACACCACAGCCATTCACAGATAGGCCATGAGGAGGCAGACACCAATCATTGCAGCACAAGGCAGGGCAGGCCAAGGGGGAAGCAGGCACAGATGAGGAGCGCAGAACAGGGTCGTCGCCAGAGGAGTCAATCATGATGCAGGGTTTTTGAGCAAGGATTTTAAGGAGGAAGGGATATGATGGAGATGAGTGATAAGATGAAAGCAGGCAATGGCAGACATGACACGTGTTGAATTACAGAAAAGGAAGTGTCAAAGAAAGAAGAAAATAAAAATACAAGACATTAGATTAGAGGTAGGAATGGACACACAGATAGGGAAATGACAGACAAGACAAGCAGAAAGCCAAAGCAAAGCACAGATTAGCGTTTGCATGTGTAATGAGTAAACCATCACAGCTAAACAAGAGCATAATCAATTGCAGGGGAGGCAGAGGTGAGGGGAAGTATTTACAGACACATGAGCACATTAAACATATACACACGCAGCAGAAAAAAAAAAAAACGTCAGCCAAAGGTTATTTTAAGGCTGTCTCTTCTCATAGGAGGCACATATATAGCATGTGAATTACACCTTCAGATCAGCTGCTAGGGAACCGTTTCTTCTTGCTCTTTAGTCTTCTAGGCTCTACATTATATATGTGCCTAAACTTTTAAATGAGTACAATGAATGAACTTACAATCCCTACAATTACAGTCCAAGGACCTCAGATTTAAAAGCTTAGGAACGACACATAAGAGAGATTGATTTCATAGAAAGAAAAAAAAAAAAGCCTACCATAAAATTATTCATGTGATGGCAATGGACAAGCATTTCGAAATTTTGACTGCAACAATGCTTACCACTCTATTCAATTTGTATTGAAATAAACATGGCACGTTTTAGGGCAAGCACTTGGGTGTCTAACAGGGTAAGTTATTTTGGAAAGGAAGACGTAGCAAAGAATCATAAATTAAGAACGATCCTGTGACCATCCATTTATACTATATATTTTGGAATAATGTTCGCTCTTCGTTGTCAGTACTGTTCAGGGGTGCCGGATGTGCTTGAGGCACATCTCACACCTACACAAAATTATATTCCATATGCACAAAAACGGTCTTTAACCTCAAGATGCAATACACACACATACAACTACTCAGTAAGTGAGTGAGCAAGCAAGAGAGATTGATTCAGGGTTTTTTTTTTTTGGCCTGCTGTTACCAAAACAACAGCAGCATAAAATGCGGATTTACCAGACTGTGCATCCTTCAAAAGGCCAGACACTGTGCTTCTGTTGCTCTTAGCAGAATCACTGAGATTAACTAGTCTCTTTCAATTTTTTAAAGCTTAAAAAATGTCCCGTTGTTTTCTTTTGCTCACTTCGAGGCTACTTATTTGCCTGCTAGCACCATTAACTAAATAATAAGCTAAAAAAAAGTTAAATGTGAAAAAGCTAGAAATGTGCATTGACTGCCAGATGGCAATGAGATAAAATCTTACCAAAATCAGTACCACCCAACCCCAGTGGTTGCCTTTATTTAACCTTGCACACATCTAAAATCTCTTTATATAATGCATCTATAATAAGATGGCAAAGGAGGGTAAAAAGAATTGCCTATTCTTGTGGTTGTCAATTTTCATGATAGCCACTATGTGTAAATATGGAGGTGGATCAGTGATGCTTTAGAGCTTGTTTTGTAGGGGAAAATACTAAAAGACAAGTCAATATTTTGTGAGACTTCCTATAATGCCAGTCTCACAAAATATTTCGTTTTAAGGGTACATACTGTATAATATGAAGAACAGGTATTTATTGTTTAGCTCTCAATTTAACAAGTTGGCCCACTGAGAAGTACACATTCATCAGAAACTAGGCCAGTAAACATAAAGCACTGCTTATATTACATGAGGTATAAAACAATTAGGCTTAAAATTTTTGGATATATCCTGAATCCAGTCTTTGTCTCTTACCTGTTCTGGTAACTAAAGTAAGCAGCATCTCGTGGAATAGTGCAAAGCTGCTTGCCATAGCAGCACAGAGTTTGAGGGGAGAATTCCCGCTAAAATTAAGACAAAATCATGGAACCATTACAATAAACAACCATGCATAAAAATTAGTTAAACTGTAGTGAAAACAAATGCAACAGTTGGTGGTGTGTGTGCATTCAACAGTTTGTCTCAATAGCTTTTTTTCTATATATTGAATGTTGAGTCATGATTAAAATTATACTTATTTAACTGTCCCAGGATCTCATATTACTAGGTGAAACTTTTTGTAATTACAGGCAACCAATCGCTACGGACAGCATGAACAGAGAAAACTGGGCAAGCGTGAGCTTGTCTTTTTTTTTTGGTGCAGTTTAAAACAAAGTCGCTATATTACCACAATTAAATATGCTAAGCCCATCACTGTGATCATAATTGTTCCACTTTATGAGCTCACCTCTCTGAGCATACACTTACCTTTCTCCCACAGCAATAACCAAGGCTCTGCATGACAGGGTCAATCTCTTGCTCAAATACCTCAGCCAGTTTGGAACAACACTTGTACACCCGTGAAGTCTTGCGGTTGTAGAGCCAGGCATTATTGAACATTAGCCAGATGTCATCAACATATTGCCACGGCTCCTGATACTGGCCTGTGTCAAGTTTGCGTTTTATAGTAGACAGGTCCATAGGATTCTTAACAATGTCAAAATAATCCTGAGGGGGGAGAAGAAAAAAAAAAACAAAAAAAAAAAAACATGTTACACATTCATTACTTGCACTACTCTTGGACTCAATTTTATTTATTTTTTATAGATAAGCGTATATACAGTCAAGTCCGACATTCATACTCCTGGCAATTTATGACTCAAAGTTACTTTTATTCAACCAGCAAGTTTTTTCTTTATTAGAAATGACATGGGCGTCTCCCAGAAGACAGAGTACAAGTGTGAAAAAAATTATTCGTCCTTTATTTACATTTGAACAAAAAGTGGCATGACCAAAATTATTCATACCCTTCTTAATAATTAATAGAATAGCCTTTATTTGCTATTACAGCAATCAAACGCTTCCTATAATTGCTGACCAGCTTTTTGCATGTCTCCACTTGTATTTTTGCCCATTCATATTTAGCGATGAGCACAAACTCTTTCAGGTCAGAGGGTCTTCTTGCCATCACCCTGATCTTTAGCTCCCTCCACAGATTCTCAATTGGATTTAAGTATGGACTCTGGGAGGGCCACTCCAAAACGTTAATGTTTTTGTCTGCTAACCATTTCTTCACCACTTTTGCTGTGCGTTTTGGGTCGTCCTGCTGAAATGTTCACTGGTACCCAAGGCCAAGGTTCTCTCTGAGTGCCTGATGTTGAGAATTTTGATGTATTGCTCCTTTTTCATGGTGCCGTTTACTGCAATTAGGTTCCCTGGTAGAAAAACGCCCCCAAAACATTAGGTTCCCACCACCATGTTTGACAGCGGGGATGGTGTTCTTAGAGTTTAAAGCTTCTTTTTTTATGCCAAATGGAGCCTTCATCATTGTGGCCAAACAATTAAATTTTTGTTTCATCTGACCATAAAACAGAAGACCAGAAGTCATCTTTGTCCAGATGAGCATTTGCAAAGGCCAAGCAGGCTTTTGCGTGCCTTATCTGGAGAAGTGGTGTCCTCCTTTGAGATTTTTCAGAGTGCGGAACATCTTGTATTTTTTAATTATACTTTGCACTGTAGCCACTGGAACTTCAAAACATTCACATATGGTCTTATATAGGGACGCACCGATTCCGATATCTGGTATCGGCCTCGATACCACATTTTCTAAAGTACTCGTACTCGTTAAAAGTCCCCCGATACTGGGGACCGATACCACGGTCTGAGAAATGTCTATGTTTGAGCGGCGTGTAAGGGGTTAATCACAGGCGCTGAGTGCCGGGCCCAGGCCCTGGCTGCAGCTTAGAGCGGGGAGAAGGCGAGGCGAGACATGTCAGCCGTGTGGAACTATTTCAAAGTGAATGAAGACGACTAAACAAAG
>JAOVVA010000054.1:15451757-15463896 GCA_028565275.1 Leiocassis micropogon
ATTTATTTGTAAAAAATGTTTGGAATCATGTATGATTTTCGTTCCACTTCTCAAGTGTACACCACTTTGTATTGGTCCTTCACGTGGAATTCCAATAAAATTGATTCATGTTTGTGGCTGTAATGTGACAAAATGTGGAAAAGTTCAGGGGGGCCGAATACTTTTGCAAGCCACTGTATATGTGCAAGTGTCTGAGCTATGCAGCAAGATTTTCCAGAGGGTGCTGAGAAGGGCGCGTGCCTCTGTGTACTAGATCCTCTACCTATACGTTTACTCAGACATACAAAACCAAATATAACTGAACACTTTTTAAAAACAGTCCAGTAGTCCCAACGTTTCAATGGCTAAGTTCCTCAGTCTTTTAAGGTAGAAGTTACTAAACCTCAAATTAAAAAACCTGACCTTGACCCGTCAGTACTCTACCATCTATAGGCTAATACTAAACCTCCCAATTATCTCCAAGATCCTAAAAAAAAAAAAAAAAAAAATTGCAGCACGGCATGCTCATATGTAATAGGAATAATGTATTAGTCAGGACATAGGCCTAATGAAAGCACAGAGACAACGCTGTTTAAACTGGTAAATGACCTCCGACTGGGCTCTGGTCATGGTTGTGTGCCCTTGCTTATGTTGCTTGACCTTAGTACAGTTTAACATCACATGTAGTACTATTCTCGTTGATAAATTAGAAAATGTAGGACTCAAGGAAACAGACCTCTCCTCTCAGTCACTTGATGTAAATGGTAAGATGTACCTTTATTCGTCCCACAGTGGGGAAATTTCTTAATGACTATCCTATGTGTACTAAAGTAAAGTTTGGTGTTCCACAAGGTTCTGTTTTAGGCCCACTGATATTTTCTCTCTCTAGGTTTCCTTTGGGTACCAATTTGTGAACATGGTATAGTGGGTAAAATAATTTATCCCCCCCTTGATTTTGTAGTTACTTACTTAATACTGATAAGACAGAAGTACTGGTACCAAGACCACATGGAGCTAGAAGCTTTCTGCTCACACAGTAACTCTGGATGGCTTTTCTGCATCAACATATGCAGAGATTATTGATCCCAGTCTTTCACTTGATGCTCAAGTAGACAATATTACTAGGATAGCCTTTCCACTCAGATATAATAAGAAATAACTTGTTACTACACAATGCAGAAAAACTAGTTTCTGCTTTTGTTACCTCCACTTTGGATTACCATAATGCTTTACTGGGTGTTCTACCATGTGCATAAACAAGCTCTAGTTAGTCCAGAATGCAGCACCCAGAATATATCCCAGGCTCCCAGTGAAATTTCGCACTGGGGTGCTCCAATCGATTGGCTGCTGATCAGAATCGAGGTGATGGTGCAAAACATGAGTTGACAACCACAACAACATTCCGTAGCCAGTCTGGGAATATTACCAGGTCTCTTTAAAAGATGTCAAATTTTTTTCTGAAGCAAAAAAAGGTAAAGTCTGCCAAAAGCTTTAACACAACAAACCTTATTCACTGCTTAAAACAATGCACCATGAATAATTTGAGTATGAAAAGTTATCTGCAAAGACAGCAGCTAAATCTTCTAAGTTGACATTCACTCAACCGCCTATAGTGAAAGCGCTCAAAAAGCTTGAGCCTTACTCTGCAAAGAGTAAAAAGGCTAAAACCATCATCACAAAAATAATTAATAGACAAATAAAGAGCCATTCCCAGCTCTGGCCAAGGCAGCCAGGGTTTATCTTACCGCTCCATGCATGTGGGTTGACCGTGAGCTGTACATTCTGGATTCGCACACGTTCTGGGTGACTCATGGATGTAGAGTTTAATGATAGTGAGGGAACCCAGTTCACCATAAATCACTCAGGTTAGTTGACAATTGAAGTGACTGGTTGCTTTACTTCCCAGGGAGCCCTCATGTCTTGTGTTTCCTTCTGGCTCTCCCTTTTAGTTATGCTATCATAGTCGGTCCTGCCAATATACACTGACCTTATCCATCATGAGACCCAACTGTTCTCTTTTTCTCTGCATGTTTTATACACATATTTTGATTCTGTAAAGCTGCTTTTAGAAAATGATCACTGTTAAAAGCGCTATACAAATAAAACTGAACTGAATTGTTAAAAGCACTATACTGTATAGGGCTCCCTGTTGTGTCTGGTTCCTCTCAAGTTTTCATCCTGTTGTCACCAGTGGCTTGCTGAACTAATAAACTGATAATTATCATTTATACATATTTACTCACTTTTCAAACTTATTTCCATTTTTTTAGTTCTAAAAAAATGCTTTGCAACAATGACCATTGTTAAAATCACTATATTGTATAAACAAAATTTAATTGAAGTTATTCTGGTTATATGCGAAGGACAAATTTAAGTGTCTGGTGCCTTAAGCCAGTCTTTATCAGCCCACAAGATTTCCCTTTGGGATTTACCTCAGGCTTTTCCTCAGTTTTTACATCTACTTTTTTCCCAGTTCTTCCTCCAGTCATCGTCTCTTCCTCATCCACCTCTTCCTCCTCATCCTCCTGCTCCACCTTAGGCTCAAGGGTGGCAGCAACGTCTGAGGGTACCTGCTGGTAAGATGCCTCAGCACTGCTTACAGAAGCAGGAGTAGAAGCCTGGCCATCTACTGGCAGAAGGCCCTTCTGAGACAGCTGATGAGTAAAAGAAGAAACAAGAAGATATAGTGGTCATTAAAAATGCAAAACTGACACCACCATGATAAAAAGGCAGATAATCGTTACTTCTCCATCAACTTGTTCTAGACCCTAGGATGTGGCAGGGTGGAAAAACTCACTGGAGTGGGTGGATGCTGAGGCACAAGGCCAGCGTTGGGTGTTGAAGGAGGCCCTCCTAATGGCTGCTGTAGTTGCATAGCTTTGTCAGCGTTAGCAGGCTGAGGTAGCTGCTGCTGACCGGCACCCAAGCTTACGTGGGGCAAACTGGGGGTGTGAGGCTGTGGAGTCTGTGAACCTGGTAAGCTTGGAGGAGGTGTGAGGTGTGGAGTGGGTGTGCGGCTGCGTGCTGGAGAGGGAGAGCTCTGTCTGACAGATGGACAGTGGGAAAGGCTTATGGACTGAGAAGGGGTGGATGATGGAGGCACTCCAACCCCATTGTTGGGGCCTAGTGAACCCAGTGATGCCCCGCTACCCATTCCCCCAACAGAGCCAGGCTGGGCTAAAGGACTACTGGCTGGCAGCAGTGGCGATGTTGAAACTGGAGAATGCTGAAAAACAAAATACACAGGAGCATGTACAAGAAACATTCATAATAATTCAGCCCTAAATGAAAGGTGTATAAAAGCAAAACAAAAAACACCCAGACAAAGAGAAGTCGTCCATGTGTGTTTACATTCCCGAAGTACAAATTATTATTTATGAAGGGTAAAATCGGGTACAATAAAAGAGTGAAAGCAGTTTAAAAGTTACACATATACTGCAATAGATAAAACCCGAAAATAAAGAGACCCAGCATGCAGTAGAAGCTCCGTCTTTATAACCTTCTTTTGGGACATGAATGGCCCTATTCTGATGTGTTTCAGGAACATGGTCAATCAGTGAACAGTACAGGGTACTGTGCTGTGCTTAGAAAGAGACTGAAACCTACAGGTCACAGCAAAAGAAGAGAAACATTCTTGCTGCTCTGTGAAAATGCGCATCCCCAGGCAGAGCGGTGGAGGTGGAGGCAATGGAAGAGCTGCAGTTTAAATCTCCCTTACAGCCCTGATTGGACACGATGCAACAATGACGTCTTTGGCCGACTTAAAGAGGCTCTATGTGGTTGCAGGTTCACCTCTGATGAGGTTAAGGAAGTTGTGTAGACCTGCATTCAGGAGCAGCTGAAAAGCTTTTTAATTTTAAAGTTAAAGAAGTTAGAAGAAAGATAAAGTGCATTGACCTGCAGGGAGGCTTCATGGAAAAGTGCAGCTACCAATATTAAAGGTTAAGCTGCCATTTTTTTTTTTATTATCCCTTGATCACCCTTGATTTGAATTGATCATTTAAAGATGCGACAAAGTCTATACTAATTTAATTTTTTTCATGAAAAAAAGTTTAGGACCACAAAACCCTGCTGTTTAATGTTGTGGCTGGTCTATCTCAGAAATCTGCAGTGCTTGCTGGGGTTTGACAAACAGTGCTAAATGGGAATTTCCTCTTACCTGGGCCATGCCACCCTGAGAGCCAGGCTGTGCTATACCAACCGGCCCAGTACCAAGCATTGGGCTTGAACCCTGAAACTGGCTGGATGGCAGATACTGATTCTGCATTTGTGCAACATTAGGTGGTGGCATCTTTGTAGGCCCCATAGGCATCTGAAATATTAAAAAATGAACGCTAACATTATGCACAAGTCTGTCTTCATATTTTAGGATTGCAAGCAGACAGTAACTACGTAATTAAATGTTATACCTTAAAGTTCAAGAGAGGGACCATTGTAACTGTCAGGGCTATGTTTGCAAATGATTACTAGTAGTGCTGTACAGTTAATCACATAAAAGGGGAAAAAAAAAAATCACAATATGTACCTGTACAATTATTTAATTGCAAAAGGTTGCAATCTATTACAGGTAATATATACACAGTCAGAAATTTATGTAGAGTTTGTCAATTTAAGTACAGTGAACCTGAGCATACGAATGCCCTCCCTTACAAATTTTTTCCTTAAAAATTTAAATTTTGCAAGAAATTTGCATCCACAAACGAAGCATTTTCTGTATATGAATGAACGGAATGCCAGTCAAGTTGGGTCTACGTCCAGTAGCCGTTCAAAACCAAGCGAAATGAATTTACTAATTTTTGCCAAGAGGAATCATAAATTGTGGTTAAGTGAGGTTTAATGTCTATTTATTTCATATTTTACTTCATTTACATGCCTTTTCTAAATGTTTTGATAGTGTTCACATGCAAAAATACAATTATAGAGTGGTAATATTGGTAATATTTTTGGGTGGCTGGAACAGATTATCTGCATTTACATTAATTGAAACCGAAACATTTCTCATATTAATTTCTCCCGCTCCTCCACACACATGCAATATGACTTTAAACATATATATACACACACGTACATTATTTATATATTCAATTACACACTGAAAATATTGTTTATAATTGTAAATATTGGTACACTGAGCACTGCAATGTATTTTTTGTAAAATACACGAGCTACTTCCGTGATTTGTTCGCATCTACGAACGTTTATAGAGCCGCAGTCCGTTCGTATCTGCAGAAATTTGCAACTCAAATGTTCATAAGTCGGGCACTTACTGTACATTTAATAGCTACACATTACAATTTAAATCACGATCATGATGTGTTAAAATAATTGCAGTGTGCTTTTTTGATTAAATTGTGCAGCCCTAATCAGCAATCAAAGTACTTTTTTCTCAAAAACTGTACACAGTTTTTTTTTTTTGAGCCCACAGTTTGATCTCTAAACAAACTTCAAGTTATAGCATGGTTTGAAAAAAATGAGCTAAATGGTGAACGCCGCTTATTTAGAGGCCACAGGATACCTGGGGATGAGGGCTGAGAACTTAATCCAAATCTGGTTAATGTCAGATCCAAAACAAACCCGGGTGGCTCCCAAAAGATCTGACCAATCTTCTCCAGTTCAAGTTCATACAAAGCATGAAAGTCAGCTCTCCATTTTGATATAATTTTTGTTAAGAATGCCACAAAATATGTGTCCACAATAGTGCATACGTGCATATCCATGAAAATTATTATTTTATTTATTTATTTATTTTTGCTGAATCAGCATGTGAAACCCATTATAGTATATATACATGGAGTGATTTTTTTTGGGCATGATTTTTACTAACATAGTAGAGTTTTTCTTTTGAGCTATTTAACGTGGCATGTCTCAGTTTCCAATGGGACCAAAACCAGCCATACCATTCTTAACCCAGTCACTCCACCAGTACGACCGGCATTAAATGCAGTTTGGAAGTTTTTGCACTTCCAAAAATACAATTATAGTAGGGGAAGGCACCCTTACTGCAGATGATGGCATATGGCTGCAACAAAAACAGACCCTGTCTTTCTTATTTTAAAATATTAGATCTTTTGCTTAAACACCTGAAAAAGCACACTGATGGCAGGGTCAGAATAAGATCCCAATAGCTTGAATCCATGAGGCTAACCAGTCCAGACTGGTAGAGGTGGTGTAATGGTGTGTTGAAGGTTTCCTTGGCACACTTTGGGCCCGTTAATATCAATCACTTGAATGCCACGGCTTATTTAAGTACTGTTACTGACAATGTGCATGACCACAGTTAATCCCTGGGCTACATTTTACCCCTTCTACTAATGGCTCGACATGCCTTCAGTTTGCCACTAGCTAACTTGTTTGCTGATCGTTTTGGTCTGTGATGTAATTGGTCAACCCTGAATATAATATTAACGGGACATACTTCAGTCAACAAATCAATTCTCCTCCCGTGATTGTATAATAGGACAAGGACAGTAGTCCTATTAAATGGTCTTCTTAAGAGATGACCATAGCTTAATCTGTTCATGTAAACGTTCTGGGCTATAATATAATAGTACAGACATGGTGGGATATTCAATGTTTCTTGCCTTAGTATAAAGCAATCAAATTGGAAAAATTACCAGACCTAGTACACATTTAATATATCTACTGTGCAAACATAGTATGACCATAGGGTAAACTACAGAAATCTTTGTTTTATTAGAATACATGCAGTCAGATACAGGACAAGTAGCGATGTGCAGCGCGTTGGCATGTGAAAATAACAGCCAGATGAGCATCTTGAAATTAATTATAAGCAGAAAAAAACTTTTGTTCAAGGTAACTTTCCTTATTTTATATAATATACAAATTATTCAGAACTGTTATTTAATTTGTTGCAGGTTTTTAGAACACAATAATTGTCTCTAAATATCAAAGTGCTGCTGAAAATACAATTATTGAATAAAGGGCTTGGCTTCATCAAATCTCAGCACTAATCTGTAGTATACACAGAGCAATACATATTGACCCTTAATACAGTTGTGAAAATCAACAGAATGTACAAATGGACATTACCAAGTAAAAGTCATTGCATCAAAGAAATAGTTTTTTTTAATACTAGAGAGCACTTGTGAGCATTGGACAGTTCATCAGACCATTTAATTGAACGCAGCCCTGCCGTATTATAACACACATGCTTTTGTACTGCATCAATTAAACGGTCTGATGAATGCAGCTCTGCCGTATTATCACGCATGTACTAACCACGCATTTGTTCAAATAAAGAGTGAGCTACTCAAATTTACCTGGTTATGGTATGAAAAGCCTTAGTTAGCAGTCAGGCAAAAGGGGAGAAATAGCTATTGGGTGAGAATTCACCATGACTATAACTGAGTGGAAAAACTAAGTAAAGTGCATGTGTAAAATTTAACATGCTTTCAATTCAACATGCTTTCAGAACTACCTTTAGTTTCTGGATATACAACAAAGATGTAAAGCAATTTCTAATGTTATGTGCATTAAGCAGAGTTCTGGAACAGGCCAGATCTAATTATTTAAACTAGTTTTAGGTTGGCTAGGTCCATCAGTTTACTCACCTGGTTGAGGGGGCTACCAAGTGGAAGGGGAGGAGTGGATCTCGGACCCATGGGCATTTGATTAAATGGACTCATTCCTATTCCAGAGAGAAACATTTAAATGAGTGCATATTATGTACCATATGTACATTTTACCATTTACTACTAAAATTGTGGCAACACTTAGTATCTAATGAACAGACCAGCAGGGTTCTGCATCCTGTTACCCATCGGGTTTGGTCCTGTCGGCCGCGCCATTAATGGATCAGATAAAGGACCATCTGCTGAGAGAACAAAGAATTGTTTACTTCTCATTATGACTATACAAAAGTACCATCCACTCAGATCTCATCATAGGAAAGACTGTTCAAGATAGCATTTTGCATTGAGGACAAGCACTAGTCCACTGACTTGGGGGTAGTCCTGTAGGTGGTCCCTGCGGCATCCCAGTAGGAGGCATTCCAGGCTGAGTGGGCATCACACCCTGTTTCTGCAACCTCATCCGCCTTTTCTCCTCCAGTTCCTTCTGTATCTTGTAGATCTTCTCTGCTAGCAAGTGGTAGTACTCTGCCTACAGGACATATTAAAAGAAAAATAAACAGTCTTAAGTGAAGACCAAGACTTAATAAGTAAAGGAAAAACAACATACAACAGTCAACACGGCCTATGGAGGAATCGTTACCCTGCTGTTTGCAGATTCATACATGTCACCCTCCACTTTACGAGCATAAGCCACTAGATTCTCCATACGCCGGTCCTTTAGTGCAGCTGGATCTGGGGTAGGGAAGATGGCCTGGACACTGTTTTAAAACAAGCAGACACAACTTACTGACTAGAGCACGAACACAATGCACAGGAATTTGTATACCCGTTACTTTTCCTTTAGCCTGGATTACTGCACTTATCTATCAAAGCGTCTCACCATACATTATTACATTATGTAACTACTGTCACTTTCACTTGCCTGGTGCCACCTCAGCATCTAACTTGAATAATTATGAAAAAGTGCATACAGTTTGTGGACAAGATGATTGCGCAGGTCCTGGGTGATGTCCTCATGCCAGTTCTTTCTCATGCCAGCACCAGCAGAGGGAGAGGCGACAGGCAATGAGCTCATATTGCCAACACCACTATCATTCAACATACTAAAAGAAAAAGCAATGGAACGATGTCTTTAAACATGCATGAGAAAATATTAAGAGGGATGTAATAGAATGTCAAGTCAGAAGTTTCCAGAATTGAGAACCTGATTGCTTTGCTTACTTTTGAGCATTCAAGTGAGCCTGCAGCATAGGATCTTGAAGAAGGGTAGAAGGTTGACTCTGCGGTTGGGCACCAACAGGCCCATTTACTCCCATTGGGTTCCCACCTGGTAAAGCATGTGCAATATACGGGTCACATCAAGCACAATTAATTTAGCCATTAATAAGACAAACATTTTAGTAACTTAGTAGAAAGTTTAAAATCAATCAACGTGCAGTCTTTGTTAGACTTACCCATTGATGTGTTGAGTGGCCTAGGTGTTTGCTGGGTGGGTTGAGATGATGTCGGGTTGCTCTGGTAGGTGAGTCCCAGAGCTGCATAAGCTCGCTCAATGGAGCTAGGGTCTATCGGACCTGGAGTGTTAAGACTCGGGGCATTGTGTGGGCCACCTGGTGCAGTACTCAAAGCGGTACCTAAGCCCACACTAGCATTGCTTAGTAGGGCTGTGGTTGGGGAAGGTAGGGGTAGAAGTTTGATTAAACTACGCAGCAGAAATTGTAGAAAAAATATTTAAGCAGTCACTTTTTAAGTAAACTCTAAATTGAGTACTGATGTCTAGGACTAAAGTTTAAAACATTACACGAGAGCTATACAGAAAATAATAAAAATATAAGGATAAATTATTAGACAGCAGTTAGTTCCGACCAAGCAATCGGATTGGATGAGAGGCTTTCCACGAGTGATAATGCACAGTAACACCATTGGGACATTTAACTACATGCAGCACTCCGCATCCCAGGTGTTCTAGTTCAGTTACACTGACTGTGGGTTGCAGCCTGACTGAAAGTAGGTCTGTATTATCTGCCTTACTAAGAAGAGAGCAGCTGCCTGCCAAAGAACGCATTCAAAACCAGTCAGAGGAGCACTTTCAGCAAGAAAACACATTTGATAACGTTATGGCATATTGAAAAAAATTAATAAAAATAATAATAAAATGTACTCCTTAATAATTCCTTCTATGGCATAAGATGAAATTTACAGCATTACCCATTACCTCCATGGTTTATCCTCCTTTCACCCCGTTTATTACACTGACTGTTGCCAGCTCCGCCAGTCGCAGTTATTTAATTCCACCGTTTAAGGAATGATGCGAGTGCCTGTGATGCCTTTGGCAGTCGGGCTGTGACCTCGTGCCTATGACCACATTACAACTGTCCTATATCCAGCAGTACAGTACTACCTCATGTGTGGTATTGCTTAATTATTAACCAAATCAGTCATTGCACATGTTGGTAAAGTAACTCTTCCTCTATAATAACTCTTCTTCCATCATAGAGTTCTTTACAAATGAGAGGTGCACGCTTTCTGACATCCTCAGACGCCTATGTTTGAGAATGTTTATAGAGATTATACCATGAACAAAAGCAATGTGCAAATATGAATGAAGAAGGTTAAAGAAGGGGAAGCCAGCATTGGGAGAAAAAAAAAAAAAAAAAACTGTGGAAGACCACTCACACAAAAGTGGATACAACAGTGCATTCGAGAGATGGGTTCAACGATGGTGCAAACGCATTGCTTGTGATGGAGACCATGTTGATGAGTACCTTCGTTTAGAGGAAGATTTACTCGGTCAACAATTTAAGCTTTATATATATACGTAAATCCCTATACATCATACTAGTCAGGTAGCATACACAGACAAACAGCAACTGGTGAAATGATACACACACTCACACTGTTGATTCCTCTTATCTCCTGCATGTTTCAGTGGCAAACACACAGGGCAGTCATGTCGCGTACAGTTCTTCCAGTGAGAGATGATCTGTCGTGATGATGCACAATGTGCCACTGGAAATTAAAGTGAAAATTATTTGTTTTTATTATTTCTTAAGGGGAGAAACTATGGGATCACTTGTTCTCCACATATGCAACAACCACAAGAATTTAATATTATTTAATGAATATGATCAACAGTGAACTCAGCATACTGTACCATACCTGAGCTTTACATGCATCCTAATGACCTGATTACCATTGAATGCTGGTAAATTACCTGACTATTCAACTGAACACTAAACATTTGCCTAAAATCAGATTAAAGCAATTAACAGATACTGAAATATGATAAATGATAGCTGGATTTGGGCCCAATAATCAGGTAAACATAACGTTACATTTTATTTATGTATTTATTTTAATATATAATATTTCTCAGCTTTGTATGTGTACATGGAGATGAAAAAGGTGTTTACCAGCAAGTTACATGCCAAAAAGAAAGGGTGGTAAGATAAAAATAAATAAATAATAACGTAAAAAAAAATATGGATTTTTTTTTTTTAGCACTACTTTATTACTTACTCATTAAACTACTTGGAAATTTTCTTCAGGATCAATAAAGTATATGTCTATCTATCTGAAAACCATAACACACTATAAATGTATACATCACTCACACACACACACAGTGCCTGGAAAAAGTATTCATACCTTTCATATATTTTGTCACATTACAACCACAAACGTAAATGTATTTTATGTGATAGACCAACACAAAGTGGCACATAATTGTAAAGTGGATGAACAGATTTAAAAAACTTTAGCAAATAAATATCTGAAAAGTGTGGCATGCATTTGTTTTCAGCCCCCCTAAGCCACTACTTTGTGGTACTACCTTTCTGCTATTATAGCTGCAAGTCTTTTGGGGTATGTCTCCACCAGATTTGCACATCTAGAGAGTAAAACTTTGCCCATTCTTCTTTGCAAAATAGCTCAAGCTTAGTCACATTGGATGGAGAGCGTCTGTGGACAGCAATTTAAGTCTTGCCACAGATTTTTAACTGGATTTTGACTGGGCCATTCTAACGCATGAATATGACATGTTTTGACACATTTGATCTAAACCATTGCAGCTTAGTTTAGCTTAGCTTGCCGTTTAGTTTAGGTCATTGTCCTGCTGGAAGGTGTACCTCTACCCAAGTTTAAAGTCTTTTGCAGACTCTAAGAGGTTTTCTTCTAAGATTTTGGTCTCATCTGACCAGAGCACCTTCTTCCACAGGTTTGCTGTCCCCCACATGGCTTGATGCAAACGGGACTTTTTGTGGCTTTCTTTCAACAATGGCTTTTTACTTGCCCCTCTTCCATAAAGGCCAGATTTGTAGACTGCAACTAATAGTTTCTCCCACCTGAGCTGTGGATCTCTGCAGCTTCTCCAGAGTTACCATGGGACTCTGTTTCCCTGATTAATGCTCTTCTTGTCCGGCCTGTCAGTTTAGGTGGACTTTTAGATGGCCATGTCTTGGGAAGGTTTGCCTCTTTAAATTTTTAGGTAATGGATTGAACAGTGTTCTGTGGAATACTAAAATCCAGTGGAGTCAATTGACTTCCGAAGTCACCTAATGAGAAAATGG
>JAOVVA010000054.1:15464437-15490198 GCA_028565275.1 Leiocassis micropogon
AATATATATATATAAAATTTCACAGAGCACTCCATTTTCTCATTAGGTGACTTCGGAAGTCAATTGACTCCACTGGATTTTAGTTAGGAGCATCAGAGTAAAGGGGGATGAATACAAATGCATGCCACACTTTTCAGATTTTTATTTGTAAAAAAAAAAAAATTTAACTGTTTCCTTCCATTTCACAATTATGTGCTACTTTGTTTTGGTCTACCACAAAAAAAATAAATAAATAAATATCACGTTTGTGGTTATAAAGTGACCAAATGTGGAAAAGTTCAAGGGACTGTATACACATACTTGCCTATAAAGCCTATGAACTGCCATTTCCTTCCCATCTCTGCGAGTGAAACAGTCCCAAACTCACTCATTATACATACTTACACCAGCCCCAAAACACCACGAGCACAAATTAGTCAAAAAATCATGTGAATCCACACGTGCCCAAGCGGTCACTGTCAAGTTGAGTTTTGAGACTTTGGAGGCATTTGAGAAGGTAAAAACACCACTGTTTCTTTATAATTCTGTACTATTCACACATTAAAATCCCGTGTGGTAGGAGTGAATTATTTTGCCAAGTTTGTTTAGAAATAATAATTATAGTGGATAATGGAGATATGTGCTACTCAGTAAAAATTTAAATATTAAGCTCTTGCATTTAAGATTTCACTAGTAAAAAACAAGTTTCTTAAGGAATGGAAGTAAGGAAGTCCTGTGACATGCAAATGACATGTCTGTGTATGACATGAAAGTTGAGGCAGCCTAGAATTTGGTCATATTTAAACTGTCCTGTGCAAAAGTCTTAGGCCATATTATATGCTGTACCAATTTTGTTATACATGTTTATTGTGTCTGCATAATTATGTACAAAATCACTCACTATTTCCATATATAACTAAATTTATAAATAAATAACATTACAGGAGAATATATGCATGGCTGTAAAGAAAAAAAAATAAATAAATAAATAGTACAAGACAGACCAGTTTTCAAATAGAAACAAAAAAAACCTAATGTACGCTCCTGGGATTTGCATAAAAATAGAATGAAGCAAGTGTGACAAAGTTACCAGAAGAACTCATATTCTCCAGCAAGCTCAGTAAAAACGAACAACTATTCTACTTATAGTACTGTGCAAGTCTTGGGCACATAAAATATGGTATAAGCAAAAGATGCTTTTGAAAACATTTCTGCATGAAAGAAACTTTTATAAAGAGCAATAAAGAGTAATAAAAAAAAGTCAATATTTGGAGTGAAAACTCATTGCTTAAAATCAGGAGTTTTAGACACAGATTTGTGCAGTTTTATAAGAAAACAGCTGTTAGGTTTTACTCGCTCCTTTCTATTTTTATGCAAATCCCAGGAGCATACATTGGGTTTTTTGTTTCCATCTGAAAACTGGTCTGTCTTGTACTATATTTTTTTTCTTTACAGCCATGCATATATTCTCCTGTAATGTTATTTATTTATTAATTTTTAAGTTATATATGGAAATACTAAATGATTTTGTACATAATTATGCAGACATGATAAACATGTATAACTAAATTGATACAGCATATAATATGGTGCCTAAGACTTTTGCACAGTACTGTATATGACCAAATTCCAGGCCACCTCAACTTTTGTGTCATACTGCGAGCATGTCACAGGACTTCCTTAGGTGACTGTAAAAGTAGGTAAAGTCACCTACTGTGAAAACAGGTAGGTCAGGCCAAGTACATAGCTACTGAGAAACCCTAGCTCAGACTGCAGAGTGTCTGCAATATATCATACGGCAGGCAGACATAGGGACTGAGGGCCAGCGTGAGGAGTAACAGCGAGTTGACTGCACACTCCTTTCGCAGGTAATGGTAGCACGCAATTGTCAGGATTTGCAGGTAAATATAAAAACGGTAGATGAGGGACTGCATCTTTTTTTTTTTTCTTAATACAAAATGCCTTTGAATACTGATACGTTAGGGAAGCAGTATTCAAAGGCATTTTATCATCACCAAACCACCACCAACTGTAGAAAATTTACACTGGACTTCAAGCAACTTGAATTCTGTGCCTCTCTCTTCTTCCTTTATTTCCAAATGAAATGCAAAACTGACTTTATTTAGAGGGGATAAAAACAACAACAAAAAACTAGTCTTGGACCTCTGAGCAACAGTTCAGTTCCATTTCTCATCAGCCAAGGTAAAACACTTCTGATCACTCAGAACACTATTACATGTTATTGGTGATGGTTAATGGCCAACTAGAAAGAATTATAATTAAAATGTACTGATATTTTTATTACCATTTACTGCGCATTACTGCAGAATCTGCAATACAATCTGCAACACAGACTTTTCTCACTACGACCGCCTGCAAACGGTTCTGCCTACTGGTAATATTTATACTCCGTCCCCTATTTTTGTTGAACCAGAAACTGTGAAGTTGAAAATGCATGCTTTTCTGTCTTTAAACCATTTGCTTCTAGGCAATTTAATTGTTTAGGCTTTAAAGAAAAAAATTCAACTGTCGGCCTTGTTCAACCTACCCTGGCAGGATTTGCCAGCCTGGCAGTGCGTCATGTGGTTGAGGACATTCTTCATAGTGCGGCAGTGGGGCAGGTTGCACTGGCGTATTTCCCCATTAGCTTGTTCCCGTCGCTGGCATTTGTGGGCATGGAGCAAGAGAACCAGCTGCTGTTGTATTAGTTTGCGCTTTTCTGGGTCAGCCGTTGGAGGAACCCCTGCTCCCGCTGATGCAGCTGATGATGGACCAAGCCCCCCCTGGGAATTAGGTACCATCCCTGCTGCACCCCCAGCAGTACCAGCTGCTGACTGCTGGGAAGCCTAAGCGAGAGAAGAAGGAATAAGCTTGGAGAAGAGTTTATGCCCCTATTAAAGTTTTGGTGCTGTATCCATGTTCATATGTCGCAAGACGGTTGTAGACACACTGCCAGTTACATCCTAATGTATTGATGTTCAAATACAATTTTAATTATGACCGAAAGAACAAGCCTATTCCAAGTAATCATTGCAGGGCAAGCGGAATATAGGAAAAAACTAAACTTATACTTTTTCATGCTAGATTTTTATGAAAGGTGACATCTTTAAAATAAAACAGCTTTAATTTAAAATAAGGGCAGAATTCAAGATCTATATACTCACCATGGACTGAATGCCTGACATAGGCTGAGTTTTTTTGTCCATGCTGAATTGAGCCAAGCTGTTGGGTAAACCTGGTTTGTTCACGAGCTGTGGGGAAAGCCCTCCGCCACCAAGACTCTGACCTACATTTGGATTATAGGGGCCTCCATAGGTGCCTGCACCTAACATCATCCCCATCTGGACTCACAGGAATTAAGTATGAAAACATAACATAAAAGAAAGAGGTAAGACTTAAAATAAATAAATAAATAAAAATACTCTCAATTTGTTTTTATGAGAAATGCTACACAACAATAGCTTAAAGATTTAATATTATATATATATATATTCAATATTACTCAATAGCTAGAGCACCAGGCTTATATTTAGAAGGTGGCAATTTCCCAGATGTGACTCATTCCATTTTAATAAACTTCTCATTTAACACATTTAACAAATGTTGCTTACACTTCGATAAACTTCATGTATTTAATTTTTATACAATTAATATAACAGATCTGTCAAGAATTTTGGTTCAGGAAAGTAAGGACCAAACAGGTCCATGATCAAATATGCATCTCTTATAGTGTAAGCAACCTACTACAGCATATAATTAATTATTCAACACATTATACATACAATAACATATAATAAAATATAATTATTGTGTACCAGGGTACACAAACTGGTTGCTTTGCTTTATTGCTGTGTGTAGCATACATACTATGACAGTAATAAAGAAACCCGTGTTAGCCAAGACATGCAAGCAAAAAAAAAAAGAAAACACCAAAAAACGCATGTGATATGCAGTAAAAGAAAGGGGCAAAAACTATTTCCTACCTTGTTTAATGCCCCAGGCTGCTGTGCTCTCAGTCCACCTTGGCTTCCTGCTGCCTGCTGCTGCAGGGTGTCAGGAAGTAGGTTACTGTTACTGCCCATGCCTGGATTAGAGTATGCCATTCTGGGTGTGCCATTCAACATCTGTCCTCCCATCATGCCTTGCTGCTGAGGTGTAGGGGCCCCTTGCTGCTGTTGACCATTACCTTTCTGCATAGTTCTGTTCATGCCACCCACCATCCCTCCCATCTGTTGCTGCTGAATCAGATTGGCCTGCTGAGGGGAGAGGTGCTGCTGCCCCTGCGGCACCATGTTCTGGGGTCCTGGAGATGCCTTCATGCTCCCCATGAGCCCCATCCCAGTTGGACTGCCTCCTTGCTGCTGTTGCGCTGTTACAGGTGGCACTCCCGATCGAAGCAGCTCAGAAAGTTGCTTGTGTCTGGCAGCAGCATCTTGGCCAGAAATGCCGACCCCTCCGAGCCCACCGACTGCTGTTCCACCTCCACCCAGGCTGGTGTGGAGCTGCCCAAGGTCCCCTCCATTCGCCATGGCTAGCTCAGAGGAGGAGCTGATAAGCTCATCCGGCAGGTCATGCTCCAGATCAAAGAGTGATCCGAAGTCTTATAATAATAATAATAAATAAATAAATAAATAAATAAAAACAAAAACAGAGAAAAAAAAGAGATTAATTTAATTGTTATATAGAGACGTACATAGTGATGCCTATGATCAATGTGCGAGTTTACTCAGCAGTATTACCGCACAAGTTTAATAAAATTCTCCCAATCCATCCATACCAGGTATTTTTAAGCAATTAACATATGCTGTTAACATTAGTAGCCACAAACACAGGCAAGGTCAGTCAGATTTCGCTGTTCAGTGCTAGCTGTAGTCTGACCAAGATACAAGTTCAAACCAAGGATTTTTGGGGGTTTTTTGGAAAAGATTGTTACAGTCTACTCATCATCCAACTTTAAGAATTGGCCAAAGCCCTATTTAACCAGCAAGTCAAAACCTTTGACTTACTGGTTTGAAGTCATTCAAAAGTATATCAATATTATGGTCAATCAATATTTTGGTCAGTTTTGTATTTTATCATGAGAGGTCCTTCCGAATCTTTTTCTTTCTACTACACTAATGAATTTGTTAATGAAAATGAAACCATACTGACTGTATATAAAAAAAGAAAAGAAAAAACAAGTCATGTGTTTGGAGGGAGTGAACAAGAATACATTTCTTTTACTTGTCCTACTGGTTTTAGCATCTTCTGCACATTAACAAGAAGCAATGTCATTTTATAAACATGTAAAAGATCACATTAGGAGCTTTTGAAAGCGACTGGCCATTCATAAAGTACATGCTCGGTGTGTTTGCACACTGACAACGTCCTTGAAATGTTTTAATCCATGCACAATAATATCCAACAAAACATAGTAAATGAGTTGCAGACTGGTGGGAAATCAACATTTAATATTTGTATTTAATATAACATATTATATATTTGTATTAAATATATTTGGATATGTAAAAAAAATCTGGGGGGCGGAATGGGGGGGGCGAGGAAATAGTAATTTAAAAAAATATATCAACAAGTTCAGAACTTCCACACTGGGATGAACCGCTGGTAAGCGAGATCTAAACAAATGCTAGCTCTAAGTTAAGTTTAGGTTTCCCCCCAAAACGGAACAGTATATTATATGTGCACTAATAACTTTTGTGTTCCCCTCCAAAACATAGTAAATTAGTAGCTTTAGGGTTGAATAGAACAAATGCTGATGGGAAAAAAATTACCATTGACATATTTACAACGACTAGCTAGCTGGTCAGTCAAACTGGGCTGCGACTGACATCTGTTTATGTCAAACATTATGAATAGTGGCAAAGTGTGATAATTTCCTACTTAAAATGTCCATCATGTTTCAAAAACAAACAACGCCGCCGCCAAAGCCAGTTAGCCAACTAGCTAACAATGCAAAGAGAGTCGGAGTTGCAACAACTGGGCCTGAAGCTGCGGCATTTACAGCTACACACTGTGTTCGCAACAGCTAGCTGACCAGCTAACAACATTAGCCACATCTTTAGTTGTCCACATCTCTGCATCACAAAACGAACTAAATAGTAAAGACAACCCCGGTATTTGATTAACAGAAAATACTAAAACCATAAACGAAGATTTGTTTCTTCAAACAGACATTGGTTTCACACCACAGCTAGAAGTTTTGCCATTGTTTGGAAAACAAACTGGCGTTAGCCAACTAGGCTAATGAGGGTTTGATCTTTGTCGATTGTTAGCCAAGAATAGATGAGCTTTGATGTAGCAAGTTAGCTACGTCCATTGGACGATCTAATATGAAACTACACAAGACAATTTTAATAATATTTCAAGAATAAATCTTCGGTCGAACAATTACATTTAATGAGGAAGGAAATATCCGTGAATATCACCTGCAGTTAATAATTTCTTCAATTTAACACCTTTTAGTCGAACAGAATATTCTCACTGTCAAACTAACAGTCTGTAAAGTGACGGATAAGCATGTTTGGCTCTGGCTGGTGTTGTATCCTCTCTAAATTATACCATTACGCATCATGTGTGCTGTTTGTTTTGAAACCAAACAAAAAAGAGCAATTTATTAGCCACCAAGCTACATCTTTGGCATCTGGTTACAATGTTGTGATCTGTTCGTGCAAAATCTGTGAAACAGCACTTCCTAACTTAGCCACAAGCCAAGCTGCAAGCTAGTGTTGTCACTAACTAGCGAAGCTTAGCACTCACTGGCAAACTGGCGCCGTTCACGCAAAGCTGGAATGCTAAGCTAGTCCCGTACGGTTATACGTCGCTAGCCTACAAGATAGCTGCGTTTGCTAGCTACGGCAAAAAACGAAAACTGAAACTCATCACACGCTTCTTCCCAACATGACAATCCATGCACGGTCATAAATAGGTGATAGACGGGTTAAACATCCAAAATAATTCTGTCTTAATTTATTTGCAAGATAAAATAAAAATAGTTACCGTTTCCATCGCTGGCGGAGGCAGAAAGTGCCGGAGAGGATAGTTTAGGCCTCTTGGCTGAAGGCGGGCCAGACTCCAGAACGTTGTCAGCCATATTTTTACGAATAAAAAAAATATTTCCACAAAGATAGGCGTCGTCGCCTATTAGGAAGCCTCGACTTTTTAATCGCCTTCAAAATTCGACTTTTCCCCCTCCTTTTAGGGACGAAGGAGGGGAAAGTCCCGTGTACAAAATACTCCTCTTTCCTGGGTTCGCCTCTCGATTTCAGCTTCAGCGTATCAACCCCCTCCCCAGCGCGATTTTTGTTCTTTATAAATTTGTGCGAGAGGAGGAGGAGGAAGAGGAGGGGGGAGTCGGCATCAGACCATCAAAAGACACACGTACTAACCCCTGACCTGCTCATAAACATAAAACAAACCCATTTCCCCATTTCGCTCATATTCCTTGTTAGAGGGCAATTTTAGAACAAATCTGGCAGCGCGCGAGGCTAATGTGACCAGCACTTTATCAAGTTGCTAGATAAAATAATAAGTCAGTGATATAGTCTTTCTGAATGATTATTGTTTATATTGATATGTTTTAAATCGTATTTCAGATATTTTATCCTTTTTGACAGTATCGCGCTCTTGTAAATATTTCTTTGGCTGCGTGTAATGGACCGAGAATGATTTTTCCCCCACAAGGAAGGTGCATGTGATTCATGCAGGGCTAAATGTCAAGCTTGACTCTTAGGGCGGTGGTTTACAAAGATGGGTCTGGATACCCCAGGGGTCAGTGACCTTTTTCTCTTTTAAACAGCAGTGGAACTCACTTTCTATTATTACTCGCTAATTCTTTATAATGCTTATCCTGTACATGGTTGCGGGAGGCCTGGACCCTATCCTAGGGGACTCTGGGCACAAGGCTGGATACACCCTGGATAGGGTGCCAGTCATTGCACGGCACAGGCAAGCATGCACACACACACACACACACACACACACTATGGGTAATTTTTATCTGCATGTCTTTGGACTGTGGACTGTAAGAGAAAACCAGAGTACCTGAAGGAAACCATCAAGCACAGGAAGAACATGCAAACTCCACATACAGTACACAGACCTGAAGGCTGGACTTGAACCCTGGATGTGCAAGACCACAGTGCTACCCATTATGCCACAGTGCCACCTACAATCCAATATAATCAAAAATATAATTTATTTATTATTGTTCTTATAGTTGCCTGTGTGCTTGGTCACTTGAAGTAGGTTTTTTAACAACCCTGATGTATTCTGTTAGGAGACAGCTCAGGAATGCAAAGTCTTTGGCGGGAATCAATAGCAAAATTTGTGTATAATGAGGCTAATATTGGAATATGTGGATTAAGGCTGTAATTATAATAAATATTTCGGAGACACATCCTTTAAACATTTCAATATGCTTAAAAGTTAAGAAAACATTCAAAAACATTTGCTCTGCTATGTTATGCAACAAAAATGTATTATTAACAAATGTGATCATAATCTGGATAAATAAAAGAAAGGTTTTGGACATTGGTCGGAACTTGCACTTTCAATGATATCTTTATGTTTCATTTATTGGAGGACCAAAAACTAGTCTCAGAAAAATTTCTGTCTGTTTGTTTGTCTGTCCAGCCATATTTTATCACAGCATCATGCAAAACTGCCTTGACAAAATTTAATGAAACTTTGTCAGTCCATCTGTATTTGCCTTTAGTTAAATCTGTGCCATAAATAAAATCAATATGTTGAGTAGAAGAGAAGTTAGGAGCAGTTATGTACCTCAAGTTATGACAGCGTACTGCACATGTGCCAAACTGTGGGTGGGTCTTAAACTGATCGTTGGGCAGAATTAAATGAAACTTTTGCAGTGCTTAGATATCTGCCAAAAGTTTAACCTGCACCATAAGTAAAAGCAAATGGTGAGTAAAAGTGTTTTTATGAACAGTTATGTGCCGGATTTAATAATTTACCTTAAAATTAGCTAGTAATAAGCTACTTGGACAATGTAAACAAGCACCTGCACCAATAGATATTAATTAGGAAAGCAAAACTGAATATTTTTACTGGGATAACTTAATATTTTTACAGCTGAAATAAAGGTGCTGAAGTAGTATACTAGTGCTGAAGAACTGGAGTTGTTTTAAGAAAAAACGTAAACTTTATCAACCTTTTTCAATTTCTGATCTGTGATTCAATCTGTGAGCTCCAATTTCCTGAACAGGGAGTATATTTGCCTGACAACAAAAGAACTACAACTTAGTGTAAACAAGACTTTTTGTCTCTTATTTTGTTGTATTAATATTTTAGGCAGAAAGTTCTAACAATCAGAAAGAAAGAAATGCAGACATGTACGTAGGCCTCAAACTGAAATAATAATTCAGATAATAATATATCTATAATAAGTATTATCATTAATTACATTAAAGCTGATCAACTTATTTTTAGCTTTAATTTGTACAAACTCTTTTCCCATCAACAACCAGTCATGGATAAACTTTACAAATGGGCAGTAATTATTACTATAGCTTCAAGTGTTATGGTGTACTGCAGTTGTGTGTGGTGCGTCCAAGTGATGTTGCCATATGCCAGCCGCAGCTGCTGCTAGACCAGTGAGGACTGAGGAAAACTTAGTTTTTTAAAATACTTTTCACTACTGCTGTGTGTAGGTACAATTGAGTAATTACTCGTTACCATAAAGTCATGACACACATGAAAGGTTACAGTAACTTCAGTATGCCATTTTGCACTGTACCTGTAGTTGTGGAATTATACATACAGAACATTTAGCTATGAAATGTCAGTAATTGCATGGAGGAAAAATAAATGTTTTTGGTGAAAATGTGTGTAATGTCGATTGTTAATCATTCAACCATCACTAATATTAGCTATCATAGCTAAGTTACCTGGAAAGTTAATTATTGACAATCAACCAGCAATCAACAAAGGTGCACCGCTAATGTAAAGGTCTTTATTACATTGTATTTTTCAGAAAGCATGTGAAGTCTAATCATTGAAGTAAATGAACTAAATAATTTAGGTTGCACTGCATGTGTAATTAATGTAGACAATAGTAGCTTTCATTTACTGTTAATGTATTTGTATATTAGGCTATACTGTATAGCTGTTTTTTGGGAAGGCTCAGAAAACAAGAAAAGTAAGTTGGGAGCTGTGAGAAAATGAGTACTAGTCATATGATAGAAACATACAGTACTGCAAGCAGCAAGTAAATGTCTCATATAATAATAATTATGTTGCATGCAGGATCATTTCCATAACAGTTCTGGCACATGGACAGAGCACACCTTTTCTTTAATGAAAGCTTTGGTTTAGCAGCAAAGTATGCAGTTCTTTGTGAAGTACAGTACGCTATGTGCAGCAGGCATGTAGGCGGACAGCAGGTGGCTTTCTTCTCGGCGAACGGGACTCAGAAGAACTGCAGTCTGAAGGAACAGGAGATGCATATAAGTTAGAGCTTACAGAAAGACTACTCACTGGCGCCGGGCCTGTGGATCACTGAGAACAAGAAGTCCTGCATGGAGAGAAACCAGCAAGTTATTCGGGGGCCAGCCACTGTAGAAGAGCATGGTCCATGACTAACTTGAAGTGCCACCCTTCTAGAAATAACAGATTATAGACAATAATGTCTAGAGCATCCCGTTCAATCGTGGCATAGTTTCTCTCTGCCTGCATAAGCTTCCTACTTACATACAGCACTGGATGTTCTTTGCTCTCGAAGTCCTGAGAAAGAATGGCCCGATGTCCGATGTGTGCCATGGGCATGTACCTGTTTTTTTGTTGTTGGGCAGTGGTATAATTTGATGGTCTCCACTTTCTTCTGCTGCGGCTTCAGCTTGCAGCAGCCAATTTGATACCCCAGGTACTGTGCCTCGGTGGCAGATGGCACTTCCGGGGGTTGGTGGTGAGACTCGCCTTTCTCAGTTCGCCACATCTGTCGAAGGTGGTAAAGATGATCCTACCAGCTACATGAGTTGATCACGCCATCATCCAAGTACGCAGTTGCATAAAGGCGATGGGACTTTAGGACGATGTCCATTAGCTGCTGGAATGTTTCTGCGGCGCCATAGGACCCCATATTGCCAATGACTGTGGTCCGTCGAAAAGGCGGTCTCATCCTTGGCCTTGGAGATGAACTGGGCCTTTTCCAAATGGTCCACAAGAGCATATACACACGGAGGGGGGTACACATCGAGGGTGGATATGGTGTTGAGCCACCGAAAGTTATTACAAAGCCTGATCGACCCATCAGGCTTGGGCACCATAAAGATGGGGCTTGACCAGGGCCTCGTTGACTCTTCTATGATGCCATGACTAAGCATGGTGTTGACCTCAGCATTAATGACATGAGGTGTGCTCGGGGGAGAACACATCAGCAAACTGATCCACTAGTTCCTTCAGCTCCTGATTCTGCAGCAGCAGCACGTGATCGCCCACCTTAAATTTGCGAGGCTGAGCCAGTCAGTCATAAACACGCTTCTGCTTTTCCTGTGCCTCCTGCACAGGAAAAGAGAATTGGCGTGGCATGTGTTACAGGGAACTAGGTTAATACTGGTTTCCAGGTCTTGCACAAATTCAATCATCGACCTGAATGCTGAAAGACTAATTACCTGAAAGGCTGCTCCACCAAGCCTTTCTTGGCGACGTTGAACAGAGCACACGGCCAGCAGCCGAAGGGCGTGAAATCTTTGGAGTTGTTTGGCATTTCACATGGTACAAACGAGATGTGCTGCAGTATTCGGTCCCAGTTACAGACGATTCCGTCCACCAATCTCTGCAGCATCCATTTCAAGATTTGGCTGCACTGTTCGATGAGACAGTCGGTCTGAGGGTGATATACTGACATGCGGATCTGCTTAACCTGCAACAGCCTGCACACATCACAAATTTGTTTTAACATGAATAGCGTACCTTGGTCGGTGAGCACTTCCTTAGGAAGGCCAATTCTGCTGAAGAGCTGCACCAGCATTCCTGTTGTTCGATGTGGCTTTCCTCAGCAGAACCGCCTTGGTCTAGCACGTTGCATAGTCCACAATCACCAGAATATACTCATGACCCAGATTTGGGCAGTGGCACACCCAGTTCCATGCCAATTCTCCCAAAGGGTACTCTTATAATCAGTAGCAGAATTAGCAGAGTGAGGGCAGGATTAGCAGGTGAAGTGCGCTGGCAGGTGGGACAGAGTTGATAGAAGTTGCATACCTCCATGTTAAGTCTTGGTGTCGACTTTAGCCTGGGGAACCACCAAGAGATTGCACTCATCGTTTCATGTGAAAATACAACAGATTATTTTTAACAAAGAAATATGAGGCTAGCCATGGCTGTGGGGCCGCTTTGGCTTCACCATCTACAAATACCACCTGTTCCCAACAGTGTTTAAGGCATGGGTCCTCACGCTGCAGCCATGCAAAGTTGTCATCCTTTTTTACCTGCTGAGACAGGGAAAAAGAGTGATTAGAGGAATCATTAGCCTCACATTTATTTTCTGCATCACTGCCATCTGTAGGCAGTTGCACCAACCCTGTTAATCTTCACTCAGCATGTGGGAGGTGGCCCGGGATCTTCAGCATAACTAAAGCTGGGAAGAATTCCTTGCTCCAGCAGCTTACCGGCTCCTCTCACGGAAGGACTCTAAGTAGTCCATCGTCACTCTTTCTGGCAGAACGTCACTCTTTCGTTCTGGTTTCTGGCTGGAGCCACCTGATCATGATTTAGCTGAGCTTGTCAAAGCAGTGCTAGCAGTGCCAACTTGAGCATCATAGGTCCAATTGTGAAATTCCATAGTAGCTTGAGCACTTCAAAGCCCACAACAGACCAAGATTTCCATTTTCAACAACAATTTTTTGGCTTCTTCTTCGAACAATGAAAAATAGGCACTCTGTGCGTCACGTGATAGCAGCGTAATCAATATG
Source organism: Leiocassis micropogon (assembly GCA_028565275.1). Classification (NCBI taxonomy): domain Eukaryota; kingdom Metazoa; phylum Chordata; class Actinopteri; order Siluriformes; family Bagridae; genus Leiocassis; species Leiocassis micropogon. The sequence goes on from JAOVVA010000054.1 coordinate 15,477,343, forward strand.
TCACTTCACTTGGGGCGTGGCCAGCCTTCCTGCACTGCGTTCTTCTCAAAGTACACTTTGAAAATCGTGGAAAAGCTTGGATCAGCCATGTTGAAGGCATAAAAGCCCCATCCTGCAAACCTTGATAAAGCTGTCCCAAAAGCGCCTGGATGCTCATTTCCAGCAGGTGTCCCAAGTACTGCCACCTGGTAACAGGTTTGTCCTCATCCTGGACTCAACCTTTGCAATCTGAGCTGTCAGTCCCTCATTTACATGTAGGCAGGCATATCGCCTGTCCAGCTAGGCTACAATGCTTGCTCTCCACCACCAGTCTCCTCTTGGAGTGCCATGAATGCCATGGTCTTGCATTCCTCTTTGTGGCGTGCCAAACATTGATGTGGGCTTTTTGCTGGTTAGAAAGGTGAGGACTTGGTCTGCCTTCGGAGTGTTGTTAGTTAATCGGTCAGTTCTGTCAGTATAGCTCCCCAAAAAATGCTAGTGGAGAGCCCATCTGGTATGTCAGTGGTTAGGGCTTGCATTCTGTAAAGTATTTTCATTCAAGATATAAGCCTTTGAACTGGCTGTGAGTCCAGTGATTGTGTGAGTGGAGAAAGCAACTAGGCTAAGCCAAGTCCTCTGGGTCTAAAGCTGGATATCTCAGTAACCTTTTAGATTATTTGACAATGGAATATTTTTATATGTGTGAAGGGTTGGTGAAAAATTGTGTGAATCAACAGTTTAGAGAATTGAGGTAGTTTTGATGACTCATTGTCTCTACATTGTAAAACCCCATTAATTTTCAATGGATCCAGTTTTGAACAGTTAATCATTAGTAGAGGTTTTCAAGTTATGTCTGATTTTCCAATTGGACCAAAAACAACCGAGGGCTGTGGGAGGAAATGAGCTTGGCAACGGTCCCAAAAATTGTCATAATTCAAAACTGGTGAATTTTCTTCTAATGTCATAATTTCTTCTATAGCACTTGGGTGACTCTGCTGAACATTTTGATGTAAGTTTCATGGGGTGTCATGCAAAATGTGGGAAATAAAGCCATCCAATTTGAAATGGACAAGCAGGAACTTTGGGATAACCATTGGGATAACCATTGGTCTGATTATGTCACTGATTTTATGGTGTTGCATTCAAGGCATAAGCGCAGAGGTTAAGTGACCACATCACCTGACCGAGGTGCATTCTGGGAAATGAAGTTCAAAAAAAAAAACACAAGCGTCTGCCTAGGGGTTAACCCTGACAGATTACTTAGAAAGGTAACCTCCAATAAATAAAAAAAGTATAAAAAGTTTTGTGGCCTCAAGTTTTTTAGTGCTAAAAAAGTGGAAGATATTTTGGTGGTAATATTCACTGAACAGGATGACGAATTCTCTGGCTGTATGTCTCCTCCAGATTTAACCTCTAGAGATTTAACCTCTGATTTTTTCCAAGTATATGTTCAGATAATATTTTTGTTTTATTTGTTATTGAGTTAGAGAAAAAAAAAACCTCTTAGTTAGTAACTGACTCTTTATGTGCCAACATTGTCTTCTTTTCTAGTTTTGCTTCTCCTAGTGTCACACTACTGTAGCTTGATTGCCTTTCTAACTTTCTTACTTTGTTGGTTAAATTACTTTTAGCAAGATGGAGTGAACCTGATTCCATGATTCACCTTTTTTCACTTGTCATCACTTTCATCATTTAAACATCTTTACCTACCCTTTTTCTTACCTTTTTTTTGTAAAAAGATGGTGGAGAGTCATTGGAACGCTCAGTGTCACCCTGTAAATCATTGCTTCCCTGCACCTCAGACCCACCCTTCACATTGATCAGCAGACTAGATGGAACTTAGAGCCACACAAGGAGAGGTTGTAGACTAGCTGCTATAGAATTTGGAGCCAAGGGCCCCATGGCAATGGTTTGACATGCCCACTATTTTCTGCCCAACAGAAAGATCTGAGACCACCTCTGTCACTGTCTATCAAAAATACACTGAATTTTTTTTTTTAATGTATTTTGACAATTTAGATGGACTGAAATCACCCAAGAAGATCTATGCAGTGAAATCAGTGCCAGTTGTGTGAAAGCTTTATTCACACAGATAAAACTTATAGATGCATGATGTTATCCTAATCAGACTGCTCCAACTGTTTCAAGCCCCTATAATAGAGCTGTGTAGGACTCACAAGTTAAATGAAAATGACATAACTGATTGAAGACAAAGACATACTATCACTTATGAAAACGATACCAAGACTTATTGATTGAAGAGACAAGGGCCTTATAATTGAAACCAAACACATTCAAAGACATTGTAAGCCTAAGAAGTCTTCAGACTATTAAGACCTCTAATAATACTGACGTTCTGTTATTTTTCCGTACGAGTTTGAAAAGCTTGGCAGGTTCCACCGAGATTTGAACTCGGATCGCTGGATTCAGAGTCCAGAGTGCTAACCATTACACCATGGAACCAGTATAGCCTCTACAAACGTGTTCTTTATAGTTATAGTTCAGAATCAAATTTTTTTAATGGTGATTAATAACATGTTAATGTATATGAGAAACATGGATCGAATTAATCCAATCGTGAATAAATATACAGTATATGTGCATATGCCCAGGTTCAGACCTATTTGCGCAGGGTGTTTGAATTTTGATGTTGCAGTTTGTCTGCACTTGGTGGCAGTAGTGCACCTTTCGATAAGGCTACAATCTCCAAAGAAACGGCGTAGAGAAAGCGTGTGGATGGTTTCTTGAGGTTAGTAGTTTTAGCATAGTTTGTGTTAAATTATTAACAAATTATTATTATTTTACTTTTTAACAAACAACACATTTGTTCTGGCTGCAATTTCTTTCAGATATACTTTCAGAGGGAAATGATGTGACTATCAAAATTAAACAAAAAAAATAGAGTCTGCACGATTCACCGAAATAACGCCCTTTAAACGCCTGAAAAACACAAAATGCCTAACCATTGTGTAGCATTTGGCTGTAGAAAGTCATACCGGGATAATGTTAGTATGTTCAGATTTCCAAAGGACCGTGGTGACTTTCTAAAATGGGAAAAACAGGTACAAAAAACTCGCCACAAATGGGTTGCCAAGACCTACTCATTCTTGTGCTCTGAACACTTCAGCAAGGACTGCTTTGAGCCCAGACCCACCACGGTCACCAAGAACATGGGTTCTAAAGGACTCAAGCTGAAGGAAGGTGCCATTCCAACTATATTTATTCGACCTTCTTGCACTAAGTGTGGAGGCAATGGCAGCACCTGCGCAGTGTGCAATCCTAAGAGGAAAAAGCAGGGTGTCAACACAGAGCATCAGAAGCTGGACTCGGTGAGTACTCACAACACAGCTCCTCTCTTTAAAGTAGAGTTGATTCATTCAGGCCTTGGGGAGCATATGAACATGGATCATCCCCCCGTACAACCAGGTCATTGGACATTTTGTGACATTTATGGCATTTTGGCAGACGCCCTTATGGAGAGGGACTTACATTTTTATCTCATCATGGCTTACAGTCATACATCTGAGCAGATGAGGGTTAAGGGCCTTTGCTTAAGGGCTCAACAATGCCATCTTGGTGGTTGTGGGGTTTAACCTGGGACCTTCCAAACCATAGTCCAATACCACTGACCATAGTCCTTAACCACTGACCCACCTCTAAAAAGGGGAACCACAGGTAATGATTACCCTCCAAAGTTTTATTGGGAAATAAGTCAACCAACTGAACTTTGTAGATGTATTATAAAATAACTGAAAACTATCAGAGAGAACCAGATATGAACCTCAGTTCTTTTGTGTGGTGATTTCTATATTGCCACACTGACTCAAAAATTATTATTATTATTTTTTTAAACGGCTGGTCTTCAGTTTGATTGGCCATGACCGACGATCTGCCGACCAGCCTCAGATATAACCGGCTCTGTACCAAGTTAAGAAGCTTCTGAGTGGCGCAACAAAAACACATACGTATACAGAATATCAAAATTCTTTGCAACTGCAAATTAGTTGAAAGCCACTCAACCTGTGAGTTTACTATCAAGTTGAGTTTTGAGACTTTGAAAGCATTTTAGCAGATAAAACGTCACAGTTTCTTAATAATCCTACAGGTAGTGCACTCTGAACTGTTTACAGATTTTCATCCTGCGTGGTCAGGTGTGAATTAAAAACAAGCACAAGTTTGTTTATAAATAATAATTATAGAGGATGACAAATACGTGCTGCTCAGTTAAATGCGAAATATGTCAATAGAATCGAACCACTGCCCATTATTTAATGGATCTTAAATGTACCTAATTTAACTACTTTCTACTTTTTTTTTTTTTTTTTTTTTTTGTATGAAGGAACGTTGGCCCCCTCTGAATGCAGACAAGAATGCTGCAGAAAAAGAAAACGAAAAGAAAGATGACAAGCGCAGCGAAAAGCTTCAATCTGATGAAGATGGTCATATTAGTCCCACTTTTGCTCCACTCTCTCCTGTGGAAATTGCTGATGACCCAGGTATAATTTTAAGAAAAAAAATGAGTACTACTGTTTTACTCTCTGGATAGTGTATATCCAGAGCTGTGTGATTTCAGAAAATGATACATGAATGTGGTAACCTTTGATTGACAGATGGCTTGCTTAGGTAATGCACTAAAAAACAAAAATATTTTTTTTCGTTTATATTACTAGCAGTGCATTTCCCCAAGAAAGTTTATGTAGTTTTAGATTACTGGATTATTGGGTATGTAATTTTCCTTTGTACAGAAAGACAAAATCAATCATTAGGGAAGTGTTTAAAGATCTTCACACTTGTAAGTGAGTTTCTTTAAATTTAAGTATTTCTGTCTTCTGCAGTGGTTTGTGAGATGTGTGGTATATCTGGAACACGGGGCACTTTTTACTCCAGATCCAAGCGTTTCTGCAGTCCATCCTGCTCCCGCTCTTTCTCATCCAACTCTAAAAAATCCTCTATAATGGCACGGTTACAGGTAAAAAGTAAAGTCATCTATGAAGTGAAATTGTTAAGGAAAGAGACGGTGTCTAAAAAGGCTGCACATTAGAGTATAGCTAGAGTCTAGGTGGATGAATGTGAACTACATTCATTTTCTCCTACATTCTTTGGATGCTTTTAGATAATGAAGCATAATCCAACACCTGTGTTTGTGCATCCATGTTTAGGGAAGGCATCTTTGCAAAGTCCCTGCACCACAGACCACTGCTTCGTCTCAGGTGGAAGTCACAGAACGTCATCATAGCAGCACAGCTATTAAGAAAGATGGTGGGACTCATGTGCATTTTACATGCAGATATACACACTTTTTATGGAGAAAGTGCAATTTATTTATTTTCTTTCTCCAGCCTCTTCTGGCTTTAACTGGGGATGTTATCTTGAGAGAAATGGCTACCTTGCTGCACCAGTGTCCTGCTTCAGACATGTGAGTGTTTATCCTTCAGGCTGTAAATTAAAAAAACGGGTAAAATCAGCAAGTATCACAGTTCTTTAATACCAGTCAAATGAAAGCCAGATTAATTTATTTTGCATTGTTTATTGTAAATGTATACAGTAGAAAGGTTTACTTTTGCAGATACAAATTCATTTTATTTTTTTATTTATTTATGTCACACTTTCTTTAGTTTAATGTTAATTAACTGGCATAACACAAATGTATTTGATTTCCGATTCTTGGCAACACAGGTACCACTCTGTGTTCAGTGGGAAGACATTGAGGTGGGTTTGCTCGTGGAGGTCCTGAATACTCGCACTGCTTTGCTGACCAAGGTTTACTGGATTGCGAACATCATTCGACTTGCTGGTACCAAATAAGTTGTTCGGCACTCATTTATTATACAGTATATACAGCACAAACAGTGTTAGTCAGGTGAAAACTGATGCATGTCAAAACCAAAAGCTTCTGTAGTGAAAATTGCTAAAAAAAATAATTATTTATTCAATTTATCAGAACACTGCAGCAGTGCATTGCAGCACGCTGTTTTAATTATTGAATTATTTTAATTAAATATAATCTGTGCTACAGTAGTAAATGGAATTTATTACAGGAGTCCATTAAAACAAAATCCATCAGTTCTGCAAAATAGCACGTTACATCAAGTTTCCTTAAAATAGCATCATATAGCATTTTATGTAAAATGACCACTAACTGTTGTACTACAGGATTAAAACATTATTAACAAAGTAATTAACTCTTGTATTCATTTTGTTAAAAACATTCCAAATAAATAAATTGAAAGCTGTGTAAATCAATGTTCATTTCCTAATTTTAAAGTAAAATAAAAGTCCATTTTGAACAAAATCAACAAAGACCTTATTTTGTTTGTGCAGTGTGAAAATTCAAAACACAATATTTTCACCAGTAGACTACATCATGAATCAGCATTAGTGAAGAAGGATACATTGCCTGAACTTCTTACCACAAACATAAATTAATACATAAAATAACATTTTAAAGGAACTAAACAGACCTAAATATTAAGCATTACCATTGTCTATAGGCTAAAGATATAGACTAGTTACTGTATTTTATTCTACAAAGAGCAAGGTTTGAACAATGTAGAATGTAGGCATGATACTTTTTCATGGTATTAATACATTTTGTTATAAGAATGTAAGAAGGGAAGACAAGCCACAGGAACACCTTGTTAACAGGTTTACTAATAGGTTATATAGCAACAAATAATTTCAAAACCTCATGATTTTTAACCTTTAATTATTTGATTTTGTATTAATCTGTACATGCCAGAGTGTTTCTTAATAAAACTGTCATACTTCTTTGTTTGGAAAAATGTCATCTTCTCACTCAGGTTACAAGGCCCTTTTACGATATGTGGGTTTTGAAGATGATGATTGTCATGATTTTTGGTGTAATCTGGGTACAGCTGATGTCCATCCTATTGGCTGGTGTGCAGTGAACAGCAAACTACTAGTTCCCCCTCAGGGTAAGTCAGAAACCTCTGGCAATAAATCCTTTATTACTTTATTTAAACAGAAGTAGCAGTAGCAAGACATTGTATATGGTGTTTCTTGGAGTTTCTTTTTTTTCTTCTCCTCAGAGATCAGAAAACCTATATGTGATTGGAAATCATACTTGATGGAGAGACTTGTAGGAGCATCTACAATACCTGTGGATTTTCATGCTATGGTAATATCAAAAGCACACTGTGTCACATATTTTCCAGTTTTCTATATACAGTGGAGTGCTCTATATTTATTTCTTTTCTGTCTCTCTCAGATGGCAGATAGTATGAAGTGTCCATTCAGGCAGGGGGTTCGTGTAGAGGTGGTGGATCGCTCGCTGGTTAGCCGAACCCGTACAGCAGTGGTAGACACTGTGATTGGGGGCCGTCTCAGGCTTATATATGAAGATGCAGGGCTTGGAGCCTCAGGGGAGGTGCTCTCAGATTTCTGGTGTCACATGTTGAGCCCTCTTATACACCCCATAAACTGGTCTGTTAGAGTGGGTCATCTCATTAAAGAGACAGGTAATGATGGATAGGTGAATTATTTGCAACATGCATACAATCATTTTTTTTCTTTTTTTTTCTGGATAGTAACATTGATTTTCATATATTGTATGTCTAATGATAACTTTATTTAGCAAAAATAAATTTCATCTTTAAATAATTAGATTTTTTGAATTTGGTACCTTACATTTGAGAAGATAAAATACACTTTAAAGCTCATAGCAAAGAGTCATATTTTTAGTTTTAGTTCTGTATACTTTCTTCACAGATAAGTCTATTGATATGAGCAGTCATCCAGCATTTCGTAAGGCTCCGTGTGATAGTTTGCCAAGTCATTTCAAAAAGGTCAGTGTCTGTCTCATGTGACCAACTGTTTCACTTCTTATCTTGGTGATGTATAATTTTTTTTCATGGCCATTCTGTCAATCTTTATAAAACTGCTTAGAAATCTTCATTACAAAGCTATGTTTATGAATGTTAGTTAAGGACTGTTTATATGGAAGGAGGGTTTTTCTCGGAGGGCATGAAACTGGAGGCCATCGATCCTCTGAACCTGGGGAACATCTGTGTAGCTTCTGTTCGAAAGGTACAACAGTGATTGTCATGTTGGTTTGAAAAGACTGCTATGATATTGCTATTTTGTGACTTTATCTAATTAAATTATCGCAATTCCTGAGATATTGAATTGATGTACTTTATATTATTGAGTAAATAATTTTGAATTGTCTCAGAAATCTCAGATTTGAATCCTTTTTTTCTGGTTCATCAGGTGCTGTTTGATGGCTATCTTATGGTCAGTATTGATGGTGTGGAGATTGGTGATGGCTCAGACTGGTTTTGCTACCATGCTAGCTCACATGCCATCTTGCCCACAGGATATTGCAAAAGCAATGACATACTCCTTACGCTACCCCCTGGTGAGAGCCTTTTTTTAAATCTAAAATTCTGAGACTGCATATTTTCCTGTTCAATTTATTAGGATAATTTGAAATTGATTTCTTTTATTAATAGGATATGATCAGGCAACCTTCACATGGCCCAAATATTTAGAAGAAACGGGAGCAGAGGCTGCTCCACGCAGACTTTTTAACACAGTAATATATCCTGTCTTTATGTTTCATTGGTAATTTGTCTGTGTAAAAAAACAATAATATATTTAAGTTCTTCCCCCTCTATTGTCTCTATCCCCCAGGATCCTGTTGAGCATGGCTTTGCCCCAGGCATGAAGCTGGAGGCAGTGGACCTAATGGAGCCTCGGTTGGTGTGTGTGGCCACTGTGCAGCGCTGTGTGGGTCGTCTGCTTTTGTTGCACTTTGATGGCTGGGAGTCAGAGTTTGATCAGTGGGTAGACTGTGAATCCCCTGATATCTACCCTGTGGGCTGGTGTGAACTCACTGGATATCAGCTACAGCCCCCCATTGGACCAGGTATACTGAACCCACGTATTGATTACCAATGTCTTTATTTTTGTATTTCATGCCATATAAAAAATGACACTTAAATGGTATGTCAGTAGTTGTTGCCTGAGTGTAAAGTCTTACCTCAGTACCATGTCCAGTACTACAGTTGGTGCTACCGTACATGTAGACATCGACATGCAAGAAGTAAGCAATATGCCATGGGCAAGAGTCCAGTTACACTAAAATCCACAACAATTACCTGAATGTACCAGTGAACCAGGATGGCTGTAATTACCTTCAATCTCGTGCCTAGAGCGAAATCACAGCTATGCTTGCATTAAATACAATGGCATGATCCCACATGATTTTCCTTTTCTATAACTGTTCTTTAAAGAAGAAATTAACATCAAATTACTGACATACACATCAAATTACGGATCAACACAATATTGCCAAATATTTAGTTTTGCTGTGGCTAAAGATATGTAGGTATTCAAGTCAAACCAGCACTTTTGATTGTGCAGAATAACAGAACACTTGTATGAGAGTAAAACCTTTATCAATATATAAAGACTTTTAATAAATTAATAAATTAAATAATTAATAAGGATGCCAATATGTGCACACATATATGCACACAGTTACACTCTACAGGCAATTTGGGAATGCTAATTAGCCTAATCTGCATGTCTTTGGACTGTGGGAGGAAACCGGAGTACCCGGAGGAAACCCACCAATCACAGGGAGAACATGCAAACTCCATGCACACAGACCCGAGGTGGAAATCGAACCCGGAACCTGGAGGTGTAAGGTGACGGTGCTAATCACTACGCTACTATGCCGCTGGATGTGACAGTAACTTCCAGCCAATTTCCTGTGGTGCGCTGGGCAGTATGTGCATCTGCATGTTCTGCAAAAAACTGAATACCCTTAGAGATAAAAATGGGCCGTTTTTCATGAGAATGCACATCTTGTAGAACCTGACAGTAGTATTCACTGTTCATGTTTGACAGCGCAGGGTAGAAAATCCACAAGAATTATGCTACATTTGCAGCATTTGCAGATGCAGTTGCTTGAAATTTTTTCGGGAGCTGGTGTGTCTGTTCGCTTCTACTGTTTTTGCTCCACATTTTCATTTGGGGATAAAATGATGCACCCAAATCACAGGTGACAACGTGATGAAGAAAATCCTGGCCTTCCTTGTCAAAACATTCTTTTTACTCAGTGCAGATTGCAATCTGTGCCAGTTGAAGTCAGAGAGCTCTCTCGTTAGAACATGCAAGTATTCGTTAAGGATTGCGTGTACAGTTCCCACAAATAGATGCTTATCTTCTGCATGTTGTCAACAAGATTTCCATTGATTTTTGAGGATCAGGTGTTTCACTCACTCTGATTGTTCATAGTTCACTGCAGTGGGTTCCCAGCCACCTCGGCCGAGATCATCACTCATGGATGTACAGGCTTCTTTATACTGTTTGCACTATTGAAATGTTTTCCTGTGAAAAAATGTCTCATCACCGTATTTGTGCTTGGAGTCTTCTGTACTGTAAATGTCAGTCGGTTTTGAATTCCACTAGAAATTTTATCATAACACGCTGTTCCATACTTTTAATAACACGGTTGAATTTCGTTTTGCTTGACACGTGATTTGTGCATCCTGATGCGCCACCATGCGGTAATTGGAGACACGTCATTTACCTCTTCTGTTCATGAATCACAAGTCCTGGTTTGACTTGAACGCCACTTTGTATTTCCCAATGTCATTCCATGTCACCCTGTGTGCAGACTGACTGATAGCCTTTACTACAAACGAAAAAGCTGAGTCATAAAAACAGTGAAACTGCACATTACTGTTTTTCTAAATATCAACATTTCTGTTAATCATACTTGTGCATCAGTACCAATCATTGTTTAATTATATTTATATGTAACTAAAATTATCTGTTTGTTGAAAAACAAACAAATAAAAGACATTGAAGTTCAATTTAATGTGACGGGAACCATTATTTATGTTTTATTCATTTATTTATTTTTGCAGAACCGCAGGAACATACAAGCAAAAAAACTGTGGTTAAAAAGAGTACGTATTTTTCTTGTTTTAGTCATTTCTTTTTTATTTCTTATTTACCTTTTCCTCTTCTCAACAATGTTTGTCATTTGTTTTAAATTTGTTTAATATAACTTACATTTCTAAACATTAATTTTTAAAACAATTGTTAATTCTACCTTTTTCCAAACGTTTATTTCTGGGAACTTTAGAGAGACGATATGTAAGGAAAAAAACAAATGACGACACATCCAAAAATACAGCCCCTCCGCAAGATGGAAGTCTTCAGTCAGACAATCGGGCTGAATCTACTGAGCCCCGAGACAGGCTAGTCCTGCTTGCAGACACACCTGCACAGCCCATACCAATCATATCTCTGAAAACTGAGCCAGAGGAAGAGGGTATGTACTACTAGTATTTTAAATTTTTTACCCATTTTTATAAATGTAATACTCGTATATGGAGGTGCACCTTTTTTGTTGGCAGTTATTTCTATTAAAGTTAAAGTGGAGGACATGGAGACACTCATCACCCCTGACCTTGAAGATAGTGAAAGCACCGGATTACATACACCTCCACCTTCCTTACTGAAAGAAGAAAGACCAGAGTGAATCACTAGTCTCTAAAATCACTGGGATTACAGACTGCATCAAAACAGCCATGTACTAATGGACATTAAAGGAACATTTTTTTTCCTCTTACATTGAAAAAATCCTGAGCAAGAAAGATGAAACAGTTGATGGATTCTGTGATTTTGTGTGTGGTTTTCTTTTTCCTCCCAAACTCTAGTGAAGTACATTAGTTTCATTCAAACATAATAAAGAATGGACAGGAACTAAGAGGATGTGTAAAAACACTGGCTTATTTTTACAAAAAAATTATTTATTTTTTTTTGCAATTTTTAGTCTGTTGAAATAAGTATATACCAGTATTAGTGAGTGCTAAATAGTTAGGCCCATTAACCAATTCTAAAGGGGTGAGGCCTTACAGACAACATTTGATATCATTCAACTTGTTAATGGGTAAAATGATGTTTGTGTACTGTTTAAAAATTAAGTAAACATTAATTACCTGATTGATAAATGTCAAAATACATTATAAATGTTTTGTGATTACGCAGACTTGTGTTTCTTAGCACTAGGCTTCTTCCCCAAGTGAGATTTTGCATTCCTGCTTGGTTTGGTTTGAATTGTTTTAATGACTCTCCGTGGTTTGGTGGGGGCTGATCTGGGTTTTGTGCTTTTTGGTGATTTGGAGATCTTCGGTTTCTGGGAAGGAGGAGGCCCCTGTCCTGGACAGCTCTTAAAAACATGAATGTCCTTTACCCATTGACCTTGGAGCTCAGGCGGATATCCACATCTGGCCCTCACCTTCAGGTTGACCTTCTCTAGCCAGCTGCAGAAACGTTTTTTTGAAAGTGTAATGCTTGCACATATAAATACATTCCCCAAATTATGATACTCTACTGATTAATGATACAGATCACAGAAACAAACAAATATGCACACCCAGGAGAGCTCTGTATTAAGTCTCATACAGTGAGGCAAAAAAGTATTTAGTCTGCCACTAATTGTGCAAGTTCTCCCACTTAAAAAGATGAGAGAGGCCTGTAATGTTCCTCATAGGTATACCTTAACTATGAGAGACAAAATAAGAAAAAGAAATCCAGAAAATTACATTGTAGGATTTTTTATGAATTAATTGGTAAATTCCTCAGTAATATAAGTATTTGGTCATCTACAAACAAGCAAGATTTCTGTCTCTCACAGACCTTTAAGAGCCTCCTCTGTCCTCCATTACATGTTGTAACATTACATGTTACCTGTATTAATATCATCTGTTTGAACTCGTTATCAGTATAAAAGACACCTGTCCACAACCTCAAACAGTCAGACTCCAAACTCCACTATGGCCAAGACCAAAGAGCTGTCAAAGGACACCAGAAACAAAATTGTAGACCTGCACCAGGC
>JAOVVA010000054.1:15490298-15513908 GCA_028565275.1 Leiocassis micropogon
TACAGGCCTCTCTCATCTTTTTAAGTGGGAGAACTTGCACAATTGGTGGCTGACTAAATACTTTTTTGCCCCACTGTTTACTGGTATAAAGTCCCTTCTGAAAATATTGGAACAGCAAGGCTAGTTCTGTTGTTTTCGCTATGCACTGGTGGCATTTGTGTTTAAGATCAAAAGATGAATGTGGAATGGTGGATCAGAATTTTGATTTCCATTCCCTAAAATTTACAAGTAAAGTGCAAAATGTTTTACCAAAAAAGTAGAGCTTTACGTTCTGCTGACCATGTGCAAACAATGGGGTGATTTTGGGCCTTTTGCAGTGGCTGGTCCTGAACTCTAGAACACCATTAGGATCCTTTGAACTTGGAGGACGTAAATACGAGGAACTTTGCAATTTACCTTAGACTGAAGAAGCTACTTGGATGAGTAGTGGAATGTATCTAGTGAACAAGAAAGAAGTCCAGTTGACATGACTCAACTTCCAGATAACCTCCCCTGGATGAGTGAGAATCTTCACAGACTCAAAATCTTTTTGTTATTACAGTGTCTTCTTGTTTTGTCCTTTAAGGTCAGTTTGTTTTATTGGTTTATGCAAGCATCAGTACAAATACACATTTTTGAAAATCAGGCAAAGATGATTTTGTTTCTAAATCACCTGTAACCTTTGTAATGTTTCAAACTGGAGCTGTTTGGGTCCACAAGCAGCAATTTGCAGGCAAACAGTGCCATTACTTTCACACTAACTTGGAACATATTTAGAATTTTTCTGAAATTTGAATGTAAGTTGCTTTAAAGTTCGAGTTGCTTTGGTTTTAGTTCAGTTCAGTTCAGGTTTTATTCGTCACACATACATTTCTGCACAGTGAAATTCTTTATTCTTCGCATATCCCAGCTTCTTGTTAGTAGGCAGGGGTCAGAGCACAGGGTCAGCCATTTTACGGCGCCCCTGGTGCAGACAGGGTTAAGGGCCTTGCTCAAGGGCCCAACAGTGGCAACCTTTTTCCACTAGGTTTGAATGTATTTTGTCTCAGACTGCCTTAAAAGTGAATGCAAATTGCTTGGAAGTTATAAGCAATTTTAATGTCATTTGCTTATCCACACTCATTCTGGACCTTGAATAGAAATCAGATCCAGACCTTTGAATATTAAGTTTGAAAACCCTGGCTTTAAGATTTCAGCACATGATGATGTGGTCAGTTCTGGTTATTGAGTACATTCAGGTTATCAGCTGACTTTATTTTATTGCCACATAACATTGCTGAGTCTGGATCTGACCAACTGAAGCAACCCCAGATCATAACACTGCCTCCAGAGGATTGTACAGTGGCCACTCTGCATGATGGGTCACTTCTTACCCTGACGCACACATCGCTCTGGAATAGGGTCATTCTGGACTCATCAGAACAAATTACTTTTTTTCCATTGTTCCAAAGTCCAATCTTTTTGCTCAGTAATAATTTGAAGCATTTTTTGTTGATATGTCTCACTAACAAGTGGCTTTCTTATGGCCGTACAGCTGTTTGGTCCCAATCCTTATTTTCTTATCACATTGTGTGAGTATGGAAATGTTTTTCCTTTCACTGTTAAACATAGTTATTTCCTGTTGTTTTTTTAATGACTGTCCATGGTTTGGTGGGGGCTGATCTAGGTTTTAAACATTTGGTGCAGCAACACCACTATTTTGATGTTTTATGCTTTTTTAACAAAAAATGCTGTATGCACAAGCAAACCCAAGCCGCAAAAAATAATAGACATGTGGAGGAAATAATTGTGTGGTTAAACAATAGGGGAAGTGGTGGCTCAGAGGGCTAAGGCACCTGGGCCCTTGAGCGAGGCCCTTAACCCTATCTGCTCCAAGGGCGCTGTATCATGGCTGACCTTGCACTCATGTGCGAAGAAAGAATTTCACTGTGCAGTAATGTATATGTGGACAAATGAAAGGCTTAACTTAACTTAATAAACCTACCAGGGCACACATGGGCAACAAGAAACATCTGTGAGTCATGGTTCGATATTTTGATCATTTGAAAAAAACATGTGGGTTCACACATAGGGTGTCATCTAAGTTTAACACATTTAGATGTAACTGTCAGGAAATGAAATTCTAATCCATCATTTTATATACATCTTTTGATCAGTGACCTAAATGTCAGTGTATAGCAAAAACTAATTATTTGGCTGTTCTGGTCCTAATCTTCATGGGACTGTATGTAGGAGCTTAAGCACTACAGGTTTCTTGTTGATTTGTATTTTTCCACACGGTGTGTTAAAAAAAATATCATGAGATATTCTCACAAAGCAGACAAACACACCATTTAAAAAAGTTAACCACACTCAAATAATTTGGTGCCATTGTTACAGTAGGTAATGTTAACCCAGTGAGGGGAAGCAATCTTACTTGCGCAGTGGTAGAAGTGGGCAGTCACACAGTAGAGGATTTCCTGCCAGATTAATGACCTCTAGGCCTGTAAGTGGACTTAAGTCAGGCACATCCTCAAGCTGGTTGCCCTCCAATAGAAGACTCTGTAGTCCAGACCCAAGACCAGCAAGCGAATCCTTGGACATCTGTACATGGAATGTAAATGAAACAAATATTTTTCATGGTATCATAAAGTGAATGCACAGGTAATAATATCATATGTAAAATTAAATCACATACATTTGTGCACATTTTTGGTCACAATAACGTAATAGAGCTGGGTAATAGAGTAATTACAGTATACTGCAAGATAACTGTTTTATCCCTACGAGTAAACTGGTGTACTTAGATACAAACTGCATTTTAATTTGGTAACTGTGTATCTTAGGTCTTACCTTTTCTAAAGTCATGTTATTGAGATAAAGGTGTTTTAATGAGGTTGCAACAGGAAGAAAAGCTTCAGCCCCAATCCAGCGAATAGGATTGTGGGACAAATCAAGCTCTTTCAAGCTGTTTGTTTTTGGCAAGGCACTAGTTGGCACTTCCTTAAGTTTATTATTGCCCAAGTCCAGTTTATCAAGGTCATATCCTGGGGCAAAGGCCCCAGAAACAATGTCGGTAATATCATTTTTGGTAAGAAAAAGACTTCTCAGCTTCTCAGCACCTGTCAGAATTCCTTTCTCAAGCTTGGTGATGGCATTGTTTTCCAAGTGTAGCGCCAACAAGCCAGGTAGCAGTGTAAAAGCTCCTTTAGGAAACTGTTTAAATCTGTTTTTCTCTAAATGAAGGTAGGTGAGCTGGGGTAGACCCTTGAAAGCATCTGGGCTCAGTGATGTGAGGTCATTCTCTGAAAGATAGAGGTAGATCAAACCTTTCATACCACTGAAGGCCCCACTTTCCACTTCATGGATTTTACATCGCTGCAGATGAAGTGACACCACTTCTGGCAGGCCCGGAAAACTGTTGGAAGCAATGTAATGGAAGTGATTGTCATGCAAGTCCAGCAAACGTATGTCTGGAGAGAAGCCTCGTGGTATTTTAGTGTGCCCCTGCTTTTCACAGGATGCATGATGGTTTTCAGTCTAGGGTTGAGGGTGAAACAGAGACAAGATTTAATTATTAAAAGAGTACCTAACATGAAAAAAATCCTTATCGTACTATAAGAATTCACTCTTACTTCACAAACACAGTTGTCTGGACATTTGGCCTTTTCACCAGGTGGGGTTGTTGGTGGTGGTGGAAGTCTGCTCTGTTCCTCCTGCTCGAATTGCAGCATGGCCTCCTGACTCTGGCACCGCAAATCAGGAGGTTGCACTGCATCAAGGCTCTCATCAGACAGGTGAGGTGGACCACTACAAGTTCCTCCGAGACGTACCCGTTCCTGGATTGCCCACTCGCGCAGTGGACGCAGGTAGCAGCTGCAGTAGATTGGGTTGCCTGCTAGGTTGAGTCGAGTCAGTTTAGGGGAGCTGAGAGCCAAAGGCTGTAAGACACGTAGCTGATTATAACCAAGGTCAAGGTGGGTGAGCTTAGGTGAGAGCAAAACAGCTGCACTGGAAAAATCCTGTAGGGAGTTGTGATCCAAAAAGAGATGTGTAAGCTTGGCCATAGACACTACCTCTTCTCCTAGATAGGTCATGGGATTGTAACTTAAATCTAGACGTGTCACCTCGGGGAGTCTATGGATACAAAATAAATAAAACATAAAAAAACGTATCTTTCAGTTGTCTCTTGCTGACATATTCTTCTTACTTCCAACACATTACACAATGGCAACTTTCAAAAAAACACAAATGTGGATTAAGCTCACCTTGTCATAGTCTCAGTGGGGAAAAATTGGAGTTCGTTGTTATCAAGACTGAGACGGGTAAGAGTGAAGAGGCCAGCAAAAGCTTCAATGTCAATGTAATTGAGTGCATTGTGACTAAGCCGTAACCATTTAATGTTTTGCAGACCTTGAAAAGCCATATTCGGGATGTATACCAGCTGATTGTGAGTGACGGAGAGGAGGGTAAGAAATCCCAGCTGCGCAAAAGCTCCTGGCTGGATCTCCTCTATTCTGTTGTGGTCAATGATAAGCTGCTTTAAGGAGGAAAGGCCATCAAATGACTCCTGTGATTAAAGAAGAAAAATGTTTCATATTAACATCAACTACTGTATACACAAACTGTGGCAGTTGAAACAAGATGTGGTTTATACTCAAATCTCGTCTTGTAAATGAGCAGTGCTTGTCTCACTTGGTACAGAATATCAATGTCATTGTAGGCCAAGTTGAGAAAGACCAAGCGTCCGAGACTGCGGAAAGCTCCTTCTCGTACTTTGTGGATGCCAGTGCGTTGAAGAGATAAGTGGGTGAGGTAAGGTGTATGTTTGAATGCTCCTGTAGGAAGCTCCTGTATGTTATTTCCTCTCAGGTCCAACTTAACTGTAATCTGTAAAGTGCACACACAGATTTGGCCTATAATAAGGTTTACCATATGGAATTATACATACTCTTTAGATAATACATTACACAATGTATGCATTAGGATGTAAAAAGGAGGGAAGACCTACTTTTTCACTGTACTAAGAATGTGTTTAGTATTTGATTATTATTGCTATTATGCCTAGATGTGGTTCACATTTTAGTCCTGTTATAAAACTCCAATTTAACTCCTATAACTATGTTAACCGTACTGAATGTACCTCATCAATGGTGGGTGGAATCTCAGTCAGATTCTTCTTGACACATGCCACTGTAAGCTGAACGCTGTCGCACATGCAAAATTTGGGGCACTTTCCAGACTTCACTTCCCGGATGCCAAGGAAAAACAATAATATAACGGCCTGTACAGCAAGGAGAACCATCTTGATCTCTATATGTACGACACAGCAGACATGAAAATTTTCTTTTAGACATAACTGATTGTCATTTCGTCATTTTTCTCTGTTGTTCTAGACTACAACAGTTCAGTTTGCTATGACATTTTTTGTGTTAACTCGATGATTCAAGTGATTTTGTGAGCTCCATCAAATTCATTTTAACAATGAACTATCAATGTATATTATGAAATTTTCTTCATCTGGTAGTTAAATACATTTTGACATTAGACATATTAAAACATATTAGGACGTTTCAAGCTTCCAAAGAGTTTTTACGGTTTTTAATTTCGAAAAAAAGAAAGAAAGTGAACTGAGATGCACCTACCTTCAGTACTGCAAAGCAAATCTTCAATTAGTCTTTTAATACCTCCTAAAAACTGAGGTTCATCTAGTCTTAAATTCCCACTTGTGTACAAGATTTTAAAGATTTTCTGGTAAGCACCAGCACAGAGGAATTTGCTGTGTCGATGTGAGGTGGCTCATTTTGCGCTCGCGTGTGTGTGTGTGTGTGTGTGTGTGTGTGTGGCTCCAGACCTCACTGCACACACAACACAAAGACACACTGTTTCACATCACACTCACAGCCAGAGTGGCTCTCACAAACATGCCATGGAGTGGACATAATTTTCTCTTGAATTCCTCTCCTGAAAAATCTTTTCTACTCATTACGGACTGATTTGATCATGATAAATAGTCTTTATTTTGTGTATAATGAAATGCAGTTACTGAACAAAAAGAAACCCAAATCAAACAGGTAGTTACTCCCTAATATTATTGTGTAAAGTTATTTGCACAGTTACGAATCTAGTTGAAATGCCAAGCACTTGTTAAAAGTCCCTGTACTTTCTAGTAATCCTCCTTTGCCAGTCTGTCCTTGCTAAATAAAGCTGATTCCCATTTGGCTGTAGAGGTGTTGATCAGCAACACTTATTCTAATCGTCAGATTCATGCAGACACGGACATTAATTGCTTCTAAATAAAATAAGAGGCTTCCCTGGCTGACTGCAAATATATTTAGTAACATCCTAACAGGATACAATAACAGCTGGAAACACCTAGGTAAACTCATGCCCAAGCAGTGATACTCCAGTCAATACTTTCATGTTTAAAAAAAGCGAGCGTTTTGCAAGACGAGCAATAATTTGTAATGAATTTTAACTTTGTAAACGAACAAGGTCTTGTGTCCAAGTCTTGTGACTGTTCTTTAGTAACTGTGATGCAACAACGGCAGAAAATAAGGTTAAAAAGGCTGTAGCAGTGCAGGAGATCCATCTGTTTAATGACAATGCAACATCGTATTTCCACGAAATCCTCAAAAAGGAGACAAAAGCATCATTGGGTTGTGGAACGAATCATCAGTCCATTATTTTTATGGGAAAAAAATGCTTTGGTTTCTAAGCACACTTTCGGAACAAATTATGCCCGCAGTCCAAGGTTTAACTGTATGTAGTATGAAATGACAAAATCAGACACATTCTCTAACAAAACAAATCAGTTTAATGTGAATGCAAAAACAGTACAACATATTGAGTAATAATCATACATCCAGATGTATGAGATTTAAGTCATATTGAGGTACTTTTTCACATTTGAGTCTGTTCCCTTGTACAAGTGGCTCCCTAAAGATTAAAAACACTATGTCTAACATCACCATATACTACATTTGACACCTCTTGTTAAATAAAACTCTGTGCTGAGGTGTTGTCTATCAAAATTACTTACATGAGATAGAAAAAAATAATGTTTCTACAATGCCCTCATCCAAAACTTATGAGGTTATTTTTATATATGAAAATGTCAATATTTTAAAAAAGTAGTTACAACAGTAGTTTTCTGGACATTCTTCAGATTCTGTCTAAAACTGGCCAAGTGCTGGTATTATTTGAAAGAAGTAAAAATAATAATAATACATTACACAGTGAAAATTCCTCATCAAATATCATATCTAAAAAGCTCATGAAGAGTAACTGGGCTTTTATTCAGATAGCCAAGACAGAATCTGTGAATGATGAAAAAAAACAGTCACACTTTTTATATATAATTTAACAATAAAATAGTTTGTAACAAGGCAGTGATTTGCAATGTACTTTTTTATACATTTTGGTCTCCAAGGACTTGCTTCACTATGTTCAAATTTTAAATGCTCCAACTTAAGATAAATTATGACTGATGGATACAGACAACAACAGAAGCATTTCTGGTCCCCTCGTTGGCCCATATATTTGTCCTGTATTAACTAGGAGTTCTCAGTAAGAAAACAGGGTCTTAGGCAGAGATCCTTTTCTCCAGTGTAGCTTTAAGGTCATCTCTAGCACTCGTACATGACGCTAAAACTTTGCTGTTCCTGAAAGTTAAATATACACAAAGTGTAAAAAGCTGTAACGGAATGTGAATAATCATGGTCAACTGAGCTGAATATTTTAATAAGCTGAGATGGAAAAAAAGAAGATTTCTCAAATTCTCTGCAAACACATGTACTAACCGAGACATAAAGACTTCTAGAACATTGGCCTGGTCCACAGGGAAGTAGTCCTGCTCAACACAGTGCTTTAGAGCAAGTAGGTGACCCGGCAAGAGGCAAACTTTCTTAACTTTCTTTTCACCCTGAAATACAAATTATGAGATGTTGCACCATGCTGATATATAACATGAAAATGTGATTAATCTGAGCAAAAGGCCCAGAGTGACATATACTTTAATCACCTTTAAAAGCCCCAGTTTCACCAACAGTGAAGAGGTAAAACTATAGGTCTGAAACTGAGGGCTGGAAAATGCCTTCTTCAACAGGGCATCTGTTTTACATAAGAGACAAGAGTTCTAATGACCAACAAATATTTTCAAAACAAAAATTGTTTTGCTAATGTTCTAGGAACAGAGCATTTTGTTCATACCAGAAATTTCAAAAACAGCTTGCTTCACTTCTGCATCTTCTTCATACACTGAAGATAGCTGAAGAAAAACATCTGCAACTTTAGCAGCATCTGAAAAGTCCATCTGAAACCACAGCAAACATTTTATGAAGAGTATGAAATGGATCAGATCATGAAATAAATTTGGCCAGCTCCAAAAACAAAACGATATACCGTACTTGTTGCTCAAAGAGCTGAACTCTCTTGCCACCAAGATTAAGCAGTTTTTCTGTAGATGGGAACTGAAGGAAGGACAAGATGTCAGTACTACCTAATGACACCTGTGTAGAGAAAATTATATTACATGACATAAAAAAAACCCAGATCTATCCTTCTCTTGTTCATTTATAAGTACTGAAATAATATATATATATATTTTTTACAAGTAATAGGCAATCCATCTTACCTTTGCTGGATTCCCTTCACCTTTATATTCATCCTTTAGCACATTGATACAGTTCTGCTCATTTTCTTCCTCCTCCTTTTCTTCCTCCTCTGTATCCTCATCTTCACCATCTTCCTCATCATCCTCCTCTTGCCCCTCATCATCACTAGTTATGTATAAAGAGGAAAAATAACAAAAGGAATTTGAAATCACATCATGATTTATGATTTCTGGACACTAACTGAATGATTAGATTTTTTTAATGAGAAAAACGTTTTATGAACAGTTTAAAAAAATCTGCCAGACTGAAATGAGTGCAGATTTTTATAGATAGTTCACAGAAATCCTATGATGCATGCCTAATTTGATTACTGAGCACTGTTTTTCCTTACTATACTAAAACATTACCTGAGCGAGCCAAGTACATCCCCCATGCCCATATTTTCCATGGCCTCTTTGAGTGCCTCACAACCATCTTCCCCCAGGCAGTTTCCTGTCCAAGAAGAAAAACAGTAAGAACTATTCAGTTCACTTCAACACTTTGAAACTTACAACATTTTAGGTTTCAGTCCACTCCTGCATCATATATAATATATTGAAAAAGGAACATAACATTTTCAGTTTAATCACTATGTTTTTGCATGCAATGATCACTGATTGTTGTAAATGGAATAAATACATCAATCTCAGTTTGTATACCAAACCAATGAAACATTTTATCAATTCTGTGCACTTATGACTAATAAATGTATGTGCCTAAACTTGTTACTAATTCATAACCACTAACACAACACCAAGGTTACCATTGAGGTCTAGTTTCTCCAGATCAGCTTTGTCCCATAAAGCCCTGGAAACAACCAGAGCTGCAGTATCTGAAATCTCTCCGAATGACAGGTTCAGTTCCTACACACATGAAAAGCAGGAGTTCTTTTCACCAAATGTACTGCTGCTAAAATTATTAGGTTATGCATATGAAAGACATACAAGTAGAGCCAAGATGATTAATTTCAATACTTTATTATTCACAAACATTGATATTTTACCGTGGCAGCAGGTACCAGTGCATGTAGAAGTCAAACTTTGCCCCCAATACTAGACATGGAGCTGAAATTGCTAAATTAACAAACCTCACTGGATCATACTTGGGGTAAGCCCTGATTATAATAATCTGCCAGAGAGTGCAGGCATTTGCATGTTAAATATATACAGGTAACCCCAGTGCATCATAGTAGATAATTAACACTTCATATTAATGAGTACCAGGTATAAATTTAAAGTCACATCTGGTATAAGATGAAGGCAAAGCAGCTGCCAAACCAGGTGAAATGAATCTTATTAATAAATTTGAAAAAGTGAAAATTCAACTTCCATATCACATTTAAAAAGTTTTTGACCTTTTTTAAAAATCAAACAATAACATGGTACTTACAGTCATGTTTAAAACTTACAACCCCTCAGTTATTTCCATGTTTTTTGTGTAAAAACATAATAAAAATAATTTGATGAGAGCAGGTCTTCGTATTCGGCAAATACAACCTCAATTAATAACTTTTTTCACTTTTCTCACACACACCTTCCCTCTCAAATAACTTGAAGTAATCATCTCCTGCATGACTATCAGTCTCTTGGGCCATCCTTTTTTACAACATTGCTTCAGTTAATTGAGGTTCTCGGTTATTCGCTTATGCCCAGCTTTCTTAAGGTTCCACACCACAGCATTTCAGTTGGGTGGAGGTCTGGACTCTGAATAGATCATCCCAAAACCATGATGCTTTTTTTTGTCAGCCATTCTGATGTAGATATACTGCTGTGCTTCAGTCAGATCATTGTCCAGTTGATGCAATTTCGACCAAGCTTTAGCTGTCAGACAAATAGTTTCACATTTGCCTCTAGAATATTCTGGTTTACGGGGGAGCTCGTGACTCAATGACTGCAAGGCGCAGGTCCTGTGGCTGAAAAACAAGCTCAAATCATCACCGATTCACTGCAGTGCTTGACAGTGGGTATGAGGTGTTTCTGATGAAATTCGGTTTGTTTTTTGCCAAACATGGCACTGGGCATCAAGGGAAAACAACTGCACTTTGGTCTCATTTGTCCATAAGACATTGGTCCAGAAGTCATGTGGCTTGTTTAGATGCAGTTCATGCAGATCAACCATGTTTCAGTTTTCTTTTTAGAAAGAAGAGGCATTCTCCTGGCACCCTTCCAAACAAACCACACTTATTCAGTCTTCTTCTAATTGTGCTCTCATGGATTCAACATTTAACATGCTCAGTGAGGCTTGTAGCTCTTGTTTTTTTTCCTCTCTTTCTGAGCATTCCATGGTCTGACCTTGGAGTGAATCTGCTGGGACGTCCACTCCTGAAAACTGTCTGGAATGCTTTCCACTTATGGATAATCTTTTTTCACTGTAGAATGATGAACTACAAATTGTTTGAAAATGATTTTATAACACGTTCCAGACTGATGTGCAAACTACCAAAACACCTGCTTTTATAGAGGTCTGCATACGTGTTGATCAGTAAATCGAGGTCTGATGATTAACAGCACCTGGCTGCAAGTTACCCTTTTAAATCCTGCGGGAGCCGTAAGGGGTACTTAGTATTGCCCACATGTTTTTCTGTTTTCTTTTTTTATATGTTGTTTAACTAACTTTTGAACATGACTGTATGTTGCTTCTAAACATGTTACTTGAGCATAACAAAAATAGTGAGGGCAATCTTTTGCAGGGCGTAGGTATCAAAGTCTTGAGGATCAGTCGATATTGCTATTCATCTGATTTTTTTTTTTTTAAAAAAGACTTTATATTTATAATTCATATTTTTTAACTAAATTATTTAAAAGGTTTAAACACAAACATCACTTACGAAAACTGTGATTTTACGGACCTGGGGTTTTAATTTAGGTGATTACTTAAAAAAATACTGACCTTAAGAACAGACAATCCTTTTAGTGCTGCAGTTATGGCAATAGCACCTTCAGAGCGCACTAGACAGTCTCCAAAATTAATGACCTGTACATTGCACAAGTGCCTGAGGGCCTGAAATATCATCACAAAAAAATAAATGTAATTTTGTAATCGAAAGGTTTGAAATAATCTGAGACAATAAATTGCTTAGTTGTACGAATTAAGAATTTTCAATACTGTTACCAATTAAGGTTTGGCCAAGTTAGTGATAAAACTTTCAATAAAAAAAAAAATCTGTGCCTTGATCTTTTCTTATCACCTGCTTGAAAATTACATGGGGCAGATACTGTATATTCACACGACTTGCTATCTGACTGCCAAATAATGTTACAATAGATTTATTTACTGTAACAAATAAATAAAAATATTTAAAACTTGGAAAAAAAAATACTAGATGAAAAATGTGTTGTTAGCCAGTAAAATAAAAAAGTGAATCATACCTGTGCCATGGCTACTGCACCTCTCTTGGCAAAGGTATTGTCATTGAAGTTAAGCACACGCAGATTGGGATTATGTTGCACTGCAGTGGCCAACGCTGTGATCCCTGGATGGTTGATCCCATTCTGAGGCATGTGAATCTCCTCCAGGCTCCCAATCAACTGAAGAAAAGTAAAGGTTGCAATAAATGCATTAGGGTCAGTAATGGGGGAAAAAAATTTAATAAGGTAAGCAAATCAGAAATATTTACGTGTTTTTAAAGCACCCATCAATTTTGTTTGCAAACCACACAGTGTATATATATATACCCCTCCGAATATTGACTGGGGCATAAAGCCTGAAAATTATAAATTTTGAGGGGAAAATTGCTGATGATACAAATTGACATAAACCAGTTACATCACTTGACAGTGTTGCTTGTACAGTCAAAAGCTAAGGGATTTGAATGTATTAAACCCTAAATTCAAGAATAACTACAAAAACTGATTAAACCAGAAAATTTTAGGTCAACCTATTAACCAGTATATGGATCTATCCAATGGAAACTTCAAAACAGTTTTGTAAATCGCTATGGATAAGAGCTTCTGCAAAATGTGTAAATGTAGACACATTTTTACTACTAGATGTACATCAAACTACATGGGAAAAAAAATTGCATCATGTCGACCTAATAGTCTGATTATGGTTGTGGCATGTCAAAAAATGTAGAAGTAAAATGTCTCATTACCTGAAATGCTTGGGAAAGTGCAGTGGCGCCATCATTCTCAAGTCGATTACGTCCTGCTACAAAGACTTTTAGCTTTAGAGGTGAACCTGCAGCACTTGACTGCTTGTAGCATTCAGTCAATGCAGATGTCAGGATCTAGAATCAATACATATTATAATCAATATTACTGATTTGCTTTCATTTATCTATTGGCTGACCTGTTAACTACCACTTACTTTGCCTCCACCAATTCCCATGCCACAATTATTCAGCCTGAGTTCCTGTAGAGTATAACATACAGGGCTCTTGAGGAGGTCCTCAATGCCCTTTACGCCATCAGGTCCAAATGCATTGTCACTCAAGTCCAGTTCGGTAAGCTTGGCCCCTGATATCATCAAAGCACTGCCTAGTGATTTCTGAAAGTATGTTTGGAGATAAAAATATAGATGTAAATGCTCACTTTTTGCTTACTTACTAATTGTAACATACAATTCATATCACTCAAGTTACTGACTCACCAAAGCTGGTGGAATTTCAGAGCGAAGGCGACCCGTAAACATATCACTCCAGTAGCATCGCTATCCAAAAAGACAAAAATATATTAAAAAGTAAACAGAAATTGTGATAAAGAGGCACAACCTCACTCAACTTCTGTAACCAGTTTATTCTGGACATGAAGTGGGGATGATGCTGGATAGGACATCCAGTCTGTCATAAGATACAGACACACATTACCTAAAATAAACCAAATGAAATTACCTGCAGATCCTTTTTGGACTCAAGAGCCTTTGAGATGGCCTGAGCTGCTTCAACGCCAACAGTATTTCCTTCAAGCCGCAAGGCTTTCAGACCTTGGAACTGTTCTATCTCATGCACAATCTTTTCCACTACAGACAAACAGAAATCACCCAGTTACTGCAATATATAGACGTATGGAATTTTACTTTACCAGAATGCAATGTAAAGAAGACATTAATTTTTCCAACCTGACTGTTTATCGTTCAGCTTCAGTCCATAACCCTTGTAGCTGAGCTCTTCCCCAACATGAGTCTTGGCCAGAGCCTCTGTAAGCTGATCAATATCTACAGAAGCCATTCAATATCCTTTGGATTCCCTGGTAATTAAAGCAAAAAATAATGTGAAAATGCGTTAATATTTGATAAATAACTTAATGTTGTCACCCAACTATGACAAAGCAAAACTGATGGCCTGGTTGGCTAGACGAGAGGAATGTACATACGTAACTATCATAAAGGAAGTGAACATTTATAGTCATCTATATAGCTAAACTCATTTATACTGTAGTTATTTACTTAGTAGGTCCATAGCCTAACCACTATAATTATGATAAAACCAACAAAAATTTGTTTTCTTACTAACGAAACAGCAATTTCAATTCACACTTCTAACAGCCAATAATAATCTGCTTAACTAGCCAGTGCGGCTAACTTACTAGCATTTTACCTGTTCTCACAAACCGTTGATTAACATTCAATCATCCATTTATCATTGATATCTTAAATAACCAGCAGATTTTCCATGTGAGCGTAGTTATTGACCTTAGCTATCTAATGTTTGTTAACATTAATTCAAACTAACCTTACCTAAATTCGCTAAGCTCTAATAGCTAACCTTGTTTTGCGCGCCCAACAAGCTACCAATGTTTAGTTAGCCAACAAACTAGAGTGTTAGCGTTTAATGTTGACGTCCAAATGTAACTTATACGTCTTAAACGCTAATTACGCGACATTAATTGTACCATGCTGAAGTTACACACCTGATATCTCTAGGTATAGTTACCTAAAGTACCCCACATTAACGTTTAATTTCACAACATGGGCACATGGGGACACTATATTTTGCCGGTTCCTGAACTTTTCAAAATAAAGCCGTGTATAGTTTAAGACGGGACTAAAGGCCCATGAGGAAGAGCAAACCTCTTTAATTTGTCAAATGTAAACTGCTTATTTATTTAAATGTATAGATAAAGATCTAATGGTTGGTTTCCTAACACAGGCATGTAGTTAGTAAAAGATCCAATAAAACAATTGTGAAAATCGGTCAGCACTTTTATTGTGGAAACCTCACACGCCGAGATATACGCGTACTCGGTTTCTACCGCGGGAACCGAATTGTCTGCTATTCAAAAAGTAACCTAACGGAATCTTTCATTTAAGGCATTGTGTTAAATTATTTGTTTAATAACAAAAACATAACCGTTTCTATGCATTCGTCACATAGATAATGTTTAAAAGCCAATGGCATGCCCCAGTGGCCTAATGGATAAGGCACTGGCCTCCTAAGCCAGGGATTGAGGGTTCGAGTCCCATCTGGGGTGGTCATCAATTTTCTTTGTTTTCTCGATGTCGACGGTCATACAAGATTACTCCATTCGAAATTGTGCATTTCAAGAAATGTTACAACCGCAATCGTGGAATCATAATGAATCAAACAGAACTGAGACCCTAACCCTCACCCAAATCTGATTCCCACCTATTAATTTAAAAGAACACCACATTCAGGAATTTATACAAGCCATTCATTAACCCCTTTATTATTTTACAAATTGCTTTTAAGGATTCAATTTATCTTTATTTTAATTTCACAAAAAAACACAAGTATATTTTTACATATTTTTAACATTAAGTTTTTAATCATTTACATAAGTATTCACCCCTCTTTATGCCTGTGCATAATGCTGTTTTTCCCCTACATATTGTAATATCGGATATTCAGAACAATGTTTGGCTATGAAATATTAAATACACCAATGTTGTTTCTAGAGATCAAAGAGACAATATAAACCACAGCAGGTTTGTGTCTAGTCAGTAAATAATCTGGGGTTATGGATTTAAAATGTAACAAACTTATGAAGAATAATCTCTGAAAATAAGTAATTTGATGGACGAGATGATGAAACCGGCTCTCATGAATACCATCCCAGGAAAGAAAGACAAAAATTTACCTCTGCTGCAGAGGGGACGTTCATTTAAAGTTACCACCCTAAAAACTCACCAATTAACGCCACTTCATATTAGGGCCTTTATGAAGGCTTTACACAGCATAAGTAGTAGATACATCTCAACATCAAGCTTTCAAAAGAAAATTGTTGGACTCTTTGAAGTGTTTTTTGTAACATATTGGTTAAAAAGATTATATTTCACTTCATTTCATTTCATTTCAAGTTTTCAAAAGTCACATAAAAATGGTTATGATATTGTAATATAAAAGAACCAATAAGAGACTGATAAGCATCTGTTATCCAGGTATTTTACTGACCTTTAAGCAAAATAGAACCTGTATTTACCTGTTTCATGCAGATCACTGTTTTAAGTAATGTTTGTGTGTTTTAATTGTTGGAGTATTGATAGGCCAGTTTGTTTTTATAGAAAAACAATCACTTGAACCAACTATATCAATGGGCTACAATGGGAGACAACTTACTTTTTTGAGTAGATGAATATAATTCATTAAGACCCACAACCAATACTACTTGAGCTGACTTAAAACTTTGAATTACAAGTTTAATAACTTGATATTTAGACTCTGGATGTTTACCTATGTTGGTGGGGGGGGGGGGGTTCCCATGGATGTCAATCACCATGTCCTTTGTCTTACTGGTGCTTAAATGCAGGTAGTTACCCTTACACCAGTCAACAAAGTTTTTGATGACCTATATATATATATGTGTGTGTGTGTGTGTGTGTGTGTGTAAGTTGTTTGTGTTGTGCTTGTCTGAAGTGCAGAGGGAGAAGAGGAACGGAGACAGCATTGTACCCTGAGGAGCCCCAGCCTTACTGTGGTCCGTTGGTAGGGTACTCAATTATGCAGTGGTTTGTACACATTTCAGAAAGTTTCCACAAGCTTTTTTTCAGTTAACATAATAAAGTATAATACATCACCACGTCTAATAATCACCCAATGACCTTAATCATCCCTCTAAATGCTTATGACTCAGACAAAGAACAACATGTTCTCACATCTCTGTTCTCCCTAGTGTCAAAAGTCACTTAAAAGACTTCAAGTGAAGTCCCATAAGTCTGGCAGAGGATGGAGAATTAAATCTGATTTTAAATCTTACTTTTAAGGCTTCTGAATTAAACATAATAAAATAATGATTATAATTGATTCAATGTTATTGGTTCAATGTAATTTTATTTGTTTGTAATACAACCTTGTTTTTTTACAAAAAGAATTTATCCTTTAAGAAGCGCACATATATGGCAATCCATTCCTGAAAATCCTAAACTGTAAGTCCTAAACTGAACCTACTGTATTGTACAGAGAACTAATGAAACCTTGTTAATTGGCACATCGATTGCATAAATCCTTTTTTTTTTTTTTAATATATTGTTAATAAAACTAAAGCAATTAACAACAATTTCTTAAAGAAAATGAAGCAAGTTCTGTAAAGTTATTATAACTTGAGGTCTAAACATGAGACCAATGTTATTGCTAGTATCACAAAAATTGTAGAAATGGTGTAAATGTGGTCAAGTAGCACTGCCCCTGCCAAACAAGCATGGGTGAAAAAGTCTGTTTAAGTGATTTTTTTATTGTTGTTTTAAACATGTACAGTAGGTACTGTACACAGTAAATGAAAAAAACAACATTGTCCCAGGACCATGGTCCTATTAATAACAACGCAAAACTATTTAAGACACATACCAAATTAGACAACAACACAGGACTACATATGCAGTATGTGCGAACAGTGCAAGACAGTACAATTACTGCTAAAAACAGAACAGGACAAACAACACTGAGGGAGATTATCCACCATGGAAAGTATTCAAGTCATTTACCAGTCTTTCCAGGAGTTGACGTCCCAGCTTATTCACCCCAAGGTCAGACTGTGCAATGCTCAGAGAAATCTAAAAAACAAAAACAAAAACAAAAAAACAAGGCAAAACTGATGGTCAATGACAGCACAATTATAAGAAGATGGAACAAATATGGTTTCTTTTGATGAGTTGCCATGAGAAAGCCTCCTGGAACAAGATCCTATGGACAGATGAGACCCAAGTGGAGGTGTTTGGCCTTAATGCCCAGCACCATGTTTGGTAAAAAAAAACAAAAACAAACAGAACATTTCAGCAGAAACACTTCAAACACAGAACCTGGAGACCTTGCAGTTATTGAGTCGACCATGAACTCCTCTGAATATGAGAATGTTATGTAGAGTAAAATGTGAGTTCATATGTCTGACAGCTAAAGCTTAGTCAAAATTGAGCCATGTACTGTAACATGACAATTATCTGAAGCACATCAGTAAATCTACATTAGAATGGCTGGACCTTAAGAGAGCTATGCAGTGAATGCCCAAGCGAATGCACAAAAACTCAATGAACTGGGGCAGTGTTATAAAGAAGAATGTTCCAAATGCCCTCCACAATGATGTGAGACTGCTAATGTCATAACAAAAACAATTACTGCAAGGTTTTACTGCTAAAGGTGGATCAACAAGCTATTGAATCTTGTGGGTACTTAGTATTATGCACATGTTTTTTTGGCATCATTATTTTGGTTAAATAAATAATGGCACTGTGAAGAAAATAGTTATATGGTGTTGTTCATTTGAGGTTGCATTTGCCAAAGACAGATTACTAATACTAATATACTACTACTAGTAATACTTAGTAATACTAAAATACTAATATTTTTGCATAATACCAGGCCCCATTTAAATCAGATGTTTTTAATTGCTTCTCATCACATTTTTTCTTAGTTTTTTTTTTCTTTTCAAAAAACTATTTTAGTCCATGCAACAACAATGGGTAAGACTACTGATACAGTTGTCCAGAAGATGAACATCCAAACTCTCCACAAGGAGGATAAGCCACAAAAGGTAATTGTTGAAAAGCCTGGCTGTTCACAGAGAACCATATGTGAGCATAAT
This sequence comes from Leiocassis micropogon, assembly GCA_028565275.1. Taxonomy (NCBI): domain Eukaryota; kingdom Metazoa; phylum Chordata; class Actinopteri; order Siluriformes; family Bagridae; genus Leiocassis; species Leiocassis micropogon. The sequence continues at coordinate 15,508,882 of JAOVVA010000054.1, forward strand.
CATGGAAAGTGGATTGGAAGGGAAAAGTGTGGTAGGAAAAGGTACACAGTGTGATAGGAAAAGGCACACATGCTTGAAACAAGATTGTCAAGCAAAGCCAGTTTGAAAAGAAGTGGATTGAGAAATCTTCAGGAAAGCAAGATACAGAGTGCATTTGATTTGGAAAGCAATCCAGTAAGTTGCATTACTCCCACCTGTAGGTCTCACTTTCCCCTTATCTTCCTGGCATTTTAAAGCAGTCCAGCCATCCTTTAAAAAAGGTGCTTCTTTCATTAATCCATGACCCCCATTCCAACATATTTTAATATTGCCTTATGCTCTCCCTAGTTCTTGGATTTGTGATAAGAAGAACCTGACCCACCAATACAGATGAGAGGAAGGCTGCTATCAAAGCAACCTGGTCTTCAAAAAGACCCCAGGCTGATTGCCTCCATGCTCATGCACATAATTTACGCTAAAGAAGCCCAGACCAATTATTGAGCTTTTTAGAAGTTGTTAGGAAAATTCTAATATTTTGAGATGTTTTTTTCCTTGAGCTATAAGCTGTAATAAGCAAAATAAAAGAGTTAAAATATTTCACTTAAATGATGTGAGTTCACATTTTTAAAAATTCTTTTATTTGTCACATACACAATAATACACAGTACAATATGGAGTGAAATGCTTAAACGACCGTGACCTTAAAAAATAAAAGATTATTAATAGGAAATAAATATGAATTGAAAAGAAATACAATAGAAAATAAACTTAGCTAAGATAAGAGTAATATATCTATAGAAAACAAAATATACAATATGAGAAAAATATAATTCCTTGATATTCTTTTTTTTTTTTTTTAGATGAATGGTATATTGTACTTGTAAATAAATTTCCTTCTCTTCTCTCATCTAAATCTTTTAATGTTCACTTTATATTGCACAACTGTAGAGTATGCTACCTGAGAATCGCTCCAAGCATTTAGGGCAAGTCCGTACTATCTGGCAACCCGGGCAGAGAGCAAAGCGTTTAAAGCAGGAGGCAGCGACGCCACAGTCAGACTCACAGTGCAGAGAGGGAGAGCAGCCCGAGCTGGTCTGATAACGGTATCAAACTAAAGGGTTAAAATAACGATAATAACTCTGTCATTTACAGCATCAATTATTTATTACCTGATGGCTACAGCTACGAAGGATAAAAGGAAGCCGTTACCTTGGGATGTAACTGAAAACGCATCGAGTTCGGCATACAGCAACCAAAACAACAACAACAACAATAATAATAATAATAATAATAATAATAATAAAGACAGCGAAGGAAGTGAAGCAACAACAACAACACCCACGTCTGTACCCATCGATACGATCGGCACCGAGATCAGTGTGACGGGGAACGGAGCCGGGCTCACCGCCGCAGGAACAGGAGGCGCGGACGGGAAGTGGGTCCGGCTCAATGTCGGCGGTACCGTGTTCCTGACGACGCGCCAGACACTGCTCAAAGAGCAGACATCCTTCCTTTACCGACTGTGCCAGCAACAAGACCTGCATTCTGACACGGTAAGACGATGTTCTGGCTCAATCTGTTTGGAGAAACAAATATACGTAACATCCGACCTGGACGACGAGACGAGACGAGACGAGACGAGCAGAGCAGAGCAGAGCAGAGCGGTCCTGAGTCAGGTGATGGACTGCAGAGCTAGTGCAGCATCCCAAACCCTCAGCATCACACAGGGCTGAAATGATTCTCCTCTCATCTTCTTTTACGATCCAATTACATCTAACATTGTTGGGAGACGAAGAATGATTTCGACGTTGTGTGTGTCCGAATGTCCCGAAAAGGATAGGAAAAACAAGTCATTTTGACCTTGGGGGGTCTCCACGATGACAACTAACCTTTTAAAAAAATCACTTTAGAAATATCAAAAGAAGTAAAAGTTTTTGTGCAGTAGTAGCTTTAATTAGCTGCATTAACAATAATGTCAATGTAATGTGTGTGTGTGTGTGTGTGTATGAGAGAGAGAGAGAGAGAGAGAGAGAGAACATAAACAGAACATAAACATTGCCCCCTCTATCATATTAATAATGTGCTTTATGGCTTTTCACCCTACTTGTGATTATTTTTAAAAAATTATTATTTATTTATCTTTTGTCTTTGACAGGGGTCAAGCAGACTGGCCACCATACTGTTACACTGTCCACCATTTTTGTCATTTCTGTCATGTCACTCTTCCTTTTCCATCCTTCTCCTCTTCTTCTTGCATCTTTTCATATGCTTTAAGAGATTATTCCTTGTTCCTTGTACCCAGGCTTCCTGTTCAGCCACACACAAACTGTGCTCTATGCAATATTTCTCGTTGGCTCAAGTTCCAAACACTGCTTTTTCGTCTCCCAAGTGCCAATGATATTTATTTTAAAAGGTCTGTGATAAGCCTTCTCTCTTCTCATCTCATTGTCCATGCTTTACTCTTGTAATAAGATTAGAGGCATGAAACATTGAATTCTGCCATTCCTCAATCCAAAAATATCATTGAAGCCCCCTCAGTTCTATTCTCGGTTTAGTTTTTTCCCAAATGTTGAAGGATTTTTTTCTCCTCCTACGTTCCTGCTAGATGTGCTTGTGTAGGCTGTATCTGTTTGTTGCTAATAGGAATAAAGACTTATGTAATATGATGTGTATGGTTTAGAATTTGCTGGATGGTTCATACTTCTGGAGGACATGTACTTGTTCTTGGTTTCTCCTACCTTTTCTTAAGTGCTATATGTTTTGTGTGAGTGAGTCGTGGTCCACTTTGAAAGGTGAAAAAAGGCTTTTTCACACATACATTTTTCCTGGATTTTTAGAGAGCACAGAGTGGCAATGAAAGGTGTAGATCAGAAGAATGGTGTTGATGCACCTTGCCATGTTGATATAAACAAGCCCTTTGTTTGTCTACCAGGCAGATCCTTTGGGATGCAGGGGGTTGGCTTTAGGGACTTGTCCATGTTTCTGCGCGCAAATAGAAGGAGGAATATTAACACAGATTAAATATTTTGTTATTGTATATCTGTCGTTCGAGTCACATCCCTGCTTTGCTGTTCTTGACCTTGCCTGGTTATAGTTTTTTACAGAATGTCTTGATGCCTGATAAACAATTAAATTAGCAAAAGATTCATTTAAAGTAGCCAATAATTCCAAGAGAATCAAAGAATGAAAGAGTATGGTTTGTTGTTTTATATACTAAAACAGCAACAGTCAGGAGTTTGCAGAATATACAGAACACAGAAAGTGCATACATAGTAGACAACATACATTTCAACTATTATGTCAGGACATAAGTGCTTCCTCGGGGTTGTGTAGGAATTAGCACAGATTTGTGTGCTCAGAATAACATGAACAAATCTGTGTCTAACTCATGCAACTGTCATTTAATATCAAAGGTTTACTGCAAATTGTGAATCAGTCATATTCACAGTTTGAATCGTAATTAGGGACATGCCTTCTGCTTGATTTTATACTGATTATATACATCAAGGGGTCACCACAGCAGACCATCTGATCAGCACACAACTTGGCACAGGCTTTTTGCTGGATGCCCATCCTGATGCAACCGTCCTATTTTATCCAGGCTTGGGACCAGCACTGCAACCAGTGGCTAAGGTTTGTGCATTTCCCTGGTAACAAACCAGGTCTTTCGCAAAGCAGGTGAGAAACTTACAATGGAGCCACCAATGCCCTATGTGCATTGTTGCTTCCGGCATTAAAAAAAGGGATTTGATATGCAAATTCAGGGCAGTGTAATAATCATGCCCTCAAGTCCTCTTACTTGCATATCACAAAACGAGGGGCATCAATATATTGCCAGGCTTGTCTTCACTGTTTTATCACTAAGTTTATGTGGATAAAGCACATAATGAACATCCATATGGTAATTTCATTGTTCAAATACTGGGATCCAGTGATTAATCAGATATTTGAATACATATGAAACAACAGGCTTTTTCATTTTTAATGCTCTCCCACCATATCTGTATGAGCTTTAAACTTTCTTTTACCTTTTCTTTTCCTTCATTCTCATTTCATCTTCCGTTTTTTTTCTTTCCTTGCTTTCTTTTTGTGTAGTCATATGTAAGACTAGCTGGTCTAATGTACTCTACAGGGCATCATGTAAAGAACATTATTATCTCCAAGCTACGAAAAGGCTCCCTGTAGAGCTCTTAAGGTTAATTCACTGCAAAGAGCAGCCATGCAGCCATGCGAAACAGTGACTGTGACCACACTGATGTGACCTGCTGCTTGTAGCTATGCACTTTTTCTCAGGTGCACTTATTCTTACATTTTCCTTCTTAAAGTGACAGGTAAGGTAAGACGAACTCATTATATAAACGTAAATCCAAGAATAAAATCTGATAGTCATTAAATCTTTGTGTAGGATGAAACAGGTGCCTACGTGATTGACAGAGACCCCACATACTTCGGCCCTATACTTAACTACCTCCGGCATGGGAAACTGGTTTACAACAAGGAACTGGCTGAAGAAGGTTTGTTTTCAATTTGTTTTGTATGCAGATAATTATAGACTGCACCAAGAATTAAAGCAGTAACATGCAAAAGCATTTTAAAGTGTGAGGATTTTAATTAGACTAAAATACAATTCCCTTTCAATACATTACAGTATGTCCTAAACCTTTTACCAAAATCACAGGTGCCATGCACTATCTAGTCCGACCTGATTTCACACCCAGAGTTCATTCTCACACCCAAATCTTTCGTAAATAAAGCTAAAAAGTCCAAATTTTTATTCTAAGATTGAAGTTTTCCTTTTCCATAAAAGGTAAATTTCCTTTTCAATAGCTTATATAATAATGCACTATTTGACCAACCAACCTTTCATGTTACAATTGGAAACAAGAAACAAAACAGGAAATTGTCCTTTCAAGTTGTATATACCTTGAATTTGACTATATATACAGTATATATACACTACCGTTCAAAAGTTTGGGGTCACTTTCTAACTCCATGATCATTCCTGATTTTTATTTCTTTCTACATTGTAAAGGAATGCTGAAGGCGTC
>JAOVVA010000054.1:15519180-15531153 GCA_028565275.1 Leiocassis micropogon
AAAGTTTGGAGACACCGGTCAATAGTTTGGATATATTTTCTACATTGTAGAACAATACTAGGGATATCAAAACTTTGCAGTAACCCATTTGAAATTAGGTAAACAACTAACAACAAGAGTGAGTTGTTATTTTAGGACATGAAGGTCAGCTGTTCTTGCAAGAACATTTGAAAAACCCATTAGGCACCCATCAAACCCATCTGGCCAACTTGCTCACATGAAGACCATCCCAGGAAAGGAAGACCAAAGCCTCTCAAAATCTTTGCTGCAGAGAAGTAGTTCATTTAAAGTTACCAGCCTCAAAAATCACAAATTAACAACACCTTAGATTAGAGCTGTTATTGAGACTTTACAGAGCAGAAGTAGCAGACACATCTCAATATCAGCTGTTCAAAGCAGATTATTGCCTATTTTAAATGCCGTCAGCATTATTTTACAATGTAGAAAGAAATAAAAATCAGGAAAGACTCTGGAATTAGAAGGTATGGTGGAACCTCGGATTGTGAGTAATTCGGTTTGCGAGCGTTCCGCAAGACGTGCAATTTATAAATTTTGACTAGATAAATGAGCGAGTCTTGATATACCAAGTACTAAGTATCATCGAGTATCATGTGGCACGCATGCGCACACATGATCACAACTGAGTCAGTGGTTCTTCTCTCTCTCGCACTGCGGAGGTAATTGTAGGTAATCCTCTCCCCTGCTCGGTCTCAGTGCGTGTGCCTCACTCGTATAGTCAATATCTGTCCACGCATGTACTGTTTACTATAACACTGTGTCCCCGTGTGTGCGCATAAAGCATTTTTTGTTTTGTGTTTGTATGTACGACTTTCATACACACCAGTTTACCGAATAGAGTCTCACCCACGTGCTTGTGTGAGGGTGACTCTCTATTCGGTAAACTAGTGTGTGTGTGTGTGTGTGTGTGTGTGTGAGAAAGTTGTCCTACACAGCAGCCCCCTTCTCCCCCCTTTCTCCTCTCCTCTCTCTGGTCTCAATCACTACAGCCATGATTTTTTTCAAAGGTAAAGTGCAGGTTAATTTGCTTTATTTTTACTTTTTATTTATTTTTCATTATTTATTTCCTTATGGATGAAATTCGCTTTGATGTACAAGTGTTTTGATATACAAGCTTGCTTCCAGAATGAATTATGCTCGCAATCCAAGGTTCCACTGTGTGTATATATATATATATATATAAATAAATAAACACACACACACACACATGAGCACACACAGAGTGCCGTGAAAAAGTACAGTATTTCTCAGCTCCTTCCTTGTGTTGTATTTTTTGACATATTTGTCACACTTACATGATGCAGATCATCTAACTTTTAATATTACACAAAGATAATCATGTTAAATACAAAATGCAGTTTTTAAATGATGAATTCATTTATTATGGAAAAAAGCTGTTCAAATCTGCCTGGCACTATGTGAAAAAGTAGAGTTGCTCCTAAAACTAATAATTGGTTGTGCCACGGCAACAACTTTACGGCAACAACTGCAATCAGGCATTTGCTATAACTAACAGTGAGTCTGTCACATCAATGTGCAGAATTCTTTTAATTCGGCCACATTGGAGATTTTTTGTTCATGAACGGTCTCAATCAGATTAAAGTCAGGACTTTGACTAGGCCATGCTCTGTTTATCTTTGTGTAATAGTAAAATTTGTTTGATGATCTCAATCTTTTAATTGTGTCAAATATGCAAAAAAACAAAACAAAAAGAGGGCAAATACTTTTTCACAGCACTTTATTTATTTATATACAAGTGCATCTCAATAAATTAGAAAGTTGATTTATTTCAGTAATTCAATTAAAAAGTGGAACCTCGAAAATTATAAAGATTCATTACACACAGACTGATGTATTTCAAATGTTTATTTCTTTAAATTTTGATGATTATGGCTTACAGCTAATAAAAACCCAAAATTTAATCTCAGAAAAAATAGACTTTACTTAAGACAAATTAAAAAGAAAAAAAAAAGATTTTTAAACAAGGAATGTTGGACTACTGAAAAGTATGAACATGTACAGCACTCAATACTTGGTCGGAGATCCGTTTGCATGAATTATTGCAGTAATGCGGTGTGGCATGGAGGCAATCAGTCTGTGGCACTGCTAAGGTGTTATGGAAGTCCAGGTTGCTCTGATAGTGGCCTTCGGCTCTTCTGCGTTGTTGGGTCTGGTGTCTTGCATCTTCCTCTTTACAATAGATTTGTAAAGATTTTCTATGGGGTTTACATTGGGTGAGTTTGCTGGCCAATCAAGGATACCATGGTCCTTAAACCAGGTATTAGTACTTTTGGCAGGTGCCAAATTCAGCTGGAACCTGCTGGAGGTCGGCTACGCTGACCTTGGACTTGATACAGTGGATCAACACCAGCATATGACATGACACCCCAAACCACAACTGACTGTGGAAACTTTACACTGGAACTTAAGCAGCTTGGATTCTGCGCCTCTCCTCTCTTCCTCAAGACTCTGGGACGTTGATTTCCGAATGAAATGCAAAATTTACTTTCTTCTGAAAGAGGGACTTTGGCCCACCTAGCGACAGTCCAGTCCTTTTTGTCCTTTGCCCAGGTTATACGCCTGTGACGTTGTCTCTGGTTCAAGCATGGTTTGACACAAGACAGTTGACAGTTGAGCACATGTCCTGGATACGTCTGTGCGTGGTGGCTCTTGAAGCACTGACTTCACCTGCACTCCACTTTGTGAATCTCCCCCAAGTTTTTTAAATGGGGTTTGTTTCACAATCCTCTCAAGGCGACGGTTATCCCTGTTGCTTGTGCACCTTTTTCTTTCCATTAATATGCTTGGATATAGCACTCCGTGAACAGCCAGCTTCATCAATGAGATTTTGTGTATTACACTCCTCCATATGCTGGGTGTCAATGATCATTTTCTGAGTTTCACTTTTTGAATTGAATTACTGAAATAAATAAATTGTTTTTGATATTCAAATGTATTGAGATGCACCCATATACAGTATACATACATATAGTAATAGTATTAGTAGTAGTATTAGTAGTAGTAGCATTTTTTAGTTTTGCTATACATTAGGCATACTGACATACAGTCAGGTTCAAAACTTTTGGAACAAAGATTTGAAATATTTGAACCAAAGTTTTTTGCCATTTGCCCTCTGTACACCACAACAAATGAAACAGTCAAGTTGTGTACTAAGACTTTTAGCTTTAAATTAAGGGAGTTTGACGGAAGGCTGGTACTACCCATTTAGGAATTACAGCGAAAATGAGTATAATTCCTGAATGGTTAATGCCACACTTTTGTCAACCCCTTGAGTTAAGCTTAAAGTCTTGACTTTGTTCACATCTTGAGTAGTTCATTTCAAATGCAATGTGTTGGTGTACAGAGGCCAAAAAACATCCTCGCTCAAAAAATGTATGGACCTGTAGGTGAAGTATTAATGTAATATGAATATGATGTTTGTCTGACATAGTCATAGTTTCATAAATTCATTTAGTCATTGTCATCTTCACCTGCATCTCCGTCTAGAGAAACAGTTTTCCTTATTATTAGAACACCTGTTCTTATTATAAATGTGAATTTTTTGAGTTAATATTGTAAAATGCCAGATTTAAATTCTCATTTTATTTTTATTTACCATTTTTCAGCTTTTCCAGATTCATGGATCCCGGATGTAGAGTATACCTTTTTTCGTATTGCCATAGTTATTTTTTCCAAATACTGAATTGTTTTTTTTGCGGATAAGTGGAAAACCAGCAGCTAAAAGATAATCAAAATCTGGAACTGTGTGTGAAGCATGTATAGAAAAGTGTTTAAGAAAAAGTTAATAGATCTCACTTGTGACTAAAGGGCAACTGATTGTGGTATAATTTCTATCAACTAACTTTAATTTAATGAAAACAGGAATTAAAAAGGAAGAAATATAAAATGGGACTTGATTCATACTATAATATCAAACTCTTGCCATAACTTTAAATCAGCGATACAAAGATTTGTGGTAAATATGTTGACAATATTATAAAACCTAAAAGAAAATGGCTGTAAAAATGTGACTCATGTTAAATATGTAGCCTAACCACCATTTATTGAGCAGTAGACACACTTTGATGTTATTCTGTGCTCCTAACACACATCAGTGCAACAGGGATTCTGCACTGTTCCAATGTTGTGGTTGGTTTGTTTAAAATTTATAATGTAATACAACTCGATCTGTTATGCTATATGACATTATGTGATGCCCTTTTGTCTTGGATTTATTCCAATCATACAATATCTTTGTACATTTGGGTTCTATAAACCCATTTTATTCTGAAATACAATGGCTAAGTTGAATGAGCAGTTCACTTATTTTAAACAAGCCACAAAGTCAAAAAATCAGGTAGTTTTTTTTTTTTTTTTTTTACATATTGTGACTGAGCACATTCATTATTCATTCTGTAGTGCTGCGAAATTTTATTAATTTTTTTTATAGACAAGACGGACTTTGTAATCATAATCATTTGTATAATCATAATCCATTTGTAATTATAATTAGGTCATAGTGCAGGGCATTAGGTTTGTATGAGATACTAAGTATGGAATGGTAATCCTTTATATACAGACCAATCCAATTTTGTATCAGAACACATTTTTAATGGAATGCACACATTGGTATTTTACTTTCTTTAATTCTGTGTAATTTATTTATTTCATTTTAAAATATATCACTTATGCTTTATTAATTCATTCATCCTAAATGTATAATTTAAAACACACGGAGGTGACAAACTTTTGCCTCAAGCACACCTTTCCTCTACCTTCATGGTGGACTTTTTTCACACCAACTGTGTTGGATATGTTAAGAATTTGTTTATGTGATAGCTTTCTTCCCATCAACTGTGGAGCATTGCCAGTCATGAAATAATGGCCTATAAATATTTATTTTGTTTGTTTATACTATATGTTACTTCTTTTGCTAAAATGTATAATTTTGAGTGCTGAATATTAATTTATATCATTGCTGTCTATAGTATTTATAAGTTATAAACAGTAACAAGTTCTTTTTCTCTCAAAATCTTAAATATCCTTAGTTTCCAGTCACTTCAACAGTCATTTGACAGTAAAGCAATGCAAAAAAAAATAATAATCACGCAGATACAGGTCTAGAGTATCTTCTTGTATCCATCCCCAGATCTATGTCCTGATCTATTATCTGTAGACCTGTTTTCTCAGGTCTACAGATAATTCTCTTGCTCTCATGGCTTTGTTTTCACTCTGACACACCATCTACTATGAGACCATATATAAAAAGATTTGTGCATTTCCAAAGGTGGACTCCAATTAAGTTGTAATTGGATTGCATCTTAAGGATGACTGATAGGAGAAGGATGCATCAGCGCTCCAAGTGTCATAACAAAGGGTCTGACCACTTACGTAAATTGGATATTTCAGTCTTTATTTTTTAATAAAGTAATAAAAAAAAAAAACCCACTCCAAAACCCCTGTTTTTACTTTGTCATTGTGCAGCATTTTGTGTAGAATGTTGTGAGGGAAAAAAAAGGATTTGAAAACATTTTAAGATGAATGTGAAACCCAGCAAAATTTGAAACACTTGAAAGGTTCTGAAAACTTTCCGTCAGCACTGTAAATACAACACACACATTATGTGCCCAAAAGACCATCATAGCCTTGCATTGTTCTACCCCAAGATGTTGCCACAACATTGGATGCCTTTCAATGCTTTGCCACGAACATTTCGCTTCACTGGAACTTAAAGGCACTTTTTCTTTTTTTTACAGTTCCAATATATTTCATAAAGATTATGTATTTTGATGTGTGCATTATTCATGAACATTTTCGTAAGCATACAAATCAAGCACCTAAGTTGAATTGACATGGGGTAGCAGATAAAAAATTAATAAGTTAATTAAAAAATGAATTAAATATTAATTTCCAATAAATGTGTTTATTAAAATTTCTTTGGATTAGTTGATTTTCTTATTGGCAATGGTAAAAAATATTTTTCAATGGTGTGATGGGCTTTATGATGAACTTGTAATGAGCAGTAATAAACAAAATGAACAACTGATGAATTAAAAAACTGCTTTAAAAATATTTTAAACATTTGTAACTGAAAACCATTCACATAAGAAAATGATCCGAACATTAAAAAAAAAGCTTTAAAAGGAATACAACATAAAAGGATACAAAATACATTAGTACTAATATTTAAATATAAATTATTTACAATATTCTGCAATGAACATGAAACAAATATTTTTACAGGCTACAGATATGTACTAATGTTGTCTGCAATAGCCAAATGGAAGTACTCAGGCTGCTCACTGTCAGCCAGTTCTGAGTGACCTCTAAGCTTCCTCTGACGTGCTGAAAGTGTTTTCCTCTTCCAAAGGCTTGGAGACCGCTGCTCCAGACAACTCTTTATCATCTCTGCTAGGTCTTGCTGCAGACGCTGGAAATTTTCACTACCATCACCAAAGAATACAGGAGATTAGCTATTTTTTTTCCTGAGCTCTTTAAAAAGATGAAAGCGAGAATACAACAGACAAAATCTTTTAAGTGGCTGCAGGATAACAACAAAAAAGAGCTCTTTAACTATGATATTTTTTATGTGGAATTATGAAATGCTAGGTGCAAGAAACCCCATATAATAGTCTTGTGCAGTGTTTGAGATCTTAAAGATATTCCAGCAAGGTGATGAAATAAATAATACGTTTGCAAAAACACTGTTGTTATCTGACAATAATTTCAGAACCTTTTGCCCAATCAGTGGAATATCTGAGTATCTGGAACCCAAGCAGTTAACAGAACAACATTAACACTGGTAAATAACTATTTCACATGTAATATATTTACTTTATTAATTAGACAGTTAAATAGTATTGTTTAATAAATTTCAGTTGTAATCTTTAATAAATATTATGTAAATATTGAGGAATGAGTGAAAGAATGACTCACGCTGTTGGGGGTGTAGGCAAATTGTAGTTTTGTCCAGTAACTCCTGTTAACCAGTATGTTGTCTCTTTGCCCTTACCCTAATGAGGACAATTGTAAAGACATAAATAATGGTGTAATGGTCGATAGATTCACTTGTTTAATCTACCTAAGCTAACAAATTCTATTTTTTTTATTGGACTGTGGCTTGTTTATTTGGACATACCTTTAAATATGTCTCTCCTCGCTTTATATATTCAAACTTGCAGTCAGCCTTCTTGATAATGTTGATTGTTGACTGACTTACATGGATTCTCAAGGCTGTATAAGGTGTGAACAAAGAAGGGCAATCTATAATTAATCTGTCAGGCAAGATTGTAATAGCAAATCTAGGAATTTCTGTGAGGACGTGATACATGGGAGCTTAAAAGTGGAGTAACTGATCCTGAATAACAACAGCCAAACAAAAACAATCTCCCTTCCACCCAGCAACTCCCCTAGAAGCTCTGCCCCAATCTCATGGACACGCATTAACAAGCCCACTGGAGCTCTTCAGCTGGCCTCCTCCCAGGGGAACCGGGGAAAAGAAGTTGAGAGAGTGCTCTCCAGTCGGCCGCTCGAGCGATTAGACCCACTGTGAATCCTGGAGCTTTACATCGTGGCATAAAAAACAGGAATTTGTTTCTGCACCCCTCTGGCCAATCAACTTCCAGACTGGGGGTGAACTAGGGAAAAAAAGCTTGCCATCCCACCATGAAAAGCGAAAAAAAGCAACCAGAATGGCTGGTGCAAATTGCGTCAAACATTACATGAGCCTTAGTTCATTCAATATTAACATGGCTTTTTGTCTTTGTCTTATTTAATAATTTCTTCCTCATTTTGTTTCTCAAACTCAGCAATGTTTTTTATCGCATTTACAGCACGTCTTTTGCCAGCGTGCACAAAGAACGGACAGATACCAGTATGAGAGTAGAGATTCCCTAGTCGTTATTGGAATATAATAAATTGATGCACCTTTAAGAAAAAGATACATACATAATATACAGTAAACAATGTATGTAGTTATGTTTTGTTGGTGATACTTACGTAATCCTGTGGACTCCATGCGAGAGGCAGTGTTCACTGTGTCTCCAAACAGACAGTATCTGGGCATCTTGATCCCGACGACACCCGCAGCACAAGGGCCTTTGCAGGTGATAAGCAGTAGTCATTAAAGTTGCAATTTAATTTGCAACCTAAATCAGAACTTTTATGAAGAGTCAGAACAATAAATCACTGAATTTAGATATATTTTAAATAAGTATAAACTATCTTTAATTTTTTACCATCATGTTTTAGCCTCTTTTAAGCATTTCATTTTTTGTTTGTATTAATTTAATTATAATGACTGTTTTCAACTTAATTAATAGAAATATTTTAGAAATATTGTGGAAAATATTCCTTCCTTCTACTTATTATGACCATGATTATACATGTTAGATCTCATGGTCAGACCAGAATATGTCTGAGCCTTACATTTTATTCTGTAGTAATATTACAAGCACAGTATACTAGCTTAGTTACTTTGTACTTAGTTGATAATATGCCCACTGTGTGCAACATTTACACCTCGATTTTTTCATGCAAAAGGTACAGCTCAGCACTCAGCAAGCCATCATTTGAATAGTGTTTAATCCTGATATGCCGTAATTCACATGATGGTTAAAATACACTTTGTATTTGTATGCAGTCACAGCATACAAGCCACCTTCCTGCAGCCTGCCCACATAACATAAATATCACCCTGGGCCACACACCTCACGTCTCAGCCCTGGTGTGTGTGTTTGTGTGTGTGTGTACAACGTCTGAACAATACCTGAGTGCACCCCTATTCGAATCCATACAGGTAAGCCAGGGAGGTGGCGCAACTCAAAAGTGCCCATGAAAGAAAGGATGTCCAGTGCCATATGGCAAATGTCCATCACATGTCTGTCTCCATTTCGCCGTGGGAGACCAGACACCACCATGTATGCATCGCCAATTGTCTCTACCTGAATCAGTAACAGGCAAAAAGATCATATCATTTGATAGTACATTCAAATGGATTGTGCACAAATACTGTTTATTGTAGAATACTGGGATGTAGAATCATCTGCAAAGGCACCTTGTAGACATCATGATGATCGAGGATGCTGTCAAAGTTTTTGTAAATGTCATTGAGCATATCCACCACCTCCATGGGTGTGCTGTAGTGGCAAAGAGTGGTGAAACCAACAATATCACTAAAGTAGATAGTGACCTCTTCAAACAACTCAGGCTCCACAATACCAGTCTCCTTCAGAGAGCGGACCACTGGCCTAGAATATACAAATTCTTTCAGCTCGAGAGTTTTTGTGTACAACTACATGTACACATAAAACACTGAAATTGTAAGGCACACTATGTCTGAAATAGAGGAAATGTATGGTTGTGTGTTGTGAACATGCAATCTGAGGACAGTGAACCTTTACAGTTTTGGACCTTACCCTGGGAGAAGCATGAAGTTGAGATTGTCTGCTCTGTCTCTCTCTGCCTTGTACAGTGCTGTGCGCTCTTCCACCAGGTACTCCAGGTTACGGGAATACATCTGTAGTCGTCGAATCAGATTGCCCATGTAACTCTCATTGGCCTGGTTGTGAAGACTATGGAAATTTTTTTAAACATGCTTTTAAACATGGAATGTGCAATACTACTGTATGTCTGGCTAAAAACATTTACCTCCACCTCTATTCCACCACTTTGCATTATAATTGGTATTATTGCTTATAATGACTTTTGCACTGCCTTGCTTTCTGTATTGCAATCTGTACCATCCGGCATTACCTTTAGTAATGCATCTGCCCATCTGTTTGTATTATAAGTTTCTTTCTCCAGACTGAATGGTTGTTACCTGACAATTTTCCCCAAAGTGCTTTCAATCTTTTTGAAATCTGGTCTTTTTTCAGGGTCTTCATCCCAACAGGATTTGATAAGCAAGTACACCTGAAACAGATTGGACAAAAGGCACAATACAATATTGATCTTTTGTTTGCCCTCACATTTTTCAGAAATGTATTTAAATACCACATTAATATAATTACACAAACACACACATGTACATAAATCTACACAAACCTCCAATTCATTTTCACTTGCAGTCTCAAAGTTTAGGTCAGGCCTGAAAAAGCACAGCATTCTAGGATACTGCACATGGTCCAACTTTTCTGTATAAAGAAAATGATGCTTGTACACATAGTAATGGTATTTAAGAATGTGTTACTGATCAACATTTACTCTACCATGGCATTTGTCAGAGTGAATTCAACTTGTACAATGTCTCTGAAAATGAACACCAATAGCTGCCCAGCAGGGGTCAGTATGTGTATAACAGAGGTGTAACAGTCTCACCAGCTTTCTCAGAACAGGCCTGGGTGTAGAACGTGGACTTTCTCAGCATGATTTCCTGTGCAATTATGGCAAAACTATACACATCTCCCTTCTGGGAAATGCCCTCCTTTCGTAAGTGTTCTGGGGCAGTCCACAGATCTGTGAGGAACAAAACATTTCTAATTGAGTAAGAAATAAAAATCAGGTCAATGTAAATGCAGCAACTGAGGAACACTTACCTCTATCTGGACTGAGGATAGTATTAAAACCAAAGCCAGTAATTTTTACTACCATACGATTATCAATGACACAGTTGGTGGACTTCAAATGACCATGGACTTCAATATTGCTTGAGTGAAGATAGGACATACCCTGCATGGCGCCATATTGAAGACTTTATGCTTCTCAAAACATCCAAAAAATGTTCAACTTAAACAATGAAAAGTATTAACATACCTTTGCAATGTCATACATGACAGAAATTTTGAACTCCCAGTCCATGAAGGTCTCCTCTGGGTAGGAAACCCTATCATTAAGTACATACTGAAAGAATACAGACATTAAAAATAGGTGTAAATTTGAGCTGAACCAGTGTATGGGTGACTTTTTGATCATGTGACTTGTGCTGTTCTACACACCCTCAGAGATCCTCGCTCGCCGTACTCAAACACTCCAAAAACCTCATGATCAATCTTTACTGTACCATAGAATTTTATTAGGTTGTAATAATCGATCTGTAATAGCTGAAGAGAAAGTAGACCATCGAAAATTTTAGTTAGCTTGCATTTAAGATACATTGTGCTGCTTCAAGAAATATAAAACATGTTTCCAGTTAAGGATTTAAAATTATACACACAAGGTGATGGCGTTCAAACTAAATTTTCCACAACTTCACCTTTTTATATCTTACCATACATTTGCTGTGTTAAATTAATTCGTGTAAGTCTAATTGCCATAAGAGCTCATTCCAACATCATTCCAGATGTCCTGTGATGGTTTGTGACTGCAACCACTTGAATATTTATAGTATTGGAACTTCATTGTATTGTCAAGTGCAATAACTATTCTAGAACAGCTGACTTAAAATAACAACTGACAATGGTTGTTGTTGTTATTATTTAATTGCCTAATGCCATATGTTCTATTTTATAGTTTCCAAAACTCCAGTATTGTTAAAAAAAAAATTCAAAATATTAGTTAAGGGACTTCGAAAATAATTTCTGATTTTAACTAATTTTAATTACTATATAAATGTTTTACTGGGTCAGAACACTTAATGGTTTTACATACACTTATTATTTGGTGGCCATTTCTTTTAATTGCTTTACTTGAATGAAACACACGCAAGCTTTTCTAAGCCAGAATTGCCAATATCTCCTGACAGATCTGGTGTAGCTCAGTCAGGTTGTTTGGACTCCTCGCTCAACCAAACTCATTTGTGATGGCCACTGAAATACATTCACCAGTCAAATCCAACTTTGTGCTTCCTCTGGGCAACATAATTCGTAAACATTAGTTTTCATTGTTATGCTGATGACACACAAGTATACGTTTCAGCAGAACCAGATGAGAAAAACCAGTGTACTAAAGTTGAGCAATGTGTGCAGGACATAAGAGATTGGATGTTAATTAATTTCCTTCTGCTTAATCCTGATAAGA
>JAOVVA010000054.1:15531434-15548567 GCA_028565275.1 Leiocassis micropogon
CTTGCTCATCAGGGACAATCATATCATTTTGATTCATACACATTCACATTTCATACAAACTTAATTCTTTTGATTGTCTAAAGCTGCGTTGTGACAATGTAAATTGTTAAAAGCGCTATACAAATAAATTGAATTGAAAATTGAAATGTCACTTACCGCATTAAGTGCTATCCTCTGTCTTTCACTGAAGCAGCCATCAGAGTGCTTCAGATCTTTAAGGATTACAATCTACGACAACAAACATGCATTTGTTTTGAAATATAAGGTTTTGTTTATTTTTTTAATGTCAACCAGTAAGATGATGAGATAGTTACTAGGAGAATGAAAAAGCACCTTTTTATCATAGCGTGCCCGGCGAATCTTCTGACTTGTATCTTTCCAGGCATCCTCATCAATCTGATTAATCAGATGAAGTGTTTAGTAATAATTAATTGTCTACTAATTATTAATTGTCTACTACCTCTAAATGAATTTGATTAAATGTGGGTAAATGGACCTAGTAGCCATTTGCTGATGAATCATAAAAGCAAGCCATATAAACCAAAAGCATATAACTAAAAACCAGTTAAGAGAGGAATAGTTCAGTTATAAATATTCATAGCATGCATATATTATTTGGCTGACGTATTTCAATATGTTAACAAATGTGATCCAATGGAAAGATACAAAGAAATTTTAAGTGTTAAAAAATGAACTTTGAAACAAATCATGCCTCATACATTACTGTCTTCATATTATTTCTATTTCTAGTTGTGTCCTTCACAATGTGAAAATGACTAAAGCAAAGTAAATGGATCAAGATCCAAAATGATCCAAAAGCATACAGCCTAGATCTGCATTAGTGACAAACATTACCTTAAGAGACACCATATTTCTCTCACTGGACTCTACAGGGGTAAGGAGCTCTACAGGGACGTGGGACCATTGCCTCTGTTTACGACGATATGACCGGTTCTGCCTGGGAAAGCAGAAAGAATATTTTGTCATTTTCTCCAAACACAATTAAAACAGAAAGCAGACAACTGGATAATAAAATGTGACAGGGAGGAGCTACAGTGATCATCTGTAATGTTCTTACCAGTATAAGACAAACGCAACTGTAGCTATCACTACCAATGCTAATGAGACCAGTGATATAATAACAATATTTTCAGCCAGCAGACCTGGGTATAAATAGTGCAAAAAAGTGTGTTAGAAACCATTGATTAAGTGTCTGTACAAAATGACATTGTGCACACTATACATATGGCTTATCTGTACTTAATATCATACCAACAGTGTCAAACAGCTAACAGCAAAAACAAATAAATTAGAAAAGCTATAGCACCTGTGTTATAAACACGAGGCTGATCATCAGGAAGTTGCTGTTGAGGCCAGATGAATGAAGGATTGCTGTCTACCAGTGTTGTTTTATTATTGCTGGTGTCAAACTCATACAGAACTTTGTACTAAAGGACAGAAAGGGGAACTTAAGTTTATATGTCTGATAACGAAAACTGATTGCACACAATTGTTGTCATGGCAGTGACTTTATCGTTATCATGGCAGTGACTTTAAAAATGATTCCCACATTTCCATAATCTCCCAGGCAAATAAATCTGGTCTAGTAACTGGAGTAGTTAAAGATTATTGATTACCTCATTGCTGGTGTTGGTGTAAATCAGTGAAAACACCACATCTCTATCCCCATGCTCATCTATCATATAATCTCCTGCAATACCTGTCATCATAAACATATAGTAGTCACACAGGTTTATTTTTACGTTATAATTTTACACACTGTAACTGAGACATAATTAGGAAGTCAACAGGATTTTAAGTCTCCGACCTTTAAATGACACATTTCTGAAATAGTTTATGTTGACACTGTCTACATCCAAGACAGGATTACTCCAAATTTGCCTCATGACCTGCCCAAACAGCAGCACGGCATCATGGTATGCTGCAATATAATCATTCATCTACAGTCAACAAGACAAAAAAAACAGATGTTTAAAAAAGATACAATGAGAAAACATTTCTATATAAAAAGGAGGGAAAACCCTCACCGTGTTGTTGGAAGTTATGGTGTAACTCCGACTATTGGGCATTGTCAGGACTAAAACATTCTTCATAGCATCATTGGATGGTTCAAGGTAGTATTTATCACTAAAATGAGATGTATGGCAAAGTTTAGTTTGCTATGTTGTTTCCCATGAGCACCATGACTGATATTAAAGCTTCAAAAGAACACCAAGTCTAAAAGGGTGAAACAGTAGTGAACGGTGAATAACTAACTTGTACAGATCAATGAGAATAAAGGCAATTTGAGGATCAGCATCCAGAGAGCCATTCTTCAACTCAATTATATCATCAGGAGTTCCACATAATATAAACACTGTAGTAGAAACAGATGCTAGTTAGTAATGGACAAACATGTGCATGTATAAGAAAAAAAAGAAAACAAAACAAAAACATGAAATATATTCTTACAGTTACTTTCTTTCTTCTTTTTTAGTGCAGCACTAAAATCTTCTTCTTTTCTGAGCACCACCCGTGTCTTAACACTGGCAGCAAAGGAGCCTGAGGCAACTTCTAGGGCATTCAAGTACCTAGTAAAAAAAAAAAAAAAAGTTATATCTCATTAGCTTCCCACAAGGTAAACTTATTTCTCGCAAAGAACACTTCCGGTAACTCACCAAAAGCAATCCTCTGTTATATTGGCCTTTTTGTAGATGTATGTATTCTCCCAGGAAGGCTTAATACTGTCTGAGAAGTTCCAGAAGTTGATAAAGAAGTTGGAGACCTTGCGAGCAGGAGGCAGTATTCGTGTCAAGTCAGCTTTGTAGTCACAGGACAGGCCAAAGCTTCCCGCTGAGATGATGGGCATATTGAGTGCTAGACCAACATCACGACTGCCAAAGACCAGGTGAAACATAAGATAAAATATTTCCAAGAAACTTCATAGTTTCTTCAACTGAAACAGATCTTTGACTTTGCATTAAAGAGCACAGGGCTACCTGGCAATTCTAGACATTGCATAGAAGGCATGTTTAAGGTATGCCTGATTGTAAACTTGAACTATAGAGCATTTTCTGATTCGAGATCGGGTCAAGTGAGAAGCAAGTGTTTCGTCCATCACCAGTGTCTAAGAATTACATGCAACCACAATGTATCATGCTGAAATTTATCTTCTGGCAAAACATCTTTAATACTATGGAATGCCATTTTAGGCCAAAATTAAATAAATATGACATTTTTATGTAGTTAACAGCTTTAATCACTTGAAAATCTATGAATTCTTTTTTTTTTTTTTTTGGTCAAAGACAGCCTCTTACTTAAAGTGAACTGTAAACACAGTATATGTTAACTTATCCTTTATACTGTGAAGAACACAGTGTATTAAGACAGTGGTTCTCAGCCCTAGTCGTGGGGGACCATTGCTCTGGACATTTTGTGTTTTCTTAGTTCCTATGAAACTTGACTAATCAACTAATTAACAGCTTTCTTATTTAAAGCTGGTGTGGTAGAGCAGGGATATATGCAAGGCAATGGTCCTCCAAGACTAGAGTTAGGAATGACTGGATTAAAGCACTGGTTATATTTTATTAATTCTTGACAAATGGCAAATCAAAGAAGCAAATTAAAAGTATTTAAAAGTTTTTTTTAAACAATCATTTCACATGCTTACATTGTAATTTGGTATCTCTTGGTTTCACTAAAATGTGTGCACATTTAATTCCTGATTATTGGGTTCCCTGTTGAGTCTGGTTCCTCTCAAGGTTTCTTCCTATTGCCATCTCAGGCAGATTTTCCTTGCTATCATCGCCCCCAGCTTGCTCATCAGGGACAATGTTATAAATATGATTTATACATACTTTCTCACAAATTTCCAAATAATTTCCCTAGTTTTCTTTTGACTCGGTAGAGCTGCTTTACGTAAATAAGCAGTGTTAAAAGCACTATATAAATTAAAGTTAATTGAATGATTGTCATAATCAGATAATTGCCATATTTTCATTTATATTACTCGGTTTTTATTTTGTCTTGATTTTATGTTACATTTAATTATAACTAACATTACGGAATAATAATAATTTATTTGTTTAGTCTGAGTTTTGTATCTGATTTTTTAAATATTTAAAGGAAAGTACATGAGTTTAAAGTCTGTCATCTTGACACTTTTGAAAGTATTAGGCACTTCTACTCAAGAAAGATCTGGTAATCTTACACTTATGTACTGCATGCAAGTCATTTGCATAATCTAAACAAAGGGCCTAAAAAACTGATGGAAGTAGGTCTGCACAAATTTGTGTTTTTTCTTACACAAATATTGACAAAACCTTCAGACTTAAGTCACCAACTCTGAATACAGCCCAAAATGAATAATCTCAGTCTAACTCACTCCACCAGTTGGAAGGTTGCATAGGTACAGGACGGTCCCAGCAAAGCGCAGCCAACCATTTCTGTGTTCTACAAGAGAATGTTGGCTGTGAGATTTATCAGTGTTCACAGAGTGATGACCATGTTTCAAAGTAAATAAAATCTAAAATTAACTCTCACCTGGAGGTCGATCAGAATCTCTACTGCCTCACAGATGCTGCTGCTACAGCCTTTATTTCGGTAATAGATGGTTTGAAAACCATTGTAGGTGGCAGTGAGATTGTGGAGTACATCTAAAACCACAGCACCAGTGAAAGAATTAACAACATTTAACAAAATCATGGCCCTAAATGTGTTATTTATTCTAGTCAAAGCTAATACATCTTCACCAGAGAGAATATGCAAATTTCACACACACAGGCCAGAGGTGAAATTCAAACCCACACAATGCATCTGAGCATGCTCCATCCATGAGCATATTAAATGTAAAAAATATATGATGTAAATATGCTAAATATGTTCCATTTGAGGTATGCACATAAAGAATAAGCCATACTGTTATCTACTAATCATAATTGTGGCCATAAAGCAGTTTTATAAATTTTTGTTGCAACAAACTAAGTACATGTTTACAGACTTACGAGAGCCATGTTTTTTCTGCTCTCTGGTAAAGTGACATTCAGGATACAATAAAAAGTAATAATACTAATAATAATATTTATTATTATTATTGTATCCTAAATGTGGCGGCACAGTTAGCACTGTCGCTCTGCACCTCCAAGGTCAGGGTTCGATTCCCACCCCAGGGTCCTTGTGCATTGAGTTTGCATGTTCTCCCTGTGGGGTGGGTTTCCTCCGGGTACGCTGGTTTCCTTACACAGTCCAAAAACATGCAGATTAGGCTAATTGGTGTTCCCAAATTGCCCGTAGTGTGTGAATGAGGATGTGCGCCCCCGCAATGGATTGGCACCACATCCAGGGTTTACACCGCCTCATACCCTAAGTTTCCTGGTACAGGCTCCCCTGTATACAGGATAAAGCGGTATAGACGATGATAAGTGTATCCTTAATGTTACTTCAACAGAGAGCAAATATATGATGGTTAAATAATAATAATAATAATAATATATTTTCACATTCCTCCACCATTATATTTGTATTATTGTGGTTATTAAGTTATTACAGAATAATTTCAATAATAAAATAGACTGGTGAGTTTATTTAAAGGTAGGAAGGTCCACACCTCATTTCCAAGTACACTGCACTATTCTATTCAAACTACAAGGACAACACGTCTATTTGCTCACCAACATTAAAATGTCTGTTGGTTTTAATTATCAACGAGAAATAAACCTACTATTTTTGAAGTTGATCTCCGCGTCGGATTCAATGGCTTTTATCACCGCTGGCCGAACGAAGTCCATACTCCAGGGGGAAACGCCGTCCTGCAGCAACACCACGTTCATCATGTACATACCGTTTAGACAAGACAGGTGCAGCGTCTGTGGAAGAGTCGAGAACAAACACGCAAAAATCCAGTAACGCATTTTCAGTCATTTAAAAAAAGATCCACGTCTCTTCAAAACAAAAAAAAAAAGCGCGAAATGTCTTCAAAGAATTTTTAAGTAATATTTATAATTAAACAAGCCCAAATTTAAGTGTAACTGTGTATGCCGCAAAAAAAAAAAAAAAAAAAGCTCGGTCAGGTTTATCATATAATATTAGCCTAGTACAAGAAAGAAAAAAACGACGTAAAAAGCGTTGAGCGTGAAAGCGAGTTGTCTCTGCGGTGTGTGAAACACCTGTGCTCGTTAATGAACTACAGAGCGGAACAGAGCTCAATAATAAACCTCCTCTGTGTGAGGTGAGACTCTCTCAGGAGTCAGTCCATGAAAACTGCAGCCACTGTGTCCATGCTGCAGTCTACTTTATAAACTGTAATACCATAACAGCTAAAATATAGGATTTGGTCTTAACTTTAACTTGAACTTCTCAGTGATGCAACTTTGTGTTTAAAAGAAATTTCTCAACAGTCTTCAAATTCCTTCTTTTTGGATGAATCGACATAGTTATCTTGAAATATTAAAGTTAAAACATCATCCAAACTGTTGATTATTTTCCACTGTCTGTTAATGTTATTTATTGAGTTGTCCAGAGTATCTCTGTTTACATACACACAGACAGATCCATACAATTCGGAACAAAGATAAGTTTTTTTTTTGTTGTTTTTTTTGTGCCATTTGTCCTTTGTACACCACTACACTGAATTTGAAATGAAACACTTAAGAAGTGACTCAGCTTTATTTCAAAGAGTTTGATACAATTAAAGAGGGCATTAACAAGGTACATGTACAGGTAAATGGCTGTAATTCCTGAAGGGTTAATGCAACAATTTTGTCAAATCCATTGAATTAAAGCTGAAAGTCTTGACTTCTCTTATATATTGAATGTTTCATTTCAGTGCAATGTGGTGGTGTACAGAGGCCAAATGCCTTTTGTTGTTGTTGGGTTTTTTTTTTGTTTTGTTTTTTTGTCTCCTTGTTACATGAACAACACAGTTAATGGGATGCCTCATAAATAGTTTTAGTGAAGATGTTATCTCTTGACCCATATGCTTTTATGTCTGAGCATAACAGTATCATTCATTCAATTCTTCATTCATTCACTTCGCCTACTACATACAGAATTTTAATCAAGGTCATAGCGAGCTTGAAGTGTATGACTTCAAGGAACTCAGCACAACGCAGGGTACACCCTGAATGGGTTTCCAACCTCGCAGGGTACAGGCACACACACACACATTCACACACTCAATCATAAATGGATTTTAAAATACCAATTACTTACAATGAATGTTTTTAAACTGTCTGGGAAAATGGAGCACCGAGAAGAAGTTCACCAAACACTGGGAGGACATGCAAACATTGCACAAACAGACTGGATGGGAGATTTGAACCCCCATCCCTGGAGCTCTGAGATGCTAACTATTGAGAGGGATTGGAGTGTGCTTCAAAATTCCTTTTTCTCGAATTTTCCATCTTGTCACAGTTTGGCTGTAGTTTTCATGGAGTGACCCTTAGATAAGAGCCCTGTTTAAACATGTATAATTGCCCGCATCTGCTTAGAGCTGCACTATTACAAATGCAATTACAGTTTAGCAAATATAGAATGACAGCTAGTCACCTGTTTTTGTGGTCCCTCAGTAAACAAAAGCTTTAAAACAAATGTCAGATAACGCATTTAGATATTACCTGTTTTTTATCTAACCAACTATACTTCTATATGCAATCACGTGATGTTATTATGCTTAACAGTCCCAAGATATTTTAATGTTTTCCCACTTTTCTACAGTTTTGTTAAATGGGCTAATGTAAAAAGTAAATATAAAATATTAAAATGTTTTACTTATTTCTTTATTTATAAGTAAGTATAAATACTTATTTATAAAAACAATTACAAAAACCTTTCATCATAGCTTGATCTTAATCTGAAGGGCATTTTTTCTTGCCTATCTGTGCTATAATGTCGTTTTTA
This sequence comes from Leiocassis micropogon, assembly GCA_028565275.1. Lineage (NCBI taxonomy): Eukaryota > Metazoa > Chordata > Actinopteri > Siluriformes > Bagridae > Leiocassis > Leiocassis micropogon. The sequence goes on from JAOVVA010000054.1 coordinate 15,539,331, forward strand.
ATAACATGGTATCGCTACTGAAATGTTGTACATTAGCCTACTTGATTGAACTTAATTAATTTGTTAAAGACTGTAAACTAGCCTTGCAGTTCTGAAGTAAACAGAGCTGCTACAGAATGCAAAGGCCATTTGAAGAAACAACTGGTAAATAAGACATCATGATCCGAATGTGTCATTTATAAGGACAGGGTTGAGTCCCCTTTTGATGCTCATACACCACTTGACATTTTAATTTTTGTTATACAAGACAGCATAAGTATTTAATAAAATTAGTAAAAATGCAATTTAGGAGGCTGCAAAAACGTAAAACCCGATGTAGGTACGGTATAATGTCACATACAAGTCATATACAAAATAAATGGGAAACAGAGTTGCAGATTTTCCATGGACTTGCCTATTGTGGGTTTTTAATGTGTTGACTTTGACATGCCTGTTATTTATTGATTCATATAAACCTAAATTTTAATATTTATCCTTATATTAAAACCTGTTGGAAAGAAATTATAACAGTAAAGGAAGAAAACAATTTCACTCAAGGTGCAAAGGTTAATGTGCTATGAACCTACTGTGCTGCCGGGTAACAGAAGTGTCATAAAATCATACATAGTTTACTATTTTCAGCACAGCCCTAGTTCTCCTTATCATACTAAATGAACACCTTTTCTAAATGCAAAACAAAATGGGTACAATGAATTTGCTACAATCAAGTGGGTATAGCATGTACTATTTTACACATATCTGTACAGTTGTATGCAAATGTTTGGGTACACCCAAGCATGTTAAACTATTTGTTTTTTTTAAGGGAAAAGACACAAATGTTGCAGCAATCTCACTCACTCATTGTGGGGAGCCTGGAGCCTCTCCCAGGATACTTAGGGCACAAATTGGGGTACAACCTGGATGGGGTGGTAATCCATCGCAGGGCACACACATATACCTACACTCAGATACTCACACTATGGGTAATTCATTGACATTTAGGCAAATAATTTATATATACAGACCTGCAAAACATTTGCATATGATTTGCAGATTTTACTCAGTTTCAGTATTCAAATTATATTTCATTGTATCTGTATGATCAAATCCATTTATTCTCAAACAACTGTAAATTCAAAACCAAATCTTTATTACACTGTAGACAATAAAATTACACATACACTAAAGTTTGTAAAGAAGTGAATTTGAATGGGATATTTAGTTGAATAATTGTTTATTTTACAGTTTGTTTCAAATGAGGACAATCTAATGTCAAAAAACAGTTTTTCACTATTTGATGAACCACCCATTTTTAAATGGATAAGGTGTTTGCGCAGGTCCAATGTCCTTAAAAAAAAGTTATTTACTTTGACCAAGAACGGACAATGCTTGAGTAGTTGTACTTTGTTACTATACTTAATAGTTTTCCTCATGTTCCTTTATGTAGTTAGCACTATAGCTAACCATATCCGTCTGAATATGGATAATCCATTGCTGTAAATCACTTGAGGATATGCATCCCTGGGCTAAAATAGAAACTATTTGACTGTCACTTAATTCAGTTTTTTTGGCAGGATATTTCTGCTTTAATATTAAGTAAGATTTTGACTATTTATACTTTCACTTAAGTATAATTTCTTAATACTTTGTCCATCCGGACTGTGAGGTAAGATAACTGAAATTTACATTTACAAAAATCTGACATTTGTATTATTAAAAAGCATAATTTTCACTGACCTTCCATAACACATTAGCATTTTGTTTGTCAGTATTATGCAACCACAATGCAGCAAAATCATAAAAACAAACAAACAAAACAAATAAATACAGGTAGACAGACAGATAGATGGACAGACAGACAGACAGACATTTCTAAACAGATTGAGACTTTGTGTTTTTATAATACTAGCATTTTAAAAGCTCAGTCAGGCCTGCTAAACTAACTTATATTAACTTAGCATTTATTTGCCAAGCTAAATACTCAGAAGTTACACGACCCCAAATTCATCCATAACCTACTTTTACACATGACACCATTCAAGCATAGCCTTTGGCTATTTTATTACATTGTATTTTCCTTCTCCATGCACGAATTCGTCCTGCTGAAACTTCTGTTCTTCATTCTTGCAAGAGTAAACATCTGAGCTATGAGCTGATGACTTGTCCAGACCATGTCTCATGCTTTGTTCCCGGTGTAAGGTTAGTGATTACCACCTCCACAGCTTGAAACTTCAGATTCTTCGGTGGAACAGGGCACACTTTGTAGGTCACTTCATCTCCTTCCACTGGTACATATTCACCCTCAATGCTGACAAACACAGAACACATACACTATTATTCTTTAATATTCAGATACAGCAGCAGATCCAATGCAGCACATATGATAAATACTTTTGTTATGGTGTACGTACTCTGAGATGTGAACAAATATGTCCTCTCCTCCATGAGTAGGTCGGATGAAACCATGTCCCTGGGATCTAGAGAAGTTCTTGCAGACTCCCTTGAAAACTGGTCCAGACCTGGACCTCACAGTTCTGAAAGACAGAGTTAATGATAAAAGTGACTCTTGGATACATACAACTGAAAGCAAAGCCAAACCGTGTCATACATTTAGAGAGACAGCATTGTCAAAACTGATCCAGCACACAAGTTTTATTATATTTGTCTAACATAAAGTTTGTTGCTCCGACTTACGCAGAGTAGGAGCGATTGCGTTTGGTCGGAAGTGGACTAGTTGTGTCCCCGGCTTGTGGTGCTTTCCTTTCCCAGACATGACTGCCCCCTCTCAGAAAAGGGAAAGAGAGAGGGAGGGAAGTCTGAGGTTTGTGTAGCAGGGGATCAGATGAGGATGAAGTGTCTGAATCGGTCATTGTTCAGAGGAGTCTGAGCCCTCTGAACTGTCGAGCTCCACTGGCAGAAGACTAATCAGGTGGGCCACAAAGGAGTAGATTCAGAAGCAGGAAAGCACTGCACAGATGCACAAATTAATATACATAATGTAGATTAGAATGTACAGAACAATTCAGCTCTAATGTGAGCAATCAACATTCATGACAATAAACACTTAGTATCAGCAATGAGTTACACCCACTCATTGCTGATTTTATCAGGGACATGATGTGTGTAGTGACTCTAGCTCATCTCCTGTAACACGTCATGTATTAGTCACCCTCACTGCACTCTGCCCTTGAGTACAAAGGGACCACCGTTACAACATCTCATTTAAACACTTCATAGGTATGCAGTTTAATATATTCTTCATGCATATGCTTTCTTAAAGGCGTAATACAGGACTGCTGTCTGCAGACTATTCTCAACCCAGCGGCAACACTGAGGTGTGATAGTAAATTCTAGCAAATGATTCTGATCAGTGCTACGCAGACAATCATGTCAGCATCATAGAGAATGGTCCACCACCCAGATATCACTGAGTCATCAGTTGCTTTCATTAATGCGCAGGAATATGGGATGGGATGGCAGATTGAGTGGAAGGAGATGTATCTTTTATTGAAATGCATAAATATATGTGCCATGCTTGGTCTTTCCTTACATGTAACAGCATCGGATAAATAACTAACTAGCTCCAATTCACTGAAGGTAGTGACAGATGAAAGAACCAGCGAGTGCAGCTAGAAGACATGGGTGCACCTGTAAGCATAAGGGGTATTTTCACACAAAAAGGTCGAGGGGGAACTGCTCAGAAACCAGAATGTTTCTATAATAGGAATAAACTGTAACCATTCGAGGTGTAACACAAACTGGGATATTAATAACATCGTCATGATGCTGAAGCAGAGAGCTCTCGGTAACTCACTGTGCTCCTGAAGAGGTGTCATTTTTCACTCCATAAAACCTGGGCGTAAATGGAGATTATCTCCATGTGAGAATGTATTGTTCAGACCGTCCAAATGTACAGACCATCTCACACACACACACACACACACACGGAACCTAATAATTAATAGCCCCCATCAGCAGTTTATTGTTATAGCATGATTAATTATTATAGCTGAGAGAAAAACGAATAGCGACGTAAAAACAGCACACGCTTTCCTTTCGCTTGTAAACATGAACGCGTTATAAAAAATAAAAAAAACCCAGCATGGCGTTTTATTTATGCGAGGACGAGGAGGAGGAGGAGGAGGAGGTGGGATGAACCTGGCTACCACTGAAGAATAACCTCTTACCGTACTGTATTTCCAAAATGTCCGCGGGTGTAATAGGTTTATTCTTCACTCCGCAGCCATGTTTATCTGAAGCTCATCCATGAGCGACACTCAGCTGTTTAGCTCGGAAAGAAAACACCGAACCAGGCAGAGCTTACCGAATGATGTGCTGAGAAAACAAGGAGGAGGAGGAGAGGAGAGGAGGAGAAGGAGGAGGAGGTCGGGATCTGCCTTTTCTAGAAAAAACTAAAACAAAAAAAAAAGTACACTCATTTACACGTCAGAGGGTTAGTGTACCACTTATTATTTAATTAATAATTTAATTATTTCTATTGAGCTTTTTAATAATAAGCATGGTCATAGAGCAGCTTCACAGATCATCCGAGTAAGTCAAGTGCGCCAGTGGCTGTGAAAACTCCCTGAGACGACATGAGGGGAAAAAGGGAAAAAAAAAAAACCTTGACTCAAAAAGGGAACCCGTCCTTTTCTAACACTGGATAGTAGGAAATAGGGTACAAAAATGATAGAAAGTGCTGTCATTTAGTTTGCTGATGCCCAAATCATTTCAAGCATGTACATAAGACACATTACTTGTATATGTTCAGTAAATATATACAGTAGTATATAGTATTTACTTTCAATCATGAAACACATTTTCTTACTTTGATGTTCAGTGTTTCATTTTAGCATTTGTTTAAAGGCCAAGTTCAAGGAAATGTCTCGTCACTATGATCATACATCAAAGGAGGACCGTATACTTTTCATCTAAAGATTTTTTTCTTTCATGAAATCAATCTGATTCACAATGTCATCAATCTTCCATAAAATAAGTTAAACACTAAAATCATGAGTTGATAATTTCTTATAATTAATAATATGGAATAAATATCAGTCACCCCAAACTATATCACTGATGTTACTGTTAAACAAGAAGAGTTTTATTTTGAAAGACAAATGCAAAATGTATGTCAGATGTCGCTCTTCATTTGTTTCGAAATGTCATCATTTATTGTGCAATTTGAGGTGAAGTCCATCACTGGTGTTACTCATTTTATAACTGTCACAAAAAAAAACAACATTATTGTGATTACATCTAAAAATTCATTGATTTTGACATTATTGAAAACCATGTGGTCTTACACATGGAAGCCATTTTGTAAATAATTGCCATTGGTGACCGATGATTAAATTGTCATTGGTGTTATCGCCATTGGCGCTACCAGGAAGAGAAGTAACACCAGTTATTAAATGTATTATTTTTTTTAAAAAGCATTATGCTCTACATTTTGTCTATTCATAAAGGTTAAAAGTACGTTATTGCTATTAAAGGACTTCTAGGTGTGGGAGAAGAAAAACATTTCAGTAGAATTTTATGACCCAAATTCCACCTTTTCTGTAGAATGACCCAATAATCCATTCCTCTTTCACAATTGTATACTATAGTCAACATAGTGGGTACAAAGTATGTTGAACGTTTGTTTAGTAAGAGCATCATGGTCACAGCAGCAGGTCTTATGTAGGTACAGAAATAAACACTCATCAGACTAGGCTATGCTTGTCTAATCATCTATTGTTAATTTTTTGGTGAGCCACACCAGTGGACATGCAGTGACATGCTGTGCATTCAGAGATGCTCTTTGGCATATCTCGGTTGTAATGTGAATGTGTCCTGGAGTTACTGGTGCCATTCTTTCAGCACAAACCCATCTGGCCCTTCTCCTCTGACCTCTGCATTCAAGAAGGCATTTTGCCCAGAGAACTACCACTTAAGATTATATTACAGAAATTGGAACATACGTTTTACTGAGACAGGCTGTAAAGTGCCTAAATCTACTTTTTTATGTAGTAACCTCATTTCACCTCTCGTTGGTTACAACCGCTCAGCATTCACCAACCTGATCATCTGGACCGGTTTCCCTCAGGTTCATGCCATAGGTTTTTTTAGACTATAATGCTTTTCAAGTTTAGGTTACAGTGTGCCTTAACAATAAAAGGAAACTAGTTTAAAACATAAAAAATACAAGTTTGGATCTTTGGAAGCAAAATATAAAGAAATTTTCCACAGTATTATATATAATTACCTTCCTTACCTTAATGTAAATAAATAACCTGAGAGACCATTTACTATTTGGTGATTTTGATGATTAATCGCTCTATCAAAAAACTTCTCAAAACCATCAAATTATTTCCCAGCTTCCTTATGATTTGACTTAATTGATCAAATATTCGAAATTTTCTAAACATTTCTTGATATTTTATTAAAAAGATATTTTCTACTAGCTAGCAGTGGTAATTTAAAAATAGTTTTTGGGTTTCAAGCATTACCAGTTTGTCCTGCGTTTTCTGCAACCGGTAGCTGGTAGTTGGAGAGTGCTATGTAGAGGGTCATACATCACATTTACACCTACTATAGTTATGCCAATAACTGTAAGAATGATGTACATGATCTGTGTAATCCTCCAGATCACTCACTCACGGACGCATGAAAGTACTATACCAGCCAGAATCATACCCTGTGCCATTCGAGTATGCCAAGATAACAGCCACACTACAAGCATTCAAAACTTAATCGGTTACACATAAGAGTTAATGTTTTTACACATTTTAAGATAGTTTAAAACAGTTTTACAACAGAGATTAACAATACTTTCAGAACAGGATGAATATATCCAAGATTTTAATTGACATGGTACTAAAATCAAGAGCACTTTTTTGCCTATGGCAACCTTACAACTATGAGGGTTACAGTTACAGTTATGAGGGTTACCACAGAGAGTTATTACAGAACATGATTCACAAGCCTATTTCCCTGTTTATCTGATTAGTATGACAAGCACAGGGAAGAGTAAAGATGTAACTGTTGCTGATTTCTGATGAAATCACTGGATTTCATATTAGATTAAGTGGAAACCAAACAGAAATCAATTGCTGTTTAAGTATACTGTGAAATTAATTAGGCATTAAACAAACTGAAAAGCAACCGAAGGGGAAAAAAAAAAAATCTCCATGCACTTTTAAACAACCATTTAAATCACACAGAATTTTTTGTTGTGCCTATGTATGTAATTTATTGTGTTTGTATGCCGTATTCAGGCAAAACTGATCGTTTAATTGGATACATACACGTCAATCATACACAATGCAATAACTATGATTGGAGTGAATTTAATTTCTGCCATAACAAATTACAAATATGTCTGCTGAATACTTGATGCTGCACAAATCTTCTGCATGTGTAGATCCTTGCCCTTTCTTCATAAACAGTCCTTAATTACTGCAGCTCCTTCATTCTGTTCAGAGCAGAGCCTGCCTGGAACCATTCGATCTGAGTCTCGTTGAAAGTGTGGTTTAGCTCAATAGTTTCCTTGCTGCCATCCTTGTGCTTGATTACAGCATGCAGAGGCTAGAGGTAAGAAAAACAAAAAAATGCAGGAAGAGTAAATAATTCACTAGATTAGTGAATAAAGCTATAAATCAATAATGACAAAGTAACTTTAATAATAAATAAATAAATACATAAATAAATAAGTAAATAACTTTAATAATAAAACTTTAATACTTTAATAAGCCACTTTCATGCATATTTGCACATCCCCCAGTCAGTTTTTTTTATTTACACTAAAATTTCTAGATTTTCTATATTGTACAGAATATTTTTATTTTTTATCCTAGCTAAATTTATTTTCTATTGTATTTCTTTTTATTCATATTTATTTTCTATTAATAAGCATTTATTTTTAAGGTCACGTATAAGCATTTCACTGCATATCGTACTGTGTATGACTGTGTATGTGACATAAAATTTGAATTTAACTATACTGGATTCTGATATTGCTTAAATTTGTATTCTGTTGAACACCTGATAAATGAAGGTGGGGGGGGGGGGGGGGGACGACACTTGTTTATTTTAAAAAAACGCTTCTCACCTTTCCTGGGGCAAATGCCTGGAGACCTACAATGGATATTTTGTCATCTGGGCGGATTTTGTCATAATCAGCAGGGTTAGCAAAGGTAAGGGGAAGCAGGCCTTGTTTCTTCAAGTTTGTTTCTGTTCAGAGATAATAAAAAATGTAAAGTCAATAGAGAGTATTTTTTTTTAATCCTTTGCTTCATTCACTCTCTGACTATAATAAGTTCTCTAGCTTCTGAATACCTTTACTTAGCTTTTGACTATGCTCCTGGTCACTAATAATTTCTGCATCTTTAACATTCAAAATACAGCAGGAAGTTGAAAAGCAGGAAGCTGAATTTCTCACACACATGGGCACGAGCCTTATTGCCGGCTTACAAGCCCTGCACACAACGTCTCACGCTGTTGTGCCTTTTTTTTCAGCTCACAGCAACACACATTATTTAGCCATATTCTCATCCGGTGTGTGTCCCTTCCCACTTATCTTACTCTCTGGCCCTTCACACTTCACTTGACCACACCCCCACCACTTGACCACGCCCCATAACTAAAGGCTTAATCTCAGTTTTCTTAAAACTTAACTCCCATAACTGCCATCTGTTTCTACTTTGCTTTTCATTGGTTTCAGAAAAATCAATAAAGCTCTTTAAAAGAAAAAAAAAATAATAAAGAATTCATCTTTATTATTAGCATATGTACAAATCTACCTTAAGCTAAATTTAAAAGTAGTCATATTAATTGATTAATCATTTCAGTAATCAAAGATTAATTGACTATTAAAATAGTCATTAGTTGCGGCCCTAGAACAAGACATTAAAAGCAAAAGATATGGAGGGAATAACATTAATAAACACTCACCATGAATTCTGGCAAAGCTCTTGACAATGATGGCCCTGCCCCCAAGATGTCTGGGCTCTAAAGCAGCATGTTCTCTGCTGGATCCCTCACCATAGTTCTCATCACCCACCACAACCCAGGAAACACCATTTTTCTACAGGTAAGCCAAAGTAACACTACCAATGTTACCTACTCCTAAAATTTAAAAAAAATTCAAATTGCATCCCTGTCGCTACATTAATTAAACTATAAATAGCATATTTAAATAAAAAAAGTAATAATCTTTCTGCAAATTCAGTAAACAAATCATGTGAGAATCTAAATAAGAATCACTTGCCTTGTAAT
>JAOVVA010000054.1:15575139-15588940 GCA_028565275.1 Leiocassis micropogon
TATATATATTTATAAAAAAAAAAAAAAACACAGTCCTGCCCACACCTCTATAGACCTACCTTCTGGTCCTCAGGCACAAATATTTTCTTGGCTTTCTTGATTATGGGTTGTGGTTTGAGATCATCTTCACTGAAGCGATGCTTGCGAGGGTTAAAGAGTTCCCCTCCAGGTACACTGGAAAGCACTAGGTCTGCAGGATCTGGCTCGAAGTTTACTGCTATCTCAACGTCCTCTGGGTTAACAGGGTCTGGGGTCAGACGTTCACACTATGTGGTTAGGCCTAAAATATAGGGTTTTACTGGGTTTTTCAAAGTTGATTTTACTTAATTTCTATGTGTAATACAATTCTAACAAAATCTGTCAATATAACTTGTTTTTTTCTGAATCTATTTAAACAAAACTATATTCTTACAAGGAGGTAGGACTGCATAGCACTGCACAGTTTAACTTTGACTATTTCACGACCCGAATTTGACATCTTCACTCTATACTGACCTGTTTTGGTCTGTGCCGAACCAGGGTTTGATGCAACAGATATTATTTCTTCACACTGCTCCAGCTCCATAGTTGGTAGAAGAGAGATGGGAGTTGCTGGGCTTGGTTCTGTTTTTGGTATGATGGTGGGGGCTTTCTCTAATATCTGCTCGGAGCTTTCCCTCACAAGGCTCTTCTCTTGGACTTTTTCAGAAGCAGTGATGCCATTCTCCATCAGAAATTCCTCCAGATCCATGTACTCAAGGTGAAATGTTTTGCCATCATACGGAATTGTCTTGTCCCAGATAGCAGGGGTCAGGGCAGCTGATGGCCCCAGTCCACTGACTCCACCTCTGGAGTCCATTTCATCTTCTGAAAGCTTCTTCTCTTTCTCATGTTCTAAAAAAAACACCACCAAAGTTACCATACATTTTTCTTTTCATGTTTTCTCTATTCAGTTTTTTTTTGGAGACCAGAATGTACTGTATGCTGGTAATGGATATCCGTAATGAAACAAGTGTGATCACTATCGCCCTATGCTAATGAAGGTGGTGCAAGTGCGTTGTTTCCAGAAACACACAATAGATGTACACATACAAAAGGTCCAGCTGGTATGGATACAGCATGGAAACTATTCTCAAGAAAAGAAAAGCTAGAGCTGTTTAAATTCAATTAAACTATTTGACACTCACTGCACATAAACACCAACATGTTTAAAGCGTACACTGTATTTTGCTCTCACTTGTTTTTATTGTGACCACATTTGATTAGGTTTGAGCAAAATAAGTCTTAGTCTCACGGGTATTGTCAGTTATTTTATTAGACTGCTTGACTTCCCACTCAGAATAATAAGTAACATGATTTACTAAAGTAAATAAAATGTTATACATTCCTTTTAAAATATGTGCTGTTTTAAGCAATTTCTTGTCTATAGACATATAATATCACTGAACTAGATTTTCACAAGGATTACTTTGCTGGCATCACATGAATGGTATCAATGCATGCATGCATCACTCGCATTGTTGCCTCACTTAATATGAAAATATGCACTGAACATATTTGACGTGTTGTCATATCTTGAGGAGTATAGATAGTTACAGAGTAGTATTTAAGACCAGGTTTTGTAGGACTACTTTCCCTTTCACTTGCTTTAGTTGTCGTCTTCACGGTTTCAATGACGTTTGGTCGTTCTTACATATCGTGTGTGCGCCTCAGTCAGAAATGCGTGACCTACGTACCATCTGTACATTCCAGCAAATTCGGCGGAGGAATTTCCAGTATTTTCTTTAACGCCACTGGAAACGCAGCTGGAGGACCGCTGCCGTCGTCCACACGCACTGTGACGCGTTCCGCTGACATTTCTCTGAACGTCCTTCCTTCTGTGTTACAAATTGTAACAGTTACACTTGTTTTTGAGTAACTGACTTCGGCGAAAACTCCCGTACACACTGCCGCGCCCTATAAACAAGACCAGTGCCTTTCACCCGATTCTCCATGTTGCACGCAAAGAACCTGCTTCATATTCACACTAAGCCCCGCCCACACGAGGGAGCACAGCGGTATAGACAGACGGACTGAACATTCGCGCTTCTCCAATGTGAATAATGTGGTGAAATTTAACCCGCATGGGCGGGCACACCGACACCCACAGGAGCGCTCGTCCAAAACAACACACTTGTTGCTTTACAGTGTGGAAGTCAGAACTGACATAAAATATCCATTCATGAAACTGCTCAAAGATTCTGAACCAAATCATCCAATCTAACCTCTCAAATCGCACTTATGTAATGAGAAGTGCAAGATACTACAGTGTACTTCTGTAATAAATGTTAAATAGATAAAGTGGCTGTGTATAGCAAATTTGTCACAGTTACATAAACATGAGCCAAAACCTGACCGCAAATGTCTTAGTGAATTGAGCATAACGCAGTGTTTGCACGCAACTGGAACCATGCGCGCGCACACACCCTCACATGGCCGTGCACGTGTCGTTATCAGTTTGGAAACACACACACACAGACAGACAGACCTATGAGACAGCCGGCTGCTAAGAGGCGAGGATCCCGTTATGTCTAAACTCTCGCGAGATTGTCAGAAATTCTTGTTTCCAAAGAAGCGAATTGCGTCCATCAGACAACAAAATAACAAAATATATAATTAGTATCTTTAATCCATAACAAATGCACGGGAAATGTTTATTACTATTCGTTCACACCTGGTTATGGACTAGAGTTTAATAGTAGATTTGTAATGGTAACAGGTGGGGTAAGGTAAAAGCCCATTTATATCCTGGACCTTACAAGCATGGAAGGTAAAAGAGCGCATGGTCCCTAGTCTCGAATTGAAGTGCAGGTAATTTAACCGATAAACAACAGTGATGTTTCTCAGTTACAAACTGATTAATTTGACAAATTTCATTGTCAAATTAAGTTACCTGTACAAGTCAGGTGGTAATGAAAAAACGTTTGGTAATAAATGCGCGTGTAGAATATTGTTAATCTACAGAAATCGCGCTTAAATGCATATAGCCTATCGGACATTTCTTCAAAAACCAAATGGCAAGGACAAGTCGGTGCGGTACCTGCATCGTAAAACACCACTGCTGTTCGGATGCCAAATCAGATAAACAGTGAACTCCGCGTAATCTATCGTATATACGGATTTATTGTCATGATATAAGAACTATATACATATATATATATATAAATATACTTTCATGTAAGAAATATATATTTAAAGAGTAAATATATTATGTATCTCCTAGTGTAACCTGAGAAATATATTGTGACTAAATAAACACTACTAAATCTAATTTAATCTAACCAGGGCATTGCCTTGTCTTCAGTGGTGCGCAGTTTCAGTGCAAGGGAAGTCTCATGACTCCACAGGATCTCTGATGTTTTAAATAAACATTTTTAGTGCTAAATTCTAACAACGTTTTAAAACAAACAAATCGTGCAAACTTAAATGTCGTGCAAATATTATCTATATAGTAAGCCACACTGAATGTCAATAAAGTCTTTAAAACAAAGAAAAAAAATCTTTTTATTGACGTTACAACAAACTAACTGCGGAAAATATGTAATTTTGAGTTTTATGAACTTACCGTCATCGTTACCAGTAGGGAAGGTGAAAGGGTGATCAAGCAGGGCTTTAAATATATCCGGAATATCAGAAGACATTTCAGAAAAACTCATGTTGTGAGTAATAAATCAAATTACAAATGAAGGCAAGACGGAAGGTCACGAACCGACCGAGTTGTGCGAAGTTACCAAACCCGCCTTGTCACTGAACACCGTGTTTCTCCACAGAGCGCGCGCACAGCTAAGCACCGCCCCTGACTCCCTGAGGCTAATTGCTGCGTGAGGTTTAATGTGTGTGATTGGATGTCGAAAGGTTTATTGTCCGTTTGGCGGCCAATAGGAATCAGGGGAGGTTATTTAAGCAAACTAAAATCACGCATGTTATGAAAATAACCTTTTTTTTATTGTAAAAAGGGTAACTTACAAACATACAATGCACACTGAGAAGAATAACATTTTTTTTTGTAATATTGTAACAACAAGGAAAAACTAAATGTTGATATGCTTCTTTTTTAACAAGTTTGTATGAGTCGTAGAGGTCTCCAGCTGAGGTGCCAGAGCCCATGCAGTCAAAGCATTCCTCACAACACCTCTGGTATTTGTATTACATGGTATTTGTAGTAATTGACTCAAACGTAAAATTATAAAAGTTTGAGATACTGTATTTTTTATTTTCACTGTTTATATCATTGCTTATTGGTGAATTTGCATCGCATGTAGAGACATTTCATTTACACTGTACCAGACAACTTTTACTGTATAATTGTTTTAGCACTCTTTCCAAACAAGACAGAGCCTGGTTCCAGTTTATCCCCCTACTCCAGGCATGATAGATATCCAGCTCTAACAGGCAGCTAGAATCATGGGTTTCAGCTTCTTTCTTAATAAACATATATTATGAAGCAATGTGTCAAACTCTTCTGCACAAAGCTGAAAATATACACACTACTCACAATAAGTTAGGAATATTATTTACATGAGTGCTTTTCCTATTTGCTCTGAATTTGAATGAAATAAGTAAAAGTTCCCTGTGATATTTCCAATAATGTATGAGAAGAAACACCATTTTCGTTAGTTTAATATGTATTACCCCAAAAATTTAGATAATAACAGGGATAGCCCCAAATAACAAAAATTGACAATGTCAGTAGCGGGTGTTTCCACCATTTGCTGCAATGATGCTTGACAGCGACGTCTCATGCTCCTCACTAGCCTCATGATGTTGATCTGAGGGAATGCCTTTCACTCTTCCACAAGTGCTACACGCAGTTCTGCCAGGTCACGTGGGGTGGGGTACGATCATCCAGTCTCTGCTTCAACTGGTCCCAGCCGTGCTCTTTGGGGTTCAGGTCAGGGGACAATGATGGCCATACTATTTGAGGCACTCCAACTTCCTGAAGTCGAGATGTGACAATTCTGCCACGATGTGGTGGAGCATTTTCATCCATGAACAGAAAGTTTGGGGTGTGCTGGCAGAATTGGGGGATGATGATGGGTTCTATGATGTCTTTAAGGTAAGAACGTGCAGTGACTGAGCCATGTACAATAACCAAATCTGTTTTGCGCTGACTGGTGATGCCTGCCCAGACTGTTGCACCTCCTCCACCAAAGAAAACCCTGGGTACCATGTTGACCTCAGCCTATCGCTCACCTCGCCTTCTCCAGCAACGCTGACGACAATCATTTCTGTGCACAGGACGGTAGACCACTGCTGCATTGTCCAGGTCACATGATCTTGTGCCCACTGCAAATGTTCACAGCGGTGTCTTAGTGTCAGTGGAGTCACCTGCAACGGTCGTCTGGCATTCAAGCCAAAGGGGTGAATGGTTTGTCTGGAAACCCTAGTACCCCTCGCATCTCGTAAACGGGCCTGCAGCTGTGTGCCAGTTGCATAACAATGTCTGCTTGCATAGGTCCTTAGGTACTGGTCATCGTTGTGGTCTGTCATTCATGGGGCTCCACTCCTGGGTCTGTCATGAACTCTGCCAGTAGTTCTGTGTCTTGATGCAAGTCTGCTGATGACACTTTGAGACACACCAAGTTCACGAGCAACATCTGACTGCCTGCCACCGACCCAAAGGCTCACCATGGCCAGGTGGCGTTGCTCGTTCGTCAAGTGACGTCGTGTGTTCATGGCTGTCTGAATGATGAACTTGGAATGACTTCGTGACAATACCAGCTTTTTATACCCACAGAATGTTGAAATTGATGTCACATTGAAAAAGGTTGTCTTTTAGGATTGGCCCCAATATAAGACACACCTGTACACAATGAGACCATTACATGGAAAACACAAAATTAGGTGTCCATCACCCCAATACAATTGCCTCCCCATCCCAAAAATGTCTGAAGTAAAACAAACACCGTATGCATGACATCGACTAAGTCTCACAATATCCCTAACTTATTGTGAGTAGTGTATATATAAATTTTTAAGTGAAAATTCTCACAGCTAGTCTGATTTGGTCTATTTAGTAACACTTTCATAGTGTGACCACAAAGATCACGTTCTCTGACTGAACTTAAAGAAACAACCAACACATTCTAAAACAATCCGTTTATTGTTAAGCACTCATGAGATTTGGTCCACTGTATTTAATATTCATTCCAATAAGGGAGGAAAAAGGAGAAAACAAAAACAATGTAAAAATACAGTACAAAAAGAGGCTTTTTTTTTTCTTTCAAAAAACCCTGATTTTTTTTTCAGCTATTAGTTGAAAAATAATTAATCTCGACAGAGAACAGCATCTTCAACATTAGCAAAATTGTGTGTTCTGTTGAAAAGACATATCTTTTCAGGATAAAATATGGAACATCATATTGGGATTAATGTTTAAATGTCTGCCATTCAGAATGGAGACCTGGCTTGAGAGAGCATTAAACACAAAAGGTCTAACCATGTGCAATCTCTCCCCATTTGTCCAAACTACTTGGGGAAGGAGTCAAAGTCCAAGAAAATTCAAAATGTCCCATGTTCACATTCACATGAAGTAAACTCAAGTTGAAAATGACAGGGATGTGATTTAGTTGAGTGGATGATTTTTTTTTCTCATAAACCAATTGAATAACCAGTGGCCAGAGATTCTGCCCTTTTGATATGACCGTTTGAAAACATCCTCATGAACGAGACAGTGTTTGTAAACCGAGTCTCTCTGCACCCCCTTCTCAGCTTACTCACACTTCCTCTGATTGTCTACCTGTCATCAAGAATGGAAACTGCTACCAAAACCAGAAAAATACAAGAATTCTGTGAAAAGTGTCAATGTTCCACAGGAGAACGTTCAAGACAACTGGAGCTGCATGCCACAACCAACCACATCAGCCAACAAAACAAACCACAAAACCTGTCCACCACCTTGCATCTATTTCATTATTCAAGTTGTCTAAGTATGTATATATTTATCATATATTGAAGGAGAAAGATTATATATGTTCAGGATATTTATAATTGTATATATGTTTATATTGTATAAGGTGCTATGAAAAAAAAAAAAAAAAAACTTATGTATGCTTAACATTTCCTCACAATACAGCTGACAAATACATGTGCTTGAGGACTTCAAAACCAGGCAAGAAGTTTGGACAGGTGGTGCTGTGTTTCAAAATATAATTATCTCCATATCATCAATCGACTTGATCCACCTGTCATCATATCAGAGTTACAGTAAAGGCACAAGGTGGACCCTACCATTAGAAATGGCACTAAAATACATGCTAAACACAACAGAAGAAGAAGCAATAGTGTATGACCTCATTGTAAACTTACATTGTACTTGTTTTGCATTGAAAGACTAAATGATTGACCATTTCAAAACCTTAAGCACATGTATCTATACAGCGCCTCCTCCCTAAACTGAAAGTCTCTCAGCATACATAGACTATGCACTGTTATGTTTTATGTTCATACATTGATACATATACTTAAAAGAGAGTTATACATTGCAATTAACATATACATATATCAATAGAATATAGGAGGATAGACAGTCATAATAGTAATTATTATCATAATAGTAGTAGTAATAGTAATAATAATACAATCCCTCACTGAAGCATACATTAAGATCATTCCAGAAACTCCCTCATAGTATTCAGACCTGTTGAAATCCAGACAACTCCCAGCCTCAAATACAGTCTTCATTATTTCTTAGACATCAATGTGCTAACAGTAAAATGTACAGTTATTTCTTTCTTGAAATAGTTGGCGGTACAGGCTGGCAACTTCACAAAACTGAAATTTCTGGAATGACCCTCAAAGAAGCGAGAAGAAAAATCACTAGTCATCTAATCAGCAATACAAGTCATATAGCATAGTTCAATAACAACAGGTTCTATGTAATCAATACAAGGTCAGGCTATATTTAATTAAGTTTTAACTGCTAGGTTATCAATAATTATTAGTAGTATAGTAAATATGTATGTCCACCATACGTATGGACAAGGCTTACTAAAAGTAGCAAGGTATATCATGAATGTGTGTGTATGTGTGTGCATATGCATGTGTATGTTTGTGTGGTTGTTTGTATACACACATACACACACATGCATACACACAGTAATGTGCAACAGTCTTGAGCCACCCCTCATTTCCTTAAATGTAATTAATTAAATGATGTAGATCAAAGAAATGGGAACAAAAGTTTTACTGCGACAAGCTACAAAGTGCTTAAAGATACAATTCAAAACCTGGTTGTTTTATGCAAGAACCACAACAGCAACCTCATTACCCCTCTCAGCTTTTCCAGCCACCCGGCATTCATCACCTGATTATCTGTCATCATCTCTACCGCTTTCTCACTGGTTAAAGCCACAAGTTTGATGCTTTTATGCTTGAACAATTTATAGGTCACTGTGTGGCATAACACAGACCGCCCCCCCCCCCCAAAAAAAAAAAGAATTCTCTGAAAATGGTCAGGTACTGGACTGAAAATGAAAGCCAAAAACCTGACAAAAATTAGAGCCAAAATAGTCTTTCAGGAAGCATGTTTAACTATTCCTCAAGACCAAATAAAAAAAAAAAAGTAAAAAGTCTGGCTCTTTGGAAGCAGAATATGAAGAAATGAGGGGTGGCTCAAGACTTTTGCACAGTACTGTGTATATATATATATTTTTTTAAAGGAAATATAGTTATGCATAGGCATACCATCTCAAGTTTATCTGCCTAAAGTCCTCCAAGTTCACGTTCATTCAGGTTCCTTGCCTGAAATGAGTAAATATGGGTGATGGAGAACTACTATGGATCTGTTACGAATTCAAAAACTCACTTAAGAATATAGCCTAGCGAGATCCAACATTGCGTGATGGCACTGGGTTAATGAACTCAAGTCTAATTCCAATCATTTATGCTTCTTAAACTTTCAATCAAAGCAACAACATTACTACATTTACAGTAAAGCCTCTTGAATCTGACTGATCAGATCAAATGGTACTAGAGGAGCAGACTTTTATCTGATTCCTTGGCTCAATTGCCTTCTTTATTTATTACAAATTCGCCCCTTTTCACAGCTCAGTGCAAACTGAATGTAAATGCAAGTTTGGGCACGCAAGGCTGGATGGTGCAGATAGATAGGCAGCAAACCTACATGCTAGTTCTATGAAGAGACAGCCAGACAGACAAAGGATGACTGCCAAGGTGTGTTCAATATATTTCACATCTCTTTTGGAGGGCCTTTGCTGGCTATACAATCATGTATTTTTGCCAATATGGCAAACACACAGAATAAGGAACCACTTATTTTTTTAAACTGCTGTAATTTGGTTAAGGAAATTTAAAATGACCTTAATTACATAGGCTTACTGGTTCGCATATGAAACACGCAGCCAAGTGTAATGTCAACAAATGTATTTGGGCATAAATGAGAAAGCATGTATGCTTGTGTTCACTATCACCATGTTAGGTTTACAGTCAGGCTGTCAACAGGAGATTACAGTGCACCCTAAAGTTGCACTGAAGGGAATGAAGAATACAAACTGACTGGGTCTCATGACGAATAGCCTCATCCAGAAAGTCACAAGGCCTACCCTTCAATGCTTTGGTCGGGATCATAGTTCCCCACCTCCTGACATGCGCCGCGTAGCCTGTCAACCAAAGCCACATGATCAGTCAAACGTCTCGCGATAAAAAGGCAAGCAAAATCATGAATGCCTTGACTTAAGATAAAAAGGGTTGCACAAATGCCATGCAATACTTATTTTACCAACATAAACATTTGGTAAGTTTAGAGCCACTAAAATACATCTACAAACTCTCCACTCATTAAAACACAAATCATCAGTGGGCCTGTCACCTACCACTGACTCAGTGTAGTCAGCTTGCATGACATTCTGTTTATCTTCAGGAGGTGGAGTCATCAAGGGGCCGTCTGTTCGACGATTCTGATTGGTTAATGATAGCCATAAATCATACATCTGCTGCATGTCCCTCACTGTAATTGGGATAGAAAATAACATATGTAAAAAATGCAAGCCTATTGAATAACAGCTTTTCGCTAGTCCTTCGTGAAGAACGAATGATACTCACAACTGTTGTTCTTCATATAGGTCCACACATCTCTTTCTTCTGAACTGTGAGCGAAAGAGCAGTTGCCAATGTAGTGGCATTTCTTTTGCTTCATCACGTGAACACACATCTACAAACATACAAAAACGTAGTTGTTACAAAAATGTTACAGTTCAATAAGGCTTAATTTGCTTTAAACTCTAATATTGACAACAATCATTTAAAACTTGGATGGTAGTTTGCACTTGAAACAAAATCTAGGAAAAGACTGATATTCACCAATATGTGCAGCTACATGGCTAATTGCAAAGAAATAGCTCAGAACTTACATCGTACTGCTGGGGGTATGTTCGAGAGAAAGGCAGTGGCCGTACAACTACCCACTTTTTCTTCTCAAATGATTTTACCAACAGTACCCGGCGTTCTTTTGTCCAGCTAAGAGTAGAATTGAACAAAGAAAAAAAAAGAAGAAAAAAAGCATGAGTATGAGACATGTATCTGACTTTAAGCAATTATATTTTACATATAGAAACGTGTGATAGTAAATCCATGCTGCAGTTACACTAAACTGACAAGTAACCATTAATTTCCTTTAGGATACCATAGGATAAGGTCAGATTTCGATTTCAAGTGAAAAATTTGATTTCAGCACAACAATAAATAAATTTTAAAAAAATCAATAAAATTTGATGCCACGCAATGAATCCAACTAACTGGCTTCAACAAATACATCAGTCCTCTGTTATGGTTTATTAATATTTCCTACCTGTGTGGGGGAGTTTAACATGGTATCACTTCAGTGCAGTTTCCAGCACGGTTTAAGTAAGAAAGCAGTCAACAATTTAGTAATCGTTTATATTAGGTAACATGCGTATGGTTATGCATAGGTATGTGATGATCATTGTAACACACCTGACCTTCCCTGGGATGAAATTATTGTCTTTTTTTTTTATTAATAGGGATAATAAATTATGTATTTAATTAATATTACATTATTAATAAAAAATAATTAAGCATGAAAGTGTCCAAGTTTATTTCTTAATTTGGCAACCAAGTTCCAAACAATAATATTACTTAAAACAAAGATGATCTAAAACCAGTTTAAGGCCTAGTAGCAGGTTCACCTGTGTTTGGCTTTTGCAGTGCAGTATTTCAGGGCCTTGTCTGGCTCATTGACCTGGCCCTCCCTCCAACACTGGCCACAAACAAACTTCATCTTAAGGTTGAGCCCACGGCCTCGGCCACACGTGCCTCCTCCTGAGCCGCCACCTCCAATACTGTCACCGCCCATTCCAACCCCTCCTCCAGTCCCAAAGGCAGCACTGCTTACAGGATTACTGCTATTGCTGGATTGGTGAGACACATGCATGGGCTGAAAAACAAAGTGAGTGAGATAAAGCAATTAAAAAAAATAATTAAAAAAACAGAGTTTGAAACTGCACATAAAACGATATTTAAACGGTGTATATGAATAAATACAAAGAGAAAGAAAATGCAACGAGATGAACGTTTATGTAAGCAGAAGAGCACCATCACTTTACTTAAGAAGCAAAATCTTTAAGTGCCTCACCTTCTGTCTTTGTGCATTCTGCTCCAGTCTTTGCCAGTGTCTCTTTGACTCCTGAACCATCTCCTCATGGGTGATTCCTAGGCATGCAAGTGCATAGACAAAAGACAAGTAAAAATTCTCATTTTAAATATATTTAATTAAATAATTCTTACTGCATTCTATGTGCGATTTCTTTACTTAGCTTTTTTAATTTTAACTTTTAGGCTGACATTACATTGCATACAAACATTTGGGGAAATCATTGGTTAATTTTTATTTTTTTTGGAGAATTTACAGTAAACATGCAAATACTAAACTTGACGCACATGTTTAAGCATACTGACAGAGGATAACTAATGAGTTCATATGTCTCTATGAAATCAGCATTTCTTTTACGTTTCACTGTGAAATACAGCTGTTTATCCAGAACATAATACAACAGTAGTGAAAGGAATATATGCACGATGAAGAGATGCCCATTATATTGTGAAATAAACTTGTTTAGTTTAAGTAAAATTGTCAAACTAGTGCTACAGAATTAATCGCATAAAAATCCAAACCCACAATATGGACCTGTGCAATTAAAGGACTGCAATTTATTACTATAACTTAGAGTTTAAGGTTTTTTTGGGTTTTTTTGCAAATTAATTTTTCAACAAAAAGACCATACAAAAAAAAAAAATCACAACAGCTTATTATTTATTAAAATTAACGAATAATGTTGAAGTTGAACAACCACAAACATTTTTTGTTAAGTGGTTTAACTTGCATTATATTTTGGCACACTAGCCCAAACAATGGGTCTCTCTTAAGAAGCTTGACATGTATGGGTTTATGCTTAAATCGTTCATTTGAGCATTTACATGCGTGCACACACAGACCAGAAGTGTCCCAGACATGTGGAAAAAACATTTATGAACTACTCCTGCTCTAAAATGTGTTTAAACTTAAAATAGAAAAACATAAATGTAACCAACATAAACCTCAACTCAAAATCATATAAACTGCACCAAAAGTGGGACAAATAAAAAGGGAATTTAATTATGACAAAAAAATATGCCAGCATATAGGCCAGACTGGTCTATCTTTAAAGTTGGTTTAGACGACAGGAACATTTACACACAACTTTACTCAACTATTGATAAATTTGGCCCAATGTGAGCAACGTTATTATTGGATATGTTGTACCTGTGTCCTGTTGCAGCACCCAGCACTTGAGTTCAATAACTGAGTGTGCAAAAGAACAGCTGTCTTCCCTCTGGCAGCCGTATCGCACCTCATGGCGGCAAACGTCAAACTGGCATAATGGATGGAGCGGACGAATCTTACTGTAGCGCACGTTGGCTGAACGTACCACGTGCACCAGGCACCTGCCATATCGCATACAAAAAACAAACACATTAGTGGGATTAAAACATATGACTACAATATACCAAAAACACCTATCATCTCATTTAAGGACCATGTGACTTAAGAGTGCGAGCAAAAAAAAAAAACAAGCAGAGAGGTGGCTCACTTGTTATCATCAAAAGGATGCTTTGCAGTCAGGTTAGAGCAGACACCTAGGTTCTCTTTGCTGCGCTTACTTATAATACGAGGCTTACTGTCAAAACATTCCTACAATACAACAGGGATAGAAAATATAGACTTACATCAGTTTCAGGTAAACACCCATCTATAAAACTGGCTTTTAATGTAAAAAATGTATTGTAGTCCAGTGGTAAATTACCTCACAGAGGAACATGAACATGCCCATATGAATCTGCAACAAGCGAGTGACACTAAGTGCTCGTCTCTCATTTGTGCCCAGGGGGTCGAATAATAGCTCTCGACATAAAGCTCCTTTTCTCTCCTGGGTCCACACATCTATTTCCTCCTGACAATAGGCAAATGTGCAGTTTTCTCCATACTGACACTCCTGACGCTCCTGCACTTCTGCATTGAGAGTACAAAAGCATCAGCAAACTCGTACAAATCAACTGCATTCCTTTTTTTTTTTTTATATATATATTAGTCATAGCCAATTCCTCCCCGTCACTAGGGGGCTCCCACATTAAGGCTACTACTACCACTCAGTTAGGAGGGCGAAGACTATCCCGTGTTTCCTCCGAACCGTGTGACGTCAGCCGACCGCATCTTTTTGAACTGCTTGCTCACGCACCGTTAGGGGCGGAGTAACACACTCGGAGGAAA
>JAOVVA010000054.1:15589040-15613830 GCA_028565275.1 Leiocassis micropogon
CAGCATCACCCGGGGTTCGAACCAGCGCTCCCCGGATGATAGGGCGAGCGCTTTACCACTGCGCCACTCGGAGGCCTTTTTTTTTTTTTAAGTAGAAAACAAAATGATACCCTTGACCTTCATGACTGTGTTCATTTAAACTGCAACACAGGAAAAAATACCTTTGCAAAGCACAAACGCCCCAAGGAAGTTATTCCGGGCAGGGCGAGGCCGTATCCTCTTCCAAGTGGCGTCTTCAGAAGCTTTGAGGCGACAGAGCAGCACATCTCTTTTACAGCGATGAGCTGCTTCAGGCTGATACTTGTAATCCATGACTCGAGGACCTACATCAGAAGCAAATATTAAGCAAATGTTTAAAATCTAAACATAGTACAGGGAATATAAATGTAGTACTGATAAACATGTCTCACACACAGTACCTATGCGACTGTAACAGGCATGACAGGCCTGTCTGAACTCATGAGTGGCAGCAAGTGGATTCTGGGACAAGAGGGAAAGGTTTGTGGCAGCTGAGCCATTCTACAGGAATCATCAATAAAAAAAAATTTAAAAAAAAGATTTGTTGGACAAAATATACTTAATGACCCAAAATCTAAACAAATAAGCAGCTCTCCATGAGGAGAACTGAAAGACTGACTCATGAGTGAAGTAACAAAAAGTGCTTACTGAGTGAATGGTACTATGGTTCCTTAATCCAGAGAAGAAACTGCTAGAGACTCTTCCTCCTGTGTGAATCGAGAGAAAATAAGTATAGCACAAAATAAAGCTTTAGCACCACAATATCTGTAATATTAAACAGTTCTGCCACTATTTCAAGAATCAACATGCATCAGGATCTATCTAAGAAAA
The DNA here is from genome assembly GCA_028565275.1 of Leiocassis micropogon. Taxonomy (NCBI): domain Eukaryota; kingdom Metazoa; phylum Chordata; class Actinopteri; order Siluriformes; family Bagridae; genus Leiocassis; species Leiocassis micropogon. Next base: position 15,589,890 of record JAOVVA010000054.1, read on the forward strand.
TAAGCTAAAAAGGAAAAAATTAATTCCCCATCATTATTAACAGGAAATGTGGATTTGACACTATATGTATTTTAGGGATCGCACAATATCAGCACCTTGCAAAGACTTGGGTTTAGAAACATAGTCAGTATTAGGCCTGGGTGGTAATACAGAATCCCAGGGTACTTAAAAATAGCAACACATCACTTTAATTACAGAGAAGGAAAAAAATCTGCTGTGCACTATAATAGAATCTGTATAGTCATGAAAACTGAGAAAACAAGGGATTTCAAAATCGCATTTTCCAGCCCTGGAAAGATCATTGGAGGAAGGTGTATTGGTAATGTGCCAAAAAAAAAACAAAAAAAAAAAAAAACACCTCTTGTCTGGCAAATTTACCTGGAGATGATTAGGGGAAGGTCTAATGGTATATAAAAAAAATTGGATACCTTCTGTCCAACCCTATTTATTATCAGATCATCCATAACACAAGACTCTAAGATCTATAACAATGAAAAAAAAATGGCATTCAGTGCATTACTACTGCTAAACTTGCTGTAACCAAGGATTACCTGGTAATGTATACTCAGAGAGAGAGTCAAGTCCTTGTGTGCCGAGTGATTCAGCTCTAGTCCTTCCGACAGCCTCTCCAGACCCAGGAGGAAAAGGGAGGAGAGACTCCATGGCTTGTGAGCTTTCACTCTGTCCGAGTGCTGAAAAAGCATCCAGCTGAGTGAGGGGGTTGGTGGTGGAGCCAAAATAAGGTTGAGCAAGCGGGGATGAAGAGGCTGGGAGAGCAGAGGGGTAGGCAGCACGCAACCCTACAGCTGTGTTTGGGAGGTTAGTAGGAATGGCACCTTGAACTGGGGTCTAACAAAGACAGAAAGAAAATAAGAAATTTAGTCGATTAACAAAACAACAATGGCTGATGCCAATTAAAAGAATAAACAGTGAGCTTTGACTGAAGAGTTATTTTTAGAATATTTGATTTATGATCTAACTGTAATACCAGTTCAGATACTTAGAGCTAACTATGTGTATGTGACGATAAACACTCGAATAATGTGTTTCTTTAGAATATGTTAAAAAAAAGAAGAAAAAAAAAGCCAATGGTTTCGAAAAGACTGTTGAAATTTGTTCTGTCCTATGACTCTAAACTGCTGATCAAGGACTTACCACGCTGACCTCGGCTCCTTTTTCCAGTAGACTATCCAGATTTGGATTCATCACACATTCACCCACATCCTCAGACACTGGCACGGAATACTGCACCTGCCCAGTGGGTCCCTGACTGGGACTCTCAGGTGTGTCCTGGGGAACTATGGAACTCATTGAGGGCATTGCAGGGTCATCACTGACCGGAATTGGGGTGGCCAAAGGTGCAGGGATGCACTGGGCATTGGACAAATCTGGGCATCGTCCAAAAACAAAGTCAAACACACACACTTAATTGTGCAATTACTCAAAAATGCCAAATGAGCATTACCATTTAAAAGCAAAGTAAAAGTTCCACACATTTATTGTGAGGTCTTAAAATGCAGCTTTACCTGACCCAATATCTGTCAGTGACTCAAGACCATTTGAGGATGTCTAAAAAAAGATTGAACATGGAAAAAGTTAAATAATGTAACATAATATTAAAAGAGAAAATGATGTCTCCATAATGAAACACAAAGCCTGTACCTACCTCTCCTGTCGAAGGTGCAGCTTCCCCATTACTTGCTGGACCAGATGTTGTGGATTCAACCTGGACATGATTATTTTTTTTAATTATGTGTTCAAGCTTCACCTGAATCATACACTGCCTCTTGTTCATGTCACACAAATACCATACAAAATGGCTGTAGATAAATTACCTGAAGACTAACATAGGCTTTGCGGATTTTCAGGCCAAGTTTGTTGGCCAGGTCCTTAGCCAACTCACTGACTTGACTGTCCTGTGTTCAATGAAAGAATACACTGTGGAATATTTCAAGACATCCTCGTGACACACACAGGAATACTTAATATAAACATCAGATACTGTACACAAGAAAAACTGATTTTTATGCCACGTGTGTGTTTTTTAAACACTGCTGCAAATTTTGGCTTCTAGCATGGATGTAATAATAAAGCATATTGTAGGTTTATCAAAACAGCAATCCAGGATAAAGAAATCACTACAGCAACTGGGATGTTTATAGCTGCAAATATGAGACTACTTACTAGAGACAAAACCAGGATTAAAACACATCCATCACTACACCAGAAAAGATCTTGGTCAGAGGAGTAATGCTCTCCCCCTATCATATGACACATCCCATAATCAGGGAAACAAAAGTACTACTTCTGAGTCATGTGAATCCAATTACGCCCTTTTTTTTATCCATTTATGGTGCATTACAGGTTAACTTCTCATTACCGTAATGTTGCTTGCGTGTATCTGAACATCTATAAACTGAGATTTTCAGCAGTGTTTTGATTATTCGCAGTCTGCAACTGAAATTAATTATTTCAGATGAATTTAGATGTTTGCACTGCAGCATATGCAGGATGAAGGTACGTACATGAGGAGAAGTAAGCAGACACCCAGTGCCACACTCGTATGCCTCTCTGAATCGACCCAGCTCTCTCAGACACAGTGCCTTTCTGTAGAGTGCTCTCCGGTTACCCTCAGACACGGCCAACGCGCAGTCACAGTCCTGCACCCCCTGCTCGTACTCTCCCTGAATAAAGACGAGAGCAGAATAATCAATTGAAATCGGCGCATGGACTCTTCACTTTCCCAAGGCAACGTTAAGACAAAATTTAACTGTTTAACAACAGTGTGAAGGTAGAAAGAACATCTACTTACAAGGCTATAGTGTGCAGATGCCCTGTTCACGTAAAGGCTTTCAAGCAGTTCTGGAGGAAGGACCAGGGCTTCAGACTGGGCATATCGAGCTACGTTCACACCTTCAGTGTAGTGCGCGGCTGCCTGCCTGTAATCTCCATCACGAAACACTGTGTTACCTTCGTCCAGCAAGTTGCACACTAACTGAGTCAAAAACGCCTGTATAGAAAAGTGGAACATGGGATTATTTCTCAAAATAATAACACTTTGCAATGAAATACACACTACATGAGGAAGTATGTTTTTTTTAATGAGATACTGACCTCATAACCATCAGGATCAGGGAATGGTAAAGATGACCTGCAGAACCATAACGTAAGATCATTAAACAACCAATCTGTAAACTCTTGCATACAATAGGTTATTGTATTGTATAGGAAAGATGTATTAGAAAAGACATACTGAATGAATCCCAGGGCTTTCTCAATTTCCTCTCTGCGCTTCTGTCTCTCTGGATCCATTGCTACAAAATGGTCAGGGTATTTAAGCAAAAAACAAAAGTAGCATTGCATCAGTTAGCAAAATGTTAGAAAGTTGAAAAAAACTGAACACCACATATTTAATGATGATTATTTTTGTGTTAATTAGAAATAAGCCAGGTTCGATATGTGTAAGATGCAAAACTCGAGTAATGAAGTACAAGTGTAGTAAAGCTGTCTTTAACAGAACACACCCACACGAAATCTTCTAATTAATTTTTTTTTCGGAAAACATTTTATATAAAATATTAACATAAATCAACAATAAAACCCATTGGCTCTATACGACTCGGTTTTTTTGTTTACTTTTAAACAGAAAAGACTGTTTGCACTAAAATGTCTGCCAACCTAAATAAATGCTTCCCCGCCGGAGTAGCTTCAACTCTGCACGGGCTGCAGCTAGTTAGCGACACGGCTAGTTAGCCTACCAACAAAATTAGCTATAGTTACCCGTTTATTTCACTTGACTCTTGCGAATTAGCTACTCAGTTTAAGGGCCAAATCTATCGAAAGCCTCATATATTGGTAACAAAAAAAAAATCCACATTATTATCGAATTTGAGGACTAAGGGTCTGCTGTAATGAAACAAAGTACTGCGTTGTGATCTTGTGATAAACTGCAGCTAGCTAGCAGGCTACGGAGCGGGCCTCTGAAACACGGAGGCTAATCCACCACCTAATGCGTTAGCTAGCTAAGTAGCTCACCGCGGTATTTGAAGAAGACTGCGCTGCTACCTATTTACACACAAAATAAATAATTAAAAAAAACAGGATAATTATTATCTTCATTATGTAAGTGAGTTTATAATAGGATGTAGCATTAGCTAGGTTAGCGCCTGAAAGAAGTTAAGTGCATATAAAATCAAACTCCTCAATCCACAATCAACACCAGTATCCTGAAGTCAGCTTGCGTTCGCTACCCTCCAACCAAACCAAGTTAAACAGCGGTTTGTGTTTTATTAAGGCAGCGAATTGTTTAAGCCAGCGCCCGTCGCCTAGACAGGGGTAATTAAAACAGCGGCGTGTTTTGTGCACATTAGCTCACCCACCTAGGGCAAATCGTGTTCACTTCCACAGTCTGTGTTTAACACCAAGCAATGAATTCCGTGGGAAAAAATAATAATCTGAAAAGAAAACCGCGCAACTTTACAACATTATTTATTGTCCTTAGATCATTTTATCCGAGTATGCTTTGTGCCCAAAATGAATGCTGCCAAATGTAAACGGAACATGTGAGACTTCCCTGCCGATTTCTCCAAGTTGATCTGGGCCGGTGAGTGCACACGCCAGGTCCTAAAGCGAGACGATTTAAAAAGTAGCCTGGAAATTAACACCAGCACTAGGGGACGCTGATAAACACTAATTTTATTAATTAAGTGAAGATTAACACAGACCATACATGGTTCTCAAAATGCATATTATATGATTGAAAATTTATCTGAAAATAAAGAGAAATATAAAGTAGTCACCACAGTAAAACATTGAAATAATTGAACACAGACAAGGCTGATCCTGTGCACATACCCATTTATGGCATATGCTAATTAATATTGATGACGATGAAGGGGGGAAAAATATATACAACAGTCACGTGACCAAACAAACAAGATGTAGGAAACCCAAACACAAAGTTTTTTTCTTGCCAGATTCTGTAAAAAGGCTGTGTCTTTTTTGATGGTTGTTTTGAAGACAATTATACCACAGGTCATGCACATTTTAGTGTTTTCCCTGCTCTATCACACCCACTTCAATAAAGAAAAGATTGCTGATTAGTTAAATCGACTACCAAAAAAAAAAAAAGCATAGAAAGTAACAAAAGAGATTTTGGGTTTAGAAATCTCCAAAACATTATTAAAACCTGGAAGGATATTGCTGAACTGTCCACAATGTCATAAAATGTGCTTGGAATAAGATCATGCATGGGGATCATTTAAATGCTTGGTGAAATTGCATCATCATAATAAATAAATACTGTAAATAAAATCGACAGGAGAAATCAAAATAATTTGCACACTCACAGTGTGATGAGAACTCAAAGGATTGGGACTAAACAGCTATGTGACCATAAGAATACCACTTGTTAGTGCGATTAATCAAAAAAAGAAATTCTTGCCTCAGTTGGTCAGGTCTATCCCCAGCAATGTTATGTGGCAATAAAATGAAGTTCTGGAAGTATGCAGAATTCTTTTTACATTTTTACATTGTGCAGTGTAATCAAATTTAGAGGTTAATGGTTTAACTTTTTTTTAATGGTTAAATGAAATCTCTTGTGTGACTTTTTTTTTCCAGCCAGCCAGTATATATACTCCAACATGGGACCATTTTGATGAAGAAACTATTATTAGTAATCCAAATATGCAAAAATGCAAGGGTGAAACAAGGAAACTAAGTCTATGTACAAAGGAACATTTGTCATTAAAGAAAGAGGAGTGGACTTACTGAGAAACACAAGCTGATAATCATAAGTCCATGGTTTCATCATCCAAAGAGAATATTATACACATGTAAGAGGAGATTTCAGAACTAAGTTGCTCATGTGTATGATATTGTTTCATATGAAAGTCCAGTACAAAATGAAAACATAAGTATGTAGTAGAATCAGTAAATAAAAAAAAGAAAACATTTAGTAAAATATTATAAAAACAACAACAAACAAAAAAGGTCCTAGAAAGGAAGATAAATATGAAAGGAAAAAGAGAACGAGCATGACCAGTAGGTGGCAGTAATGCGACACCAAGGGTGCTTTCCGATCGGCTTGAAGTTCCCTCAGAAGCGGACTGCACAAGATATTCCGCCATTTTGTTAGCGGTAGCTCAGTGGTTAAGGTCAATACCTAAGGTATGAACTATGTGAAGGGTGTAGGGGAACAAGTGAACAATGGGTCTTCACTTCACCGGAAGTGGAGATGAAAATTTTCCCAACAGTCACTGAGCCTCCAGGAGGGTGAAAAAAGGAGCTCGAAAAGCTGGAAAGAACAATAAACTAATTAGATCCTTATTTAAAACAGATATTGTCACAGTCCCATATGTGGTTCCATACTGGAATAAATTTGTGCAAAACATTGACTGGAAGAAGGTCTGGCTCTTACCCAGCCGATACTTGCTGACCAATAAAATTTGAGAAATATAATTTAAAATAATTCATAAATTTTACCCGTCTAATGATCATATTGTTAAAAAATATATATATATATATTGATATAATGTGCACTTTTTGTTCTATGAATATTGAAACAGTTACCCATATGTTTTGGCACTGCCCCTTTGTCCAAAGTTTCTGGTCTGACATTTGTAATTTTATTGCTAAAAATATAGAGAAAGATTTTAGGTTATTTTGGAAGGATGTTCTTTTCTGCATTTATGACTTCAATAGAACTAAGACTATGCCTAATGAAACTTTTATTATTAATCTCATTATTCTGTTGGCAAAATATCACATTCATAAATGTAAGTTTACGCATTCAAAAACATCTTTTATTGCTTTTAACAATGAGGTCAAGCAATATGTCAACTCGATTAAGCATTCTCTTAATCAAAAGGCAAAAAAAACTGTGAATGTTTGTAAACACTTTGATATCTTTTTGTAAACTAGTACTTCCCCTGGCAAAATGTGATGAGTCTTATTTATGTTTGTTTTGTTTATGTTAAAAAAATTGAAATGTTGGAAGATGTGCAATTTATTATTTTCATAATGGAGATTAATATTCTTGTAAATTGTGCAATTGCTGAATAAAAAAAAAATAAATAAATAAAAAAAGGAGCTCGAAAAGGGATTGATATATTTATTACCCTGATTACCGAAAATGATATTATATTAATAGTACACAATAATTTACATTTTAACTTAATCAAGATTTAATCCTTAATCTGTAAAAGATATCTGTAAATTAGTCAAACATTTGTTTGCAAGTTATACACATTTCAATAGTATGTCTTATAATGGGATCAGTTTTTGTTTCAATAAATATTCAATATTTAATGTCTGTAGCATGAAATTTCCACAGCAGCAGCAACAGGTATACAAGGTGCTTATGTTGCCAGGGTTACGCACGGAGGAATTGACGTCTGCGTCTGAATGGTGGAATTTTTTAGTAATAATAATGGTCGTATTGGTAATAGTAATTAATCGTAATGGAGGGAAGTTCCCTAAACCGACAGAGTGTGAAGTACAATTTGATGTAAATAGTTTTGGACTAAATAATAACTTAAACAATACTGTGTTAATAACAAATTGAAATATTCCTTATAATTATACACTTAATTTAAGTAACCAGTTTCTTAAGAGATATAAAGCTTACCTCTTAGAATTTTGTTCTTTTGTGGAATAGATGTGGAGTCTATTTTGCATCTTTTTTTAAAAATGTATAAATGTTTTTTTTTATTATTATTAATGTTGAATGTTTATTCACTATGCTGAATGGAAAAAAATATTAAGGAATAATAACTTTAAAAATTCAAATAATAATTTTTTAAAAATGAAGTAAGAAAAAGTAATGTATTTTAATAAGATAAAATGAATACAGACCCGAAGCAGGAATCGAACCCAGGACCTGGAGGGGCAAGTAAAGAGTAGGAAGCTTTATAAACAACGTTCATGTCCTGCACTGAGATATAAAATATAAAATAAAAAAATAAAAAATTCAGACCCAAATTAACTTTAAGCGCGATTGCTATAAATGATTCTGTGACGCTTAGTAAATACGGGCTATGGCTTGATTTGATTTATTCATGACTGAAAGAATGATTTCTTGCTGTGTTCTTTCTGTTTAATGGGACTTTTATTAAATACAGAGGAGGCGTGTGTGCTGTTGCTAAGCGCCCCCGGAAGTAGCCCGATGTTTACACGTTTTTGTTCCGCAGGAAAGAAAAGCAACGGTAAACCAACTGTCTGAGAAAAAGAAAAAACACTAAACTAAATGCATTTTCATGAGAAAATCTTTAACGTTTAAGTATATATCTTGCTCAGTGTACGACTAGGCTTTTGCGCCAGGCTTTCGCTGACTTGCGTGTTGTAACTGTGACTAGCTTTGAAGCTAATAATCTGTTTTACAGCTTTAAACAGTTAGACAGCTTTAAAAGGTTATAAAGTAATAAAGCTGTGTAATGCTGATGATTAATATCAGTGACATATTTATATTCATCTGTATAGCTATTAACGGCTTTTTAAATGTTGTAGACGTCTTGTTAAAACGTCTGGTTACAGCTTTGCTGATTTTGTGTTATTTCTCTATCAGGTACCACAGGTGATTATTAACCTTGGACTAAAATGCCCCTTTTTGGCAATACATTTAGCCCCAAGAAGACACCTCCTCGGAAATCTGCATCTCTCTCTAACCTTCATACAGTAAGACATGATTTCTGTGACTACATTAAAGTCTTTCAATTCTATGTAGATTAGTAATACATTCATAAAATTCATTACATCCAGTAATAACAGTGCGCAAACAACAAATTTATTATTATTATTATGTAGATAAATAAATTCTAGTATTCTAGTATAATATACATGTTTGTTTTCTTTCAGTTGGATCGATCCACCAGGGAGATCGAATTAGGCCTGGAATATGGAGCTCCTATGATGAATATTGGAGGTCAGAGCTTAAAATTTGAAGATGGACAATGGATTATAGGTAAGACCTTTCTCCAGATAAGCAAACGACTAACAAAAATCCATTACTGCTATTTCATAAATTAGTATCTGGTGGTTTGTTGTCTTCTTTTTTAGGGAGCAGGTCAGCAATGTGTTTAACGCTTGTCTTTTTGTCACAGAGTCAGGAGCGAATGGGTCTAGCAAGGAGGTGCAGAAACTGAAAAAGAGGAATTTGCAATTAGAAGAAGAAAACAACCTTTTAAAGCTTAAGATCGAGCTGCTGTTAGATATGGTAAGTACGCTTCAGCTATGTACACATAATGCACGAGAGGCATTATTAGATTAAATACTTTAAAAATTGTAAAGTTTTACATTTTCATAGATGAATAAACCAGACGCTTGTCCTCTGTGCTTCAGTAAGCTTATTGATGCTAGGAGAGACACAGTCAAACACGTAAACACATTGACTGTCATAAAGGTCTCCATTTATTAACAGAAAAAGATAGAGTTTTTATATGTTTGGCATTTTAACATGTCCTGGTGAAATCCTGAAGAGTTCAGATGTCTGTTCGGAGATGAACCACAAAGTGTTAGCTTGAGGGAGGAACAGAGAGAGAGAAAGTGTGGGAGAGTTAGCACATTAATATCAGATCCAAGAGCCTGGAAGGTAGTAGCATTGAAGATTTAATGTTACTTCAGATCCAATGGGAAGAGAGTAGAATAGACTTATTTTATATTAAAAAAATCTTACAAAAATTTTATGGTTAGTGGAAACATGCTGAACAGGCAGTGGGTATGCTTTCTGACTTGGACCCTTCTCAGGTTTGATCTTGTTTCAGCTCCGTTAGAAGAGAAGTCATCCAAGGACCTGAACAAAGTCAATATCTATTTGCTCATAGTGTGACTTTTCATGAATTGCCTTTGAAACAGACAAGCTTCCCAAACAAATCAGACAGTTTTGGAGCAATTTTGGATGATTTGCAGCACTTATTGTACCAGCACACATAATGATGTTTAGGGCATAAACCAGCACAGATGCAGCAGAAATAGGCATTTTTTTTTCCTGCTCATATGGGCTGCGAATTATATGGATGTCTTCAACAGTGTGTGCTCTGTGTCAATTTATCCATGTCTAACTGTTGCCTCCAGATTCACAGCCATTGTCCATTTTATTTATGAATAATTTGTTTCTTCAACTGGTTTTATCACTTTCATCATGGTTTTAATTTAAGATGAAAGCATCTGTTTTCTGTAGTTGTTCTATAACATATTGACAATAAATCATATCTCTTCTCTATCAGCTCTCAGAAACCACAGCCGAGTCACATCTACTGCAGAAAGAATTAGACGACTTGAAGAGTCACTACAAACAAAAGAAGTGATCGGAAGCATGGATTGCAAATAATTTTGTTTTGGATGCGGATTTCTTCTTGGTGTTTTTCATAGAAAAGGATTTATCATACTATTTGCATACAAGACTTAATTTCATGTGAATTTTTTAAGTGTTATTTCATGAAATTATACTACAATGTTTGTTTAATACGTTTTTCTTTTAGTCATTGCGTAAGCAATTAAAACAATATTTTCTTAGTCAAGTGTGATTTTTATTATTTTTTTCTTCTTCTTTTTTCTTGTTCTTTTAACGGATCTCTGTGGATGTTTTTCATTTGTTACCAAAAAGCCACAACTATCAGTAGTATTGAACATACTGACCATTTTACATTCAGGTAGAATAATCCTCGAAGGCTAAATTGGTCAGCACTGTAACTCTTTCATAAATACACTGCTGCACTGTTTGATCACTTCTTAAGAAAAGGAGCTTACTTGGACTGTGTGTGTTCTAAAGCGTGCAAGCAGATTTGTGAGGATTGTTGTACGTGGAATGAAGCACGTACAGGAGGGTGCACTGGGTTGTGGCTTTTTTTATTAAAGGGTTTTATTGCATCAAAGTGATGACAATATTGTCATCTTCTAATTTTTAAGGATGGCTACAGAAAAAAATAGCAATAAAGGACTGTACTTTGTCAATACACATTGTGAAGGCATAGGCTGCGTTCTCGCTCCCTCTTTCTCTCCCCCTATATATATATATATATATATACATATACATATATATAATTGTTTAATTTTTTTTTTTTTTGCACAATTTAACCATACAGCACTGCAGTCTGAAAATCTAAATATCTAAATAAAAAGCTGAATTTAATATATCATTATCAGTAGGAATGATTAAACAAATAGGTTTATTTCTTATTATGATGAGTAGGCTGTTTCAGAGAAATCAAGAGAAGGGGACTGCTTGTGTGACACTTGTGATCTTTACTTAACACTGGCAGTAACATACCTTGGTATGCAAGTTCATTAACAAGAAAAAAATACCATACTAGCAATTTGTCTCTTTATTTTTTTGTCTAGTTCATCGCTTGCCTGAGCTGCCATCTGAGTGGTTCAGTTTTATTAAAGTATTTCTAAAACAGCTGGACCATTATTTTTTATAGCTATAATATTCCATAATTTCCTAATCGGCAAGACAAGCAGTGACGAGAGTTTCAAATGTGTTACTAAATACACTTCAATTAAATGACGGATTTAGAGAATCTGATGAAATTTGTATAGGTTTTTAATCCATCCTTCATCTATACTGCTTATTTTGTGTAGAGTCATGGGGCCTGGAGCCTATCCCAGGGAACTCAGGTCACAAGGCACATACCAAGCCATCGCATGGCACAAGCACACACAGTCTCACATAATCATACAGTTTAGAGATGCCAATCAGCCCATAGAACATGTCTTTGGACTGCAGTACCCAGAGAAAACCAAACAAGCACAAAGAGAACACATAATTTTCTCTATCTAAGAGTCTATCATGTAACATAAGATAAATGCATAAACCTTGCATAAAGTGTAAAAACAATGTGTGTTGTCAGATTTTTGTAACCTGTTATACGTCTGTGTAGACTTGTATTTCCTCTGACAGTTACTCCAACGAATGCCTCCAATGAATGCCTCTGACGTAACGTTCAGTGCAAATAGAGTACAAGTTTATTTTTGTAAAGAAAAAAAACTTTGGCTGATCAAAACAGGTATTTGTTAATACACATCACTTCCGTGCACATACCCAATAAATATGAGCTTTATAAGGAATTAGAAATGATTAAGCAGAAAGTACAAGGAACATTGGGGCATGGGGTTTATCTGGCAGATTTTCTCAAATTGGGATCATAAAAGAAAAGAACACAAACCGGTGTAATAAACTGGACTGCACTGAAAAACCTGCATATTATTAGACTTGCTCTTTAACCGTTGCATGAAAAAAAAAACTTTAAAATGAGCAAATGTGAGGAATTCTTATTCATTCTCCTTTCATGTGCAATTAGTATGGGAACAGTGGAGCTGAAATAGTCATCAAATCATCAAATAGTTTACTGAAACATCCCTTCTTCCCCGAGGACTGATAAGAAGTAAGTAGCTTTCCTTTTTATCATACAAAAAAACATAAAAATTATAATTTTGTGAGCATTAAATATTTCTATTAAGAGTTTGTTCTTTGTCTGTTACAGTCATAAAATAATTAGACTATCTATTTCAAATTTATTGGTAGATTTTATAGCATGATCTTTTTTTACATTAAAACCTCAGTTCTACAGTATCTGTACAGTACTTCACATCTTTGCTGATGAGTAATCATTTCTGTTTTTAAATTCACAACATAAAATAGGACCTTTAAAGATTTATACCTTTTCTGCAGGGATTTTTTGACAAACATGGGAGGCGGTGTGGTAGAGAGAATCAGAGTGGATCCTCCGGATGGAGGCTGGGGCTGGGTTGTGCTATTTGGTGGCTTCATTATCACTGGTTTCTCCTACGCTTTCCCAAAAGCCATCAGTGTGTACTTTAAAGAACTGATGCGGGACTTTGGCTGTGGCTACAGTGACACGGCGAAGATTTCCTCTATCATGCTTGCCATGCTTTATGGCACAGGTGAGAAACGAAGATGAAACAAATAATTCATGCAGCATGTTTATTTTTCATAGATTGATTAAGTCTTTTGTTAATGCATAGATAATCTTTAAAACATTATTCTGATCAGGTCCAGTTTCCAGTATCATGGTTAACAAGTTTGGATGTCGACCAGTGATGCTCATTGGAGGATTGTTAGCCTCAGCTGGGATGATTGGTGCTTCTTTTACCACCAGTATTATCCAACTTTACCTCACTGCTGGAGTCCTTACAGGTGATTAAATGCCTGCATGAAGTTTTAAAAGCATTAAACCACTGTAGGGCGAGGTGCTGTACTAAGTACATGATAGTGCATTCTTTACAATAAATAGAGTTCCTCTTCACTGTTCTTGATGAATAAAACATCTTAAGTCAGTTTTCAGAACATATAATAAAGAGGGAAAGGTTTATAGTCATTCCAATTTTATTTAGTCCAAATTTAGGCTGACTGGGATACCTTTTCTACTGAAACACCAGTGATATCTGACAGACATATTTATTAGATATTTATGTACCAGTCAAAAGTGTGGACACAAGATTGGATTTATTTTCTAAATTCTAGAACAATACTGGGTTTTTTTTTTTTTTTTTTCAAAACTATGAAATAACACATTTGGCACTAGGCAATTATGCAGCAACAACAACAACAGTCACTTGTTATTTAGGACATGAAGGTCAGCTGTTGCGGAATAGTTCTTTCAGGAACAGTATTGTCAAGTGCATAGGCAAAACCCACAAGCTGAATGATGAAACTGGCTCTCATGTAAAGTTCATTTAGAGTTACCAGCCTCAAAAATCACCAATTAGCAGCACCTCAAATTAGAGCCGTCATGAAGGCTTTGCAGAGCATACTGTACAGTAAGTAGCAGTCCGATCTCAACATCTCAATATCATCTGTTCACAGGAGATTATTGCATATTTTGGGTGCATATTTATGTACTGCTGCATTTTATTCTCCACAGGGCTTGGTCTAGCTCTAAATTTCCAGCCCTCGCTTATTATGCTTGGATATTACTTTGACAAACGCAGACCTCTGGCCAATGGTCTAGCAGCAGCTGGGAGCCCAGTGTTTCTCTCAGCTCTTTCTCTACTAGGACAAGTGCTCCTCGATCACTTTGGCTGGAGGGGTGGCTTCCTGATCATGGGAGGGCTGTTGCTTAACTGTTGTACCTGTGGTGCTATTATGAGACCATTGGGATACAAAGTTTCGAAGTCTGCAGCCAGGAGAGGATCAAATGCTCACGAGTTGAAAGAGATGCTCCCATCAAAGGCTGATCAGGAGGAGAATAATCTGGAGAAGGCTAAGAAGGAAAGCCCCAAGCGAAAGAAGCTACTTGACTTCAGTGTGCTTCGTGACAAAGGACTTGTTGTTTATATAGTAGCCAAATTTGTAGTTGTGCTTGGTCTGTTTGTCCCACCGATTCTCTTGGTCAACTATGCTAAAGATCAAGGAGTGCCAGACCAGGAAGCTGCCTTCCTCCTCTCCATTATTGGATTTATTGACATCTTTGCCCGACCCACATGTGGCGTAGTGGCAGGACTAAAGTGCATACGAGCCAAAATGCCCTATTTCTTTAGCTTGGCCTTACTTCTAAATGGTCTTACAGATGTTTGCTCTGCAAGAAGTACAGACTACATGGGACTAGTGATCTTTTGTGTCTTCTTTGGCCTTTCTTATGGAATGGTTGGTGCGTTGCAATTTGAAGTGCTGATGGGAATCGTTGGACCTAACGGTTTTTCCAGTGCCCTTGGTTTAGTACTCCTTATAGAGGCAGCAGCTGTGCTCATTGGACCTCCTTCTGCTGGTAAGTCTTGTAAAAGTAATCAATCTCTTATTTAAACATGTTACAGCATGTTTTTGAAGAAGAGTAAGCCTATTTACTCTGACCTTTTTCCCGTATGCATTTATGCAGGACAATTAGTGGATACTTACAAGAACTATGAGCTGATTTTCTACATGGCTGGCGGAGAGTTGATGGTTGCCGGGTTATTCTTTGCCATTGCATCTTACTGCTGCATTAAGCCCAAGAAGAGCAAGGACTCATCCGTCATTCAGGATGCTGATATTGAGGGCAATAGTAATCATACTAATTATGAATCGAACCATGGTATGAACAATAATTAACGTTAAATGTGACAGTTTACCGATTTGTAATAGTAAATGATATTTACGCATACATGCTTTTAGTGTATAGCATTTAAATCAATGTGCTTTCACTATGTGCACTTTCTTTGACCAAATAAAATATTTTTGTAGTCCTATAAATAACTCTGGTTTTCCTTGTTGTACAAGATTAGTTGTTAGATTAAGATTATTCTATAAAGGTTAAAAACGAAGCAATAATATGCCAGCTTCTGTTGGGACCTGTATTCATAAAATGCCACAGCTAGGATAAGTAATATTTTATTTATTGGTTGTAAAAGAAAACATTTCAAGTAAAGTATATACAGTATACATATTAAGAAAATATGCTACATTTGAACACATAATTGTTGTTTTAAGCTCTGTATGTAGCAGCACAGCATATAGTGACGCATAACTTTTTGCCAATAAAATAAAGAGCACTGGGTACACTTTTACATTATGAAAAATGTCCTTGTGTAATGCTTCAAATGTCATTAGGAAAAAGGATGATACTGCCATGCTGCAAAGTAAAGCCATATGCAGTCCCAATTGCATGATAAAGCAGAAAATGCAGGTAACTTTTAACATGACCCTTAATATTCTGCCTGCTGAATATTAATATACAGTAATGTTGTGTACACACCAGGATTCAGGTCAACTAAATTCAATCTAGTTTTATTTGTAGAGTGCTTTTAACAATAGACCTTGTCACAAAGCAGCTTTACAGAAACCTGCACATGCATTTATAAGTTTAATTCATCCCTAGTGAGCAAACCAGAAGCAGCATGGGGAATGCTACAGTAAGTTGACAAGAGGAAGCAACATCGAGAGCAACCAGACTCTTAAAGGAACCCCTCCTGCTCTGGGTGACTGTGGGATTATAAATCATTTCTCTTCTGTAACAGTACATCAGGGCTAGGTGTATTAAAAGGAGCTTGATGATAAGCATCATTAAAGTTTAAACTACATGTTAACTTTATCAAACCAAAGTTATTTTCTAATCACTGATCACTTAACTGTAAATTGTTATTAGCACTGCAGTCTTTAGACTATCCAAGAGCAGTCTTTAGGGTTTCTGTGTGGTACCATTTACGTGCTTTCATAAGTACAATTGGATTAAAAAAAAAATTATTTTTACAATTCCTTTTTAAAAGTCAATGAATAAAAGGTTTATCATTAAGCCTGATTACTGTTTAATCTTGTTTGATGTTAATTCATTAATTTATTATTTAATATAATTTTTTTATTTAAGTCTATTGCGACATTTGCCTTTTTTATTATTCAGGGAAATTATCTTTAATGATGCTTGATCTTTACTTAGTGTGCTGTTTTTGCTTTGTTTAAACTAACGCCACAGTAGGTACAGGCCAATTTATTAGAGACCTAGTTTTTACAGCAATATTTGATTTCAACGATTATTAGCTTATTGCAGTGATCATTCATTTATTCATTCATTCATTCATTCATTTTCTATACTGCGTATCTTGTATAATCATGGAAAGCCTGGAACCTATCCCAGGAGACTTTGAGCATGAGACAAGGTACACCCTGGACAAGGTGCCAGTCTATCGCAGAGCAAACACTCACACACTCACATGTTCATTCACACACTTTGGGCATTTTGGCCCATTCTGTATGTCTTTGGACTGTTTCCAGAAAACTAGAGTACCTGGAGGAAACCCCCAAGCATAGGGGAGATCATGCAAACTCCTCGCACATAGACGCGAGGCAGGAAAAAACCCTGATGCTGCCTCATTTCTCCAGGGTCAAGGGTTTGATTCCTGCCTCTAGTTTGCATGTTCTTCCCGTGCTCTTGAGCTCTCGATGTGCAAGGCCACAGTTGCAGTGGTCATATAAACAGATTAATGCTGTTACTATATTTTTAAAGATCTGATGAAGATGCCTGGAACAAGCTCAATAATCAGTTTATTCTGTAAATATATATAATTTGATGACTTCAAATTTTCTACATCTCAATACCTGTAAAGAAAGTTAACAGTGAGAACAGCCTGTTTGCTGTTCACACTTTAGTACAGCAGGTGGTAGCATAAAGCTGTACGGGTGGTTTAAAAGCCAGTATTAAAGTCACTGAAGAAGAAAAGAACCGTCACACTCCGGAAGCGGCATTAAGAGAGTCTCGCGTTCGAGGACCCTGTTAAAGACAAAGATTTGTTCTTTTGTTTGTTAGAATTTTAAAAAGGGGTTCGTGTAGACTTTTTATTAAAGCAACAACAGACATATTTTATACGCAGTTTCTCCTCGAAGTTTAGACACTTGTCACGATGCCTAGAGGAGGTAAGAGGAGCCGTACATGTGTCTAGAGAATGTTAGCTTGTGTGCTAACAGGGTTAGCTGCGCCACCGCATCGCGTCATCAGAGCGAGAAGCTAACGCGCAGTAACCCGATAATAATAAATCCATTAACTTACTGCTTAAGGTTTTTAATCTTTGAATAAACTAACATTAAAGCTCCTGTGTTACCACAGTCTTATGAGCAACGTCCGCTCATATCTATACCTTAAAAAAAAATCTTATTTCCGTGCTGTATCTCTCTAATCTCTCGTGTATTTGGGTATTTCCTTTATTCTCTACATTGACTATTCTTCTAAAATCGACCTCTTTTTTTTAGGGAAAAAGGGCCACAAGGGTCGGGGCAAACAGTTCAGCAACCCAGAGGAGATCGAGCGGCAGATGCGCGCGCAGAGGGAGAAGGTAAATATAACCTACAGTATGGTTTCCTGGTGAAGGGAATCACCGGGCAGCTCCCGGATACGATGTTATCACGATACCTCGGTTCGATTAAAATTGCGATTTTGTAAGTATCACGATTTTATACATTTACCGATTCGATATTATATCCCCCCCCTTTTTTTTTATTTTTTTTACATTTTTAAACCTTTAGAAAGTGTTTAATGACCAATTAAATGTATTATGTTGCTTATACCATTAGTTTTCTCACTTAAAACTAAGTGCAACATTTAAATTATATCAACTCACTTCATATACAAGAGTTAATTTTTTACTGAGTAGCACGTATCTGTCCTCCACCATAATAATTATTTTCAAACAAACTTAGTAAATACTTGATTGTAAATGTGTTCGGTTCAGAGTGCGCAACCTGTATTATTATTATTATTATTATTATTATTATTAAGAAACAGCAAAGTTTTACCTCCTCAAACACCTTCAAAGTCTCAAAACTCAACACTGAGTGAACGGGCAGGCGGGGCTTCTACTGCACATGGTCTTTGACTATTTTGTGCTCTGTCTTTTGAGACTGGTGTAAACTCACAAAGATTTGGTTAAAAAGGCAGTTCTGAGGCTTTTAGCATGCATGGTTTTTGGTAATGTAACACCATAAAAGTGTATTTCTGTTAGGCCACTTGGAAGCTTCTATGTTCAGTACAGAATTGTTTATATCCGAGGTTGATCGGCCATCGACCGGTCATGGCCATTTAAACTGAAAACCAGCCAATTCTGGTCACTGGCCGATCAACTGGTTCATCTCTCTTATACACTTACATTTTTAAAATTTATTTTGGATTCGGTCATAAAAGGATAGTGACGACCCCACCCCCACTCAAGTAACGCACGTTATTTTGCCTCACTCAGTCTCAGAAATATACACTATGTTTTGGCAGGAGGAGAACGGTGGTGCTTCTGAGAGCGCATCTGAGTCTGAGGAGGAAAGCAGTGATGAAGATGAAAAAGTAACTAACACTTGCCTCTTATTTCTTTTAATTTTTTTACTGACTGTTTAACTACAAATACAAAAAATTATTTGTTGTTTCACTAAAATGTGTGTGTGTGTGTGTGTGTGTCATGAAAGAGTCAAAAAAGGAATGGAGTCCAAGGGTTGATCGAAATTGAGAATCCCAACCGTGTGTCTCAGAAGAGCAAAAAAGCCGCAGAGGTTGACGTCGACGCACCGAGAGAGCTCACACGCAGAGAGAGGTACTTCTACACACCTGGGGTTTCAGCTTGAGAATGTTGTTGCTGCTGTGTTTTTGATTAACTTTTGTTTGTTAATGAATGTGTTGGTTGCAGGGAGGAGATCGAGAAGCAGAAAGCTAAAGAACGCTATATGAAGCTGCATCTGGAAGGAAAGACGGATCAGGCCAGAGCGGACCTCGCCAGACTGGCTATTATTAAAAAACAGAGAGAAGATGCAGCGAAGAAGAGGGAAGAGCTGAGGAAAGGTGAGTTTAACCAACTGTGTGACATTAGTCTACATGTTGTATACTAAATTAATCCCCATACGAAATCTTGAGTGCTTTACTATTAATATTGAAAAGCTTTTGTTATGCTTAAAAGTTTTTTTTCAAAGAGCTGAAAAGATCCTTGTTTGTGTTCTGTTTTTTTAATCTGTTCCAGAAAAAGAGGCACAAGAGGCCAAGTCTAAGCGTTAAGTCTCGGCCCCATGCTGAGGACTCTGGGCGGGAGGGAAGGGACCAAATTAATTAGGGAGACAGCTCAGGGGTGTCCAGATACTGCCCTTTCATCCATCACTGGCAGGGACAGGCAGAGATTTGGACATTCAGACTCGCATCACATAAAGTGGGGGTTAAAGACAAGACCTCACTGGTTTGCTTATTGATATCTAAAAAAGGAGGCGCTCAGCAAGATTATGATGTCCTTTTCCCCCATATCTCTGATGTGTTCTGATCCTACAGCTGCTAGAGTTTACTCTTAAATTTACACTTTTGGTTATGTTTTAATAAAGCTTTGATTGGGTTGTTGGCCAGTGTGGCATTCTTCCTGATGTTACCTGGCAAGTAGGATAGAGTAATAAATGGAGGAACTAGCAAACTTATTGAACACCATCTGTTCTCATCCTGACCTTATTGCTGTATGTTTCTATTCTCTGTTGCATAAGCTACACATAATAAGCACCGTTTGTATTGAACAAAATGTCATTATTATTATTGCATGCTAGTTGCAAGATCCAACTCATAAGAAATGCCAGTAAGTACACCTTTTAAAAACATAATTGATTTGTTACTTTTGAAAAGATCAACAGTATTAATATGCATATGTAAAAAATGCTAAAGGTATGTATGGTTGTATTCATGGGTTTTTACTTCCCCTCCTTTATCCTATTGTGCTTACATGTCTCTGTAAATGGCCTTTTCTCCTCACGACCAACTCATAAACATACCTCTTGTATATTAGGCCTTGTTCACACTTGGTAATGATATCTATCCGGAGTGATGTCATCAGAAGCAGACAGATGGATCAGAAGTTTTACGCATCTTCAGTAACCACTTGTGATCTATGGACAGGTCACAGTGGATAAGTTGGTGCTTTGTACTGAATTCACACTACAGATGTTTCATAGCTATATGTGTTGTAGTTTGAGCTGATCTAATTTTGATTCGCAGGAACATGTTTACACTTGTTCCCCATGCTGTGTATTTGTGATCATTTCATCTAATGTGGACGCTAAAACCAGGCCTGAACAGGGTCTTATATGCCTCAGCTTGTTGGTGCGACTTGCATTGCCTTGAATATTAGGGGAAGCAATATTGCAGTGATGCAAATGATGAAAACTTCAGCTTAGTTTGTAAAGGAATTTATTTACAGAAGTGGTTAAAAGATTTGTAAAGTGTTCTCCATTACTGAAATTTACTTGCATTATTGATAGGAAGCAATTGGATGTTAATCCCGAATTTATTTTATTATTTTTCTTTTGGAATTGAAATAAATACGTTAGTACATTTATTTATTTGACTTTGTTTTTCTTTTTGAGCAGTATTTTCTCACCTTTCACTGGGGAAAATTGTTTTAATTGCCCAAAGGCAGAGATGATGTTTAAAAGTGCCATTTTACTCTTATACTGTAAAACTGTAAGTGTTAGACCTAAGGGAACAATATGGAAATGTAATCTTTTTGATTGCGTCTACCTCCCATTAGGCTTTTTATTGACAGACACACACTCATTCGTCATGTATCTTCAGTACCCCAAATAAGAAAACAGGGAATTTAAGTGTACAGCATATCTAAATTAAGTAGATTGAAGAAAGTTGCTTTTCTGCTTTAGTGTTTGAAGGGAAAAGCAAAACTGCTGACTTCCTTAAACAAAAACTTGGGACTTCTGTTAAAATTAGGCTCAGTTCTTTTCCATCCTTTTCTTGGTAAATTGAAGTGGGTTGTTCGTGGTAATCACTCAGATGTGCGGAATGTGGTAGATATGTGAAACCCTGGAATATTCCTCTAACCGTGGGCAATTTGTATTATTTATGTACTAGCAGGGTTTAGCCCCAAGTTCTTTCAAAGTTACAAAGATATAAAAATATTTGGTTTCATTGATGGAGATTGGATGCTATGGATGACTCTTCACCTCCACTTTCACTAGAATTTAAAATTGGAGGGACCTAAACGCTGATAAGCTGATGGAGATGCAGGGGCGTTTTAACTGTCTGCTGTTATCTGAATCGTGTAATAAATCATTATTAAAGAACTAACCACTAGGGGCTGCACTACTTCTTTCTACTAGTCGAGAGTTACACTTGAAAGGACCCCTGCCATGCACATTTTACAGGTTTCTCAGCTCCCAGCACACCTGATTTAACTAATCAGCTAATTAACAGCCCTTATTTGATGTGTTTGTATTAGAGCAGGGAGATACTAAAATGTGCAGAGGAGAGGGTCCCCAGGACCAGGGTTGAGAACTCGAATCCTATGCAATTTCAGCATCACTAAAAATACATTGTGGCTGCCCTGTTGTGGCTCACACGCCTGCTGTTTTATTCTGTAGATGGATCGATAGAACCTTATTGTCATTGCAATAGTACAGTTACTCAGCAACAGAATGCAGTTCAGCATCTTCCAGAAGTGCAAATAGTTGTGTATATGAATCAGTACGCAATAAGGTCTAATAAGCAATAAGATGTTTGTTACATACAGAGTCAGCCAAAAAATTTATACACACTTCAGGAAAAGAAAACCTTTTTGCCTGACTCTCTCTCTTTGTATCAATAAGTTCAATTAAAAAAAACAGGAATATCATTAAAAAGTTAATTTTATAATAAATTTTTTTTTTTAAAGTGAAACTTGTATAGATTCACACAGACTGATATTTATTTCAATTTTGATGAATATGGCCTACAGCTAATGAAAACCAAAAATTCAGAATCTCAGAAAATTAGAATATTACTTATGACCAATGGGGGAAAAAAGTTTTTAACACAGAAATATTGGACTACTGAAAAGTATGAACATGTACAGCACTTAATAATTGGTTTGGGCTCCCTTTACATGAATTACAATGTACAGTAATGCAGTGTGGCATGGAGGCGATCAGTCTGTGGCACTGCTGAGGTGTTATGGAAGTTCAGGTTGCTCTGATAGCGGTCTTCAGCTCTTCTGCGTTGTTGGTTCTGGTGTCTTGCATCTTCTTCACAATGGGGATTACATCGGGCAAGTGTGCTGAACAAAAAAGTTCAGGGATACCATGGTCCTTAAACCAGGTATTAGTACTTTTTGGCAGGTGCCAAGTCTTGCTGAAAAATGGAACAAGCATCTCCATAAAGCTGGTCAGCAGAAGGGAGCATGAAGTGCTCCAAAACATCCTTGTAGACAGTTGCACTGACCTTGGACCTGATAAAACACAGTGGACCAACACCAGCATATGACATGGCTCCCCAAACCACCACTTACTGTGCAAACCTTCCACTGGACATCAAGCAACTTGGATTCTGTACCTCTCTTTATTTCCTCCAGACTCTGGGACCTTGATGAAATGCAAAATCTTTTGTCTGAATAGAGGTCTTTGGCCTACTGAGGAACATTCCAGGTAAGCCCTGGTAAAACATCTCTGATGGTGGTTCAAGTGTAGCTTGACAAAATGAATTTGACAGTAGACCATGTCCTGGTGGCTCTTGAAGCACTGACTCCAGCTGTAGTCCACTCCTGATGAATCTCCAAGTTCTTGAATGGGCTGTGTTTCACAATCCTCTCAAGGCTGCAGTTCAAAATCAAATCAAATTAAAATTTTATTTGTCACATACACAGTACGATATGCAGTGTAATGCTTAGACGACTGCCCGTGACCTTAAAAAAATAAAAGTTATTAATAGGAAATAAATATAAAAAAGAAAAATAGAAAGTAAATTTAATTATGAAGGAATAAAATATCTGTACAATACAAAATATACAATATAAGAAAGAAATATATATAAAAAAATAAGAAAAACAGCTGTACAATATAGAAATACAGAATTTATGGAATTTTTGTATGGGAATGAAGCTGAATAGAAATAGAAATGTCCAGGGGGAGTGCAAATATGCCTGAAAGTGTCATAATTCACATACGTCCAGTTATCCACAGTCCAGTTATCCCTGTTGCTTGTGCACTTTTTTTCTCCCACATTCACTTCCACTTTCATTTAACTTTCCATTAATGTGCAGAACTCTTTAAACAGCCAGCCTACTGAACCAGACCGACAGACCATTCAAACGCTAAGGAAACGTTTGCAGTGTGACACCATGAGTCTCCAATATTGAACTTTTTCACAATATTTTCATTTTCTGAGATATTGAATTTTGGATTTTCATGATCCAAAAGCCATAATCCATAATCATCAAAATTAAAAGAAATAAACACTTGAAATATATCAGTCTGTATGTAATGAATCTATATAATATAGGAGTTTCAAATTGAATTACTAAAATAAATCAACTTTTCCAACAATATTTTAATTTATTGAGATGTACCTGTATATAGGGTTTCCTCCAGTTTCATCCCAAGTTGTGAAACTGATTTGTTGGCTGATTGGTATTTTCACATTCACTTTGCCTTCGAGTGTATGTTTTTGTTGTAGGTTTTTAAATGTGTGTGTGGAAATTGGATGGATAGATATTTTCAAATTTACATTTAGGCAGACGCTCTTATCCAGAG
>JAOVVA010000054.1:15613925-15646414 GCA_028565275.1 Leiocassis micropogon
AGTTGAGGGTTAAGGGCCTTGCTCAAGGGCCCAACAGTGGCAACTTGGTGGTTGTGGGATTTGAACCTGGGATCTTCTGAACCGTAGTCTAATGCCCTAAGGTCATCTTTCTTTGGCCACTGAGTGTCAGTCTTACTTAAAAATCCTGCCTTTAGCTTATTAATGCTCACAATTGCCTTTGAAATTGGCTGAAGCATTAGAACTACACGAGCTCTCATTATTTTCTGAATTAAATAGTAATGTCCAACTGAAATTCTTATTCTTGCTATTCTTATTCTCAAATGCACTTCAGATGCATTCTTATAAAAATAAAAAATATATAAAAATGCATTATTATAAAAGATCTTTTAAAAAGATTCTTATCTTTTTATATATCACAAAATTATATATATTATTTGTTTTGTGACTATTAACATTGTGTAATACCTTACATTATTAAGTAATTAAGTCCTTCAAAAGTATCAATGATGCAAACAGTGTTAATGGGTAGCACAGTGGCTACGTGGTTAACACTGTCAACTTGCACATCTAGGAACAGGGGTTTGAATCTCACCTCTGGTCTGTGTGTGGACTTTGCATGTTTTTGTGCCATGCTTGGTGGGTTTCCTCTGTGTACTCTAATTTTCACAGTCCAAAGATATGTGGTGTAGGTTGACTTCAAAATGGCTCGTAGTGTATGATTGAGTGTGTGTGTGTGTGTGTGTGTGTGTGTGTGTGTTTATGCACGAGTGTGTGTGTGTCCAGGGAATACCCTGTCTTGCTCCCTGGGAACGGCTCCAGAGCAGGATGAGTGGTATAGGTGATGGATGGATGGATGGATTATGTTAATGAAGGTTAAATGCTCCAAATGAAGTGCTATTAACTGCAGTGTTCAGTGTGCCTAGACTGAAGTAATCACTGACAGCCTCCCTGATTGCAATCACACAAACTGAGGTAGTTCAGTTAATGCAATGCAAATGATGACATTTCAAGTAAACCAATCTGTAGCAAATTTCCGGCCCTTGGCAACTCTCCAGTGACATTATTTATCTTTCAGGAAGTCACATATATCTGCCAGAATAAAACACAATATGTAACAGAGCTTTCTGTGTTAAAACGTATGCACCCAGAGGTGGTAAATCTACTGATCACAGTTCTGTTTTCACTGTAGCAATATATGACAGAAAGAGTTTCACAGTGTGATGCACAGAACTCCTTCCCTGTAGCATGATTCGACTTCCTCTTTCTAGACTCGAGGCGTGTGCGACTGTGAGTGTTTGGTCGAGAGCTTCAAGTGGGGAACTTAAGTGAATCACATTGTTTTTCTTTGGACTTAAATCATATGGAAATATTAACCATCAAATGAGACTGATTCTGACCTGAGCATAAGAAACAAGGACTACACGGTGGTGGGAAGAAAAGTAAACCATCAGAACCATGCTAAAGCAATTTAGTCTTCTAAAGCAGTTTGGAAATGTGGGGAAGTAAGTACTTTCGTGTGGCATCTTATGATAATGTTAAATGTTGTGTCGATAAACGGCTTGCTTCACTTGAATAACCATCATGTATATTTCAGCTTTAGATTATCCTCACATTCGTAATTTATCAATATGATAGGTAGCATGAAACGTTGGCCAGAAAACGTATTTCGATTAAAATATTTTGGCCAGAAAATGTACTTTGACAAAGCCATCATCATTAAATTTATATAGAAGGAAGTTCACCCAGTGACACCCTAAATGCATACAGTCATTCAGATTCCTTTCTAATGATGACTAATCATAGTATAATAATATTATAGATAAATATCACCTCTGATTTATTTATTTTTTTATTATTATTATAATTTTTTTTTTTTTTTTACAAATAAGCCTTCCCATAATTTCCCCCCCAAAAATTAGAAAACTGCCATATGTATAAAACATCCATAGATTATTATTTTTTTTAATCATTCTGATCAATTTCTTTTAAATAATATAGTTTATTTAGAAGCTACTTAGGGAGCTCTGCAGTTGGCCCCTGTGCTAATTCGAAATAAGGTGGGTGTTGATGCAGAGCCGATGCTTGCTAAGGCTGCGGTGTGTATGTGCAAGGTGCAGAGAAAATGCAGCTTTTTGCAACCTGCTAACTGATGTTAGCATTGTTATTGAATACCTTAACAATACGCCTACAGGTTTAAAGAACGACAACGCGTCCACTACGCTGCGGTCTTACTGCAACCATTAATAATATCATGAAGATTTATCTTTTTATCTTAAAGTCTTTAATTAGTGCTTTAAATTCGCAGTGGAAATCTAACTGAATAAACACCATACAACTTATCCAGTTAACCAAAATGACTAAATTGGCCCACATGTCTAAATGTGTTCATGTATTTGCCTTAGATGTTAGAAATCTACAGCTGTGGAGAGACAGATAATATGACACAGTTTTGGAGAGAGAGATAAATGTCTCCGTTTCAGAGCGAGATAATGCCTGTCTGTTTGAGACCCTCAAACTAGTCACTCTTACCCATCTGCACTTGTCTGATTCAACAGAAAGATGTGCAAACAGTTGGTAAGAGCACCTGTGGTGACAGCAGCATTTCCATATTAACAGGGAGGGGTATCCTCTTTGTGTCTGTGGTTTCTCTTGTGCTCTTTCTGTGTTTGGAAATGGTGTGCGGCGTGTAGCTTTATGTGCCAGTTAGAGCTCAGTTACTGTATCTCTGAAGTTCACGTAAGTCGTATAATCTCATTTGTTGTACAAGACTTACCAGCAGACAGAGCTTCAGATTTGAAATGTACGTTTTATTCGTGTGCCCTTGATATAGTGTAAACCATCAGTCTAAAATATTACTTTGGTGAGAACTGAGAGGACATTGGAAATGGCATGTAAAACCCATGTGTTGCAGCATGCAGTCACTGCCCCCCCGACACCATTCTCTTCGGCTTTCATTTTAACCACAACACGCTTCAGCCTCTAATTTTAGGACTTTCTTTTTAGTAGTCTGAGACAGTGTCGAACTGCGTGCTCGAAAGTGTGCACTACATTTTCTCATTTCAGTCAGACGTTTTACAATTAACAGACCTTAATGACATATTAAGTATGCATTAATAATACATTAAAAATCTCAATACTGACTGTGAAGCAGAACTGAATAAGCCATTTTAAGATAAAATGTTATTTTGTAACACAATATATCATAAAATAACTGATTTTAAATGTGGGGTCCAAGTTGTATAACCAGGACATCTGTGTTTAAATACAATGTTTATTAATGTTAGAGGACATGTCTAAGAAAGAAATACATTTTTACAAAATTTTAGTAATACATCCACTGATTAGTCACTCGAACAAAGGCTTAATAACTTAAACTGTCCTTAAAAGGCTTATGCCCAGTAATGTAAGTAACATTAACATGAAAATTTTAAGACATGGTTATGTATGTAATCAAGATAAATGCACTGATTGAACATTATAGATAATGTGTTCTAAATGGAGACAAACACAGACATGCAACAAGACAGTGACTTGCAAGTCTATCAAGAGGCTTTTACTTTCATGTTAGGTGGAAGCAAGCATAATCCTCATAGTACAAAGAAAGATCACAAAGTAACATGAATTTGCAGCAATCCTTAATCTGCTTGGCCTGAGATTGGTCGCCACTTTATATTTAAATGTTTAGATGAAACGTTTCTATTTTGGGAAATACGCCCGACTAAATGTCTTATAAAATACTGTGAGAAAGTACAAAAAATATCTCTACAACTTAGCACTATAACTGAAAATGTAAACATTTAAATTGAAAAGATTATTTGCTCTAAAAAATTTACAAATAGACCCACAGATACAAAAAGGAGGTGACCTTTTCCTTGCTTAACCGAAACTATATGGCCAAAATTATGTGGATATGAAATCATCACATCCATATGTGTCTGGTTTAACAACCCTGACATTTATCCCCTTTTGAGAGTTTATCCCCTTTTGTTTTTTCAATAGCAACCACTCTTCTGGGAAGGCTTTTCACTAGATTTTAAAGTGTGGCGGTCTGGATATACGATCATTCAGCCACCAGAACATTAGTGAGGTCAGGCACTGATGTTGGATGAGAAGGCCTGGCACAAAATCGTCATGCTGAAACAGATTTGGGAACTTTAGTTCTATTGAAGGGAGTTCTTTCTACCAGGTTTCTTTACAAACTGGCTCAAAGGAAAAAAAAAAAAAGCCTCTGCTCTGTATAGGCCATGCGTTTTACACAATGAAAAATGGATTGATCTGCAAAAATAATTATATCTGAATCATTAAATATTACCTTGTGCATTTATTTTATGTATCTTTATTCATTTGATCCTTCTTTATTGCTCATAGTGATCATTCTCTATTGCTCTTGAAAGAAAATCTTTTTGGATAATCATACAGTCATACTGAAGCTTCCCCTAATTTGACAAAAATTAATCTGACAATATATTATTACTGGGCTATTGTGGAGTATAAATAACAGTTCTAAATAACATTAGACAGACAGTTTGGGCCACTGTTTGTGAAATCACTGCTTAATTATGACCTCAACTCATATAGATGATTTTTCTTAATTAATTAATTAATTAATTAATTAACTTGCTTAGTTACTTACTTTTTTTTTCTATTTCCATTGTTTCTGGGGACACAGGTGTTGAGTTCAGAAAAATAAATAAATAAAATTACCAAATATATTCGGGTAGAGACCACATCCACTCTTGCTTCATTCTAAAGATACATATACAAATTTACAGAGCACTAAAAAGATACGAGGCTGCACGGTGGCTTAGTGGTTAGCACTGTCGTCCTTAGCTCCAGGTTCCGGGTTTGATTCCCGCCTCGGGTCTGTGTCTGCGGAGTTTGCATGTTCTCCCCATGCTTGGAGGGTTTCCTCCGGGTACTCTGGTTTACTCTGACAATCCAAAGAATTGTAGATTAGGCTAATTGGTGTTTCCAAATTGTCCTTTGGTGTGTGAATGAGTGCGTGTATGTGTGTGTGCCCTGGAATAGATTGGCACCCTGTCCAGGGTGTACCTAACCTCGTGCCCTAAGTCTCCTTGGATAGGCTTCAGACCCCCTGTGACTCTGTATACAGGACAAAGCGGTATAGATGAGTGAGTGAGTAAAAAGATACGGAGACAAATACCAGAAGTCTTGTACTGTGTCCACCCTTTTTATAGAAATAATTTTCAAGAATAAAAAGCCCTGATGTCATGAGTAAATAATTGTTATGGTTCATATTTGCTAATTTCTGCTTATTTAATTAGCACCTAACATTTTTGATTATGTTCCTAAAATATGTTGATTTATTCCAAGAGAGCAACAAGCTGTATTAATTGAGTACAATACGCAATTAAGTATCTGAAAATAAACATGCGATATATGGTACCCTTCTCACATTATACTTAACCCATTAAACCATGAAAACAATGTGTGGATATACATTGGACAAAAAATGATTTAGTGTCTGTGTTTAATAAACTACTATTTAATGAATCACTTATTGATATTTATTCAGTATTGAATGAATACGTCTGTAACTTCAGTGAAAGGTATGCAGCTCCAAGAATCGGGAATGTGATAGGTCTGGATCATAAACGTTTCATGTGATTTGCCTTCTTATGAATTGAAATCTTGTTTAAAAAAATGTGGAGTTTAAACAAGCGCTATTACTATTTTAGGGCACAAGATGCAACTGACCTTCTCGCTGAGGATCTGGTTTTGGTGAGTCATTTTGACAGCTCTTGTTGCTTTCTTTAGACTGCACTACCAGCCTCAGTACACACTCTTTCACAGCGTCAGTGAGTGTAAGCTTGGTTCCTAATTGTACATGTGGCTGTGTGAAGGTGGAGCAGCGTGTGGAACCAACCAGGAAAGCAGCTCAGATCATCCATAAGAAGCTGGTCGGTTGTTTGCAGAGTCAGCAGGGGCTGGACTCAGAGAGACGAATGGTGATCGTTGTCTTCTGTCTTCACATGCATGAATGATCTAATTATAGAAATTACAACATCTAACATCCGCCTCTATTTTCTTTGCATTTTTCTCCTTGTGTCATCTTTTAGAAAAAGCTCCCCCTAATGTTGCTCTCTGTCAGTATGGCTGAGAGCTTTAAAGATTTTGATGGTGAATCCTCTATTAGGTGAGAGTCTGGACCAACTTTACAAAAACAAAACAAACAAAAATCAAAAACATATAGCTCATACTGGAAACTATCCCACATTGTTCTTTGAACTTCCTTTGACTTTAAGAATATCTTGCACGACATCTAGCAGCTTTTAACTGAGGGCTAAACTGAGCAGAGTGAACAGCCTGAAAAGAAATGTAGCAATCTGTGGTCACAAAAATTGACTGGTTTGTAAGACAAAAACGGCTAGATTCGGGTTCCTTAACCACGTCTGGTTGTGCCTTTTTACAGGACAGTTCTAGAAATGTGCTGCTTCATGGAAAACACTCTGGCACAAACATTAGCAGAATTTGAGGTGAAGCTGGAAAAAGATGTTCTGGAGCCTTTAAATAAACTCAGTGAGGTAACTGCTTTTGTTTCTCCAGCACCCAACATCATCTATAGCATTCAGAAGCACTAACACTACAAACGTTCTCTCTAATTAGGAAGACCTTCCAGAGATCTTAAAGAATAAGAAGCAGTTTGCGAAACTGACAACAGATTGGCACAACGCTCGAACCAGGTAGATGCTGATGATCTGTAAGTTGTTTTACCATAATAATGGACCTTGGACTTTGACTTGTATTTTTTTTTTCTCAGAGCTCAAGGGAGTTCAGGTCCTCAGGCTAAGCAGGATGGACTGAGGGAGGAAGTGGAGGAAGCCTGGAGAAAACTAGAATCAATTAAGGTTTAAATTTGAATCTGCCATGATTTTATATACCGAATATCATTTGTAGACTTTACTGATCAAAGTTTTTCTCTCACAGGATCAGTATTCAGCTGATCTTTATCATTTTTCCAGTAAAGAAGATGAATACGCCAATTACTTCTTACATGTGAGTTCTTA
This sequence comes from Leiocassis micropogon, assembly GCA_028565275.1. Classification (NCBI taxonomy): domain Eukaryota; kingdom Metazoa; phylum Chordata; class Actinopteri; order Siluriformes; family Bagridae; genus Leiocassis; species Leiocassis micropogon. The sequence goes on from JAOVVA010000054.1 coordinate 15,620,915, forward strand.
ATATCTTTAGTAGGACTGGTATAAAACATGCAATTACATTTTGTTGGAATCTGACTTCTTACCATCATCTGATGTCTCTTTAGCTCTTAGAGCTACAAGCCGAATACCACAAGAATTCTTATGAATTCTTGGAAAAAAATATCACAGAACTCAAGGAAAGTCACAACCAAACAGGTGAGGAGAAAGGAAATATGATCAACAAAATTTTATGTTTCTTGACAGTTAAAAAAAAATCTATTTAACATATGTAACAAATATAGCACATATACTTATTCTTACATTAATGGGGTTCCTCAGTGGTGCTTATGGAGATCAAGGGTTCTGATCTTTGAATGGACACCCTTTGGTCCAGGACTTTAATGGCTTCGGAAAGACGAAACAATCAATTCTTTATGGTGCTACACAATTATTGCAGCACAGGCAGAACGAAACGCATGTTAAGCAAGCAGGTTTTCCCACATTGGGATGATTTTTTTTTACTCAAACTTGCGTTCTACACAGCACAAACCAATGCATGATTCACTTCTAAGAAAATGGTGTGCCCTTTATCAAACGTCAGGACTAAAGATGTGTGTGTTTGGAAAATAGAACCCAAGATGAGTCTCTCAGTAAGGAAAGTGTTTGGTGAGCCTCTGCTCTCCCATCTTAAGAGCTGTGAGAAAGAGATTGCTGAACCCATTCAGGAGTGTGTTAGCATGCTGCTGAGGACAGGACTTAAAGAGGAGGTAAGCCACCTTACCTTGAGTACCTACAAACAAACACATGCTAAAGTGGCACATAATGATAGCAAATGGTAAATAAGGATTATGTCAATTTGCCTGGCATGTGCTACCTTTCTGTTTTTAGCCACAGTGAAGTGTTTCCTTAAGTGTTATTGACCGCATGACATGTGGTCACACTTGCACAAACCCACAAATAGAGATCTAAACTGAAACCCTCCTAGTAGCACTAGCATACATGGATGCTTCCTCTATTCCCATATGTCCTACTGTGAACACCTTGTGGCTTCTCTTAGGGCTTGTTCAGGCTGGCAGCAGCTGCATCTGTGGTCAAGAAGCTGAAGAACAGTTTGAACTCAGGGATGGTGGATCATGATGAGTTCAGTGCTGACCCTCATGCAGTTGCAGGTACAAGACCACCAGTAGAAGATACCTGGAAATATTTTAAACACGCATTCTCATTAAAATTATTAGATCTTTATAGAACATGTCAGGTGGGTGGTTATAGCAAGGATCGCAGAGGATTAAAAGTCTATTACAAAAGAGGTTTTTTTTGCATTTTCTCACAGGTGTTCTGAAATCTTACTTGAGAGAGCTGCCGGAACCTCTCATGACATTTGAACTGTATAACGAATGGTTCAAGGCAGCAGGGTAAAGGACATTTAATATTTAAAATGTTAACAGTGCATATTTCATGCCAAACTCTTAATGAGAGTTGAGATAAGATGATAATGCTTTGTCTCCAACTCTGTCTTTTAAGAGAAAAAGACCTAGATGAGAAATTGGAGCAGTTTCGGACTGTATTGAAAAAACTCCCTGCAGAAAACTACACTAATCTTCGGTGTGTTTTGGTGAATACTAACTACTAAGTAGTTGAATGCCATCACATTTTTAAGACTAAAACCTCTAATTCAAAACCTCTCCTTGCCTCAGATACCTTATCCAGTTTCTAGCATGTTTGTCAGAATACCAGGCAGTTAACAGGATGACTCCTAGTAATATCGCCATAGTGCTTGGACCTAATCTGCTGTGGCCTCGAATTGAGGGGTTTGTGTAAAGCAGAGACACATACACACTTAGATGCTTCATCGTATCATTTCATTCTTTTATTAGCTCTTAATTTTGTACGCACAAGTGATATCTGTACCGCTGCTGATTTTCTGTGCCATTTTGCAGAGAGACTTCTTTGTTAGACATGGCTTCTGCATCTTCAGTCCAGGTTGTGACAGTGATAGAACCTCTCATACAGTATTCCAAGAGCCTGTTCCCTGAAGGTACTGTAGACCCACATGGTTGAAAAAAAAAAAAGTGCCTATGTAAGATTTCCGCATAAGTGTGTTTTGTCAGCTTACATGCTATACTGTTTTCCAGATGTTGATTTTGAGATTTCCGAACTCCCTGCACTGTCTCCATCTTTACCTCAGAAGTCCCCATCAGACACTGTCTTTCCCCCATCTCAAAATGTGTCCGTCTCAAAAACTGACAGGTAAGATTTAAATCTTGCTCTGTTAGAATGAAATATATTATTAAAAGCAATAATTCATGTTTCAGGTAGCTCCAGTTTCTTGTTAACCATTTATAAATCTTTCATCTAGATTCATATATTTACAGCAATAGTGTTTGAAGTTTAATTCATGCTTCTTCTTTTTTTTCCTTCCATTTTTCTAATTTGTGGGTTTTCTCTTTTCCCACCCCACCCAGTCCATCTTCAATTGAAAATTCTGGCGCATCAGTAAATATTAAGACTGACTTAACGAATCGTGGTTCAACAACTTGGGATGGTAGCAATCCTTCTCCAGACAGACAGCCGCCTGCTCAGGCTTTTAGTTCAGATGCAGCTCTTGGTGAGAAGCAGCCCAAACCTCATCCACAACCACTACCTCGGTCTCAGCTTCAAGCAAAATCTCAGATTCAGGATGCCACCCAATTAAAGACAAACGACTCTCCAGATGATGGCTTAGAGCATTCCCCCGAAGGCACACTGAAGATCACCACTCCCTTTAAACGTATGATTTTTTTTAGAACACATAAACCCTTTGCATTAAGGTATGATGGCATGCACACATTTTTCAAAGTACTCAACTTATGTTAATCTGTTATTTTATGTCTTACAGCAAGAAGGTCATTTGTTCAGCACAGGGCATTTAATAAAGACTCTGTTGTAAGCTATGGCAAACCCAAAACCCCAGTTACTCCCATGAGCGAGCCTGGAGTTCTGCCAAGAAGTTTTCCACTGGCCATGCCTGCAATCTCTGAGGCACAGATGCAGCCTACAGCCAAACCCCAAGCTCCTCCTGCTCCTTCAGCTCCTCCTGTTCCTGCAGTTCCTTCACCTGAAGGAGCTCCTCAGAAAAAGGCTGTGGGCAAGAGACCCAAAGTGCCCCCTCCACTTCCACCCCCATCCCTGCCCAAGCAGCTCTCATCCTCAGCCCAGTGAGCCCAACCTGCATTGGCCTTTCTCACCGATTCACTGTCATCTAATGGTTTGGCAAATGAAGTTGATAATGTGGTGTAAATAATATGCTTTCTCGTTTTTAAATTTGCTCCTTTTTAATGTGCACTGTCTCATTTACTGTAGCTCTGTGAAACCTTACCCTGCAAATCGGCTTTCCCCAATGGGTTCCTATATATGCAAATATAACACAAAGGGAAATCTCACTTCCTATGGTTTCAGCCTTGTGTGCTAACAACAGTGTACAATTACAATGTCCTCAGCAAACTGGGGATTTCCTATGTGGTACAACAGCAAGAAAATTGTAATCACACATGTAAATAGTGTTGTATTTTTTGTGTTATGTTCTCCTTCTTTTTTATTAGATATATTATTCATACTGTTTATAAGAGTACATTAGTAATGTGCAGATTTCCTGTGCAAAGGAACACATTCGTATATATATATATATATATATATACAATATAGAGCACATGATTGAGAAGTCAACTTCTCTGTCAAAATATATATACAAAATATTCATACAAATTATTGTCATATTGGCTGTTATAATCTACAGCTTTAGTGTGTCACAAAAATATTGTATGAAGTTGCTTTCAGTACAAAACTTGACAAGTGTTTTTATTTATAAGTTGTGTTTAGATGCAAAAATACAAGGGACAGTCAAATCAAACTGGGACAGTTGAAAGTTTTTATGAGAGTAAAAACTCATGATCTTTATTTCTCTATATAACCCCTTGCTACACTAATGCACTTATCCCAGCGTTTCACTACTGCTCAGATACCTGTAAGGTAGAAGGATTTCTCAGGATCTTTGAAACCATTAATTGGACTGCCTGCGTTGCTGGCCTCCCAGGAATTCCTTTAATGGCCCAAACATGTGGAAATTGCTTAGATCAAGGTAAAGAATTCCTCCCAGCCATTTTTTTTTATATTTGCATGTTTCAAATGTTTTACTGCAGCTAAGAGTCGCATCACCATTCTTGAACGCTTCTGAAAATGTCAATTGGTTTTAAGCCTTCATTCTTAAGAAATTTCACCACAAGTCTTGGTTTGACTTGAATGGCCCTTGTATTTACTCCTAAATAAACGGAATAACAAACGGAAAGGTTATGTTACTTTTAAAATGTATTTTTCTCTTGTCAGTATTGTTATACTGTATGTACTGTAACAGCCTAGAGGGTTAAACTAAACTGCCTGAGTAGTTTTATGCAGTTCATAATAATATGACAGAGGTTTCCTCTGTCCGTAAAATATGTCCGTAATAAGGCGTATGTATAACATGTGTAATTAGAGCCACCGAGTCTATATGCAGAATTTTGTGTATTAAATTTCTGGAACATAAAAATAAGAGTGCTGGTGTAAAAATTACATATACTGTACCAGTCAGGAGTAGTTTATTTTGCTGACCTTATACCGTAGCTTAGCCTTAATACTGTAGCTGTAACTGTTCATGCACTGACAAAGAGAAGTGTTATTCACATAGTCGCTATGGCAGAAAGCTGCCTTGCTGTTTGGACTCCTTGGTTTAAGGTTCGTATTGCTCATATTCAAACATATGAAAATAATAGTGATGAGGTCAATTTGTTCATCGATTGTCACAATGAAACACTCAGTACATAATTCAAATCCACACCTAAGCTAAAAACATACACTAGCATCCATCATATACAGTACTTTAACATCCTTCCACAGCCACACCTCTTAAGAACCAAAAATCATGCATCTGCATTTTTTTTTTCAACTTCATGTTCTGTGCTGCTCTTATTTAAAAAAAAAAAATACAATCACAGAGCAAGAGAGAAGCTTGGTTAATAGTACTTTTTCAAATGTAAATTTTCAGGACAAACTTCTGTTACATTTGGCATAAGATAAATGTAAAGCTTAAGGTTATTAGTCTTTCAGGCTAGACCTTGATTTCCTCTTCCTCATCATGGTAGGAGTAAGGTTGTCTCCTCTGGGTGATGCTCATGTCAGCTTTCCTGTTTGTTCCACTGCCGTAATGTCGGGCCAGCACATCTGCTGCCTCCTGGAACCTTTTGGCCTCCATGCCGTGCTCCTTGGCAGTGTAGGAGCGCATAAGGTCACCTACCGTAACGCATTTCAGGGATTTGCCATTCATCACATCCCCACATCCCCACTCTACTCCGTAAAGGCGACTCCGGCCCTCCGAATCCTCTCTCAGAAGTGAATCCACCAGTGAGGTTCTGGTGTCTGAGATCATTTCACTGTCACCATTGGGCCAGGGCTCGGATTTGTGCTCTGATTCAGGGATGTGATTGGCTTCCACATAGTCAATGGGCTTATCAATCATGGCGAAGACTTCTGACATGAGCGAGGGGCCAAGGTCAACAGTAAAGGAAGTCATGGAGTCAGACAGGCTGAGTGGTTCAGGGACGGTGAGGGTATGTGTCAAATCTGTAAGAGAGCCACGGTGCATCTCAGCAGAGAAGGATGAAGGAGCTGCACTCTGCACAGGCCTCTCTGAGCGTGACAGCCTGGGCAATGTCACAAATCCAGACTCTATACCTACAGACGGGTGAAAAAAGCAGAGAAAAGTGGGAAATGGCATGAACAGTAATGTGCCTCTACTTTGACTGGAGGTGTAAGAAAAACATCTGGCTGAATGAATTGTATTTATTCTTTCCCAGAAGATGGCACTGAAGAGTTGAAGGCTTTATAACATTTCCTCCCATTGAATATGTTATACTGTGAGAGAACCGAGCACTTAACAAGGTAACTAAAGAAATACAAAAACTGCAGAATAAACATCTGGGTTGGTTAACATAAGGAGCCTTTTCCTTGATCTGTACTTAAACTGTGTACAAATAACATAAATTCTAATAAAAGTTCTGATACACAGTATACAATCTAAGTTAAAACACACTGGGCTGAGTTTCTCAAAACTACTGCAGCACAAAGATCTTCATCTAATAGCAGATCAAACATCACACTGATCGTTTTAGCATTTAAAATGTATCTTTATTTAAAAAACAGCTGTGTGTTCAGTAATCATCACTAGGCAGCACATCTACAATGTCAGTCTGCAGGGTAACTTTGCTCCTACACATGGCTTTACTTCAGTCTGTCTTGAAAAATCGCCATCCCTTCACCACTTCTGGTATTTCTCTGGACGAATTAGAGAGTGATGACTTCACTCCTGAACCCTCATGAGATTAGCCGCTCATTGTGTGAGACTGATAATAACAGTAACTAAGCAGCAGCCTTTGGGACATTAGAGAGCAAACTGCCTTTCTCAAAAGGTAAGCTTTTTTTTTTAAATTTTCGCATCTCACTGAGGGAGAAACTTTACCTCTGACCACGTGTATAGAAGTGTGTGTGAGAGGGTGTGTGTTCGAGCTGTCTGTGTCAGATGCAGGCCAGATAGGTCACACAGGGAGGTGTAGGTGAGGTGTGTTTAAGTATCACAGACATTGGAATTCAGACACTGAGTCCACTGAGGACCTTGGCTATGTTGTAACAAGTTCGTAGTTGACAACCAGTGCCGAGTAAAATATTGAGAGGACAAAAATCTCCCTTTGGTACAACTGATTTTAGTTTCCCTAAAGTATCATCGCTAAATAAATTGTCATACTGGTGGTGTTCATACTGAGCTGCGTCTACCAGTTTACAATGATTTTGTTCAACTGGGCAGTGATTAGCATCTGAAGAATGAAAAAATTTTAGTTAAATCATGAGAAAATAATGAAATTTTAATAATTTTAACATAATAGTTCATCAGTACCAATGTTACTGCAAACCAGTGAATGTCAAATATGTTTTAACATAAACACTGAGTTTCTCAAAATCACTGCAGTACATCAAGAATGTCATGTATTTATTTCAGAAATGATGCCCTGGTGTCGTATTAAATTCATCTTACCATATGAGCAAGTGCTGTCTTCGGTTGGCCTGGGTGTGCTGGAAAACAGGACCTTGACAGGGCAACCATTCGGTGAGTCCACATCCAAGCGAGGGAGGGAGATTGCGTTCTTTATTATCGGAGAGATGGGTGGAGGTGGAGGAGAAAGGTCCCTGGAACCGCCCCGGGGTCGCTCTGGAGTCTTGCGGACATGCCGTAGGGTGCGAGAGAAGAAGCTCTCGCTCTTTTCTGAAGCAGTGATGGAGTCTCCATCACCACTGTTCCCTGCACCACCATGGTTGCTGAGGAACGAGGTGTCCCCGAATACATCTCCCCCACGGCCCACATGCATGGTGTGGCGGAAGTCTCCGAGCGGTGGGCTTATCATATCTGGAGTCAGATCACCCTTAAAGCGCCGCCTCCCTGATGAGTGAGAAACAAGGCCCTTCAGCCCAGACAGTTTGCCCAAGTTCATGACTGCTGAGTTTTCTGAGCTCACAATAAAAGCACAGGAAAGCACAGCAAATTCTCCAAGAATTAGTATTCCAACTGAAACTCTTGGTGTTCCAGCAAGTTTTTGCGTCCTATGCAGAAGAAAGGATCTGGCCTAGCTTGACAGGAAATTATCCACACATTACCATTCATGCAAAATTATGCATGGCTCCCTCTTTCTCTCTCTCAAAAAGTCCAGTTGAGTGAAATGTTTCTCAGAGAGGATTTTCCATAAGTATCAAGACAAAGATTTTTTGCCCCTGGTTGCTGTCCATATCCAAAATGATCCCGCTGAGATAGACGTGAGATGAAAATACTCATGTCCTCAATTCCTGGAAACGTCAGATGGGTATGTGGTCAGAGAAACTGGGCTCTACAGTTGTTTTGGGTTTTGGGTTTAGAAAACACAAGTTCAAAAATAAATCCAACTCGGGCTGCAGAGATCTTTGTGGTTTAGGATTTGCTCCATATATTTCATCTCCAATGAGTTTGAGAGTATCCGCTGCTGTATGTTGAGAAAGATCAAATGTTAAGAAAATATCTGCAAATTTCATTTTTGCAAAAAAAAACCAAAACAGTGACGTGGTGAATGTGGTATGAGTGGGTAGCACTTGGCTACATAAATAATTGCAGGTTTCTGCTGATTTTATGCTTTAAAAACTACATTAGCTTCTGTGCCAGATCCTCCGATCTAAAGTCCACTTCCCTCCTTTAAAAAGAAAAGCAACCTCTCCTTCAAGGACCTTAAGTTAAATGAAAAACTATTTCGGTTTTGCAAGTAACACTGGACAGTGTCTTGATCATTTATTTTCATTATGTCTTGCAAAAGCCTTTTTAAGTAGTTTCTCAATCTTAGACTAGAAAAAACAAACTACCAACTCTTTACAAAAAAAAACTCTTTACAAAGCACAGACCTTATTTATGAATACTCAACATCAAAACCCCCCAAAAAAAGCATCTGATTTACATAAAAAGTCAGTACAGTATATACATCTCTGTCTTGATGTTCTGTTGTTATTTTGAGAGGAAACGTGTAATTGTCATTTCTTTTTTAAATGTTTTAACAAGGTAGCACGCTTTTACAGGCACGTCTATTTTATGAGCTTTCCACCGAGACTGGCCTCCCACACATGTTAGTTTGACTCCATTAATGAGTTATTACGGTGCTCCAACAGCATTACGTCAACTCTCAACCAGCTCTTGGGTCGTTATTGCTCATGCACTGATTGTTGGTCTTTTATGTTAACAGACTACTCTTTTAAAAGCAGTAAGTTTTTCTTTTCCTGCTCAGCAGTAGGTCTCATGCCCTCAAGTGAAGAACAGCTCAGCTCAGTTACAGGTATGTCGTTCTATTTAGCCTGAAGTACTTCAACATTTCTTCTGTTAACTGTGTACTAAAGATAATTTAAGTCTGGATTAACAAAGAATCCTTGCTGTGTCCTTAAAAACCCTCTTGCCTCAGCCCCCCGCAGGCATGTTTCCTAACAATGCAGTGCAGAATTAAAAAGCATTCGAGTCAGAGCGTAACAACTGTATGATTTTTTTTTTTTTTTTTAATAAATAAGGAAATAACTTGCATACCTAATTATTGACACTATGTACTCCCTTTATCCCAGTCCACTCAGTAACCTCTGCCCAATCTCCTGCTGTGTGTTCTCGAGAGAGGGCGGGCACAACACCCTCAGTCCACCACCCGCGATAGACTTGGTACTTTATCCCTCCCTAAGCTCTGACCAGAGGCTTTCTTTTGCCATGTTCTTTTGTCCTCTTGATACCTGGCTCCAAAACTTCTGATTCACTTTCCAAAAGGTCAGACCAAAAGATTTTTAATGGCTTTTTAAAAAATTTTTAAATGCCCTGAAGGCACATGAAGTGACTAGAAAACCACATAGGGTGCAGAACATATATACACCGTAAACCTCATGATGCAACACATTAAAAAATTGAGACCATACACGAACAGTTCTGCTCTAGAAACCAGACAGAGAGTGGACCCATTAGGGAGATGTGCATATAAACCTCTGAAACCAAAGAATAATAGGACCCGTGTGTGTGTGTGTGTGTGTGTGTGTGTGTGTGTGTGTGAGAACACATTCCTAAGAAGAATATCACTGAAGAGTGTCTACATCCAAGATTAGAAACACATTTTAGTTTGTCTCCTTGTTCTCTTTACAAAACCCCACCAAGCTGCCAGTGTATGGTTTCGACATTGAAAATCTACCCCGTGACCTAATAAACAGATTCCCATTTATTGGAATAAAAAAAATTCATGTTACTGGAACTAGGCTCATATATAATATTCCTGAATTGTGCAAATCTCTCTCTGTCTCTCTGTCTCTCTCTCTTTCATGGATTCCATGTTACTTTGTAACTGAGTGGACCAGGTGGACAAACATGCAAGATAATGACTCATTTATCTTCACCCAATGACCTATGTCTCCTGCCCTCTTAGTCACTTCGACTGCAGTCATTTGACAGACACCAAAAACAGAGCGAGCTTTTATCATGTCACAAGAAGAGTCTAAATCAAGTTTGCTTAAAATCCTAATCTTAATCGTACTTTTTAAAAAATAGTTTTTAAACAAGACTATGGTTTTCACTGTCCTTGTAATCAAACTATTTTGAATCAAAAGGCTTTTGATTGTTTCAAATATTCTCACACCTGAAACTTGTGGAAAAAAAAAAAGCATTTCGTATGATATCAAATTACAGATGAGGTGTGCATATGAGATGCAACACACTCTGAAAATTATTATTATTTCTATTATATGACATACAAATGTTATACAGTTACATAGTGTAGGCTTGGAGATCATCAAATTTCATATCAATTTCATTATCATAAAAAATGCGTTTGTAATAGCAAAGATAAAAAACTTTTTTATATATAGTTTAGTGATTTTTAGTTATTTTAATGAATCTTTTTTAATGATAATTTTTCTATTTATTTTAAAATATGCAACAAAATAATGCATAGAAACTGCTACAATTCTGCAGTGCAAATCCAGCATTCAGCATTTGTTTTATCCACACTTATAAAAGCCCTTATATGCAGACCAGTACACTGGTGGAGTAAGAAGTCATTTTAAAACTGAATGTAGTATTTTAATTACTGCCATAACCTAGCTGTAAATAATGCAATAATGGTTAAAACCCACAAAGATTTACACAGAAATGGTTGAGGATACACAAATGGCACAATAACAAATGTTATACTGTATGCTAACTTTTACATATAATCCCACAACTGGTATTGCAAAAGTCCTGCATTTCACCAACAATACTTAACCAACAGCATATTGTGCAACCCTTCAAATGTTGCCAGGCTCACTTTTTCTCATACTAATACTTCTTCATAAAGGAGTACACTGCGACAGTAATCTGTATGAGAGAAAATTATAGTAGAGTACAGAGAAGAGATAAGCAAGAACGATAGAGAGTAAAGATTATTAAGTCGTAATGTTGCGGTGCATGCATGCAACCTAGAAATTGATATGGATCTTGTATTTGTGTTCTGAGATACATTTGCAGCAATATAGAAAGTAGTGACTCTATCTAAACCATACATATGAATACAGCTATATTCAGTAAATAAACCAAGTTTTAAAGCCATCTATGCCACCTTACCTGATGAAGAACAGTTCACCTTCAGATTCTTGCTGATGAATGAGATTTTATTCCATGTTTATAAAATATTCCATTATGGAGGGTTTTTTTTTATTTTTTTTTACAAGCTCTGCAGCCTTTCCACACTGAGACTGCCTTTGCTCTGGTGAACATGGGCAGCACACACCACCAGCAATCTGATTCACACACATACACACACACACACTATTCCAGGCAGCAGCCTGCTCAACTAGTGGGTGGTATTTGGATGAGGGACAAAAGGGGCGGGATTTTCTTTGGGACTGAGGAAAATCCCTTATTTTAGCAACAGTGTGGCATGTTCAGAGGACCCTTCAAGAGTTAATTTAACACAAGGAGTATTAAAAGAAATTCAGTTGTAAACAATTTGATTTATTTTAAATGCAGAGTTCAAGTGCCCCGTTTAGCCAGTGAAATGGGGCAGATATGGATTTTAGCCTAATTATGTTTTTTCAGTGGGGCCTTTTCTATAAATGGAAACTGTATACAGAGCTATATCGACACCTTTTACAGTTTAACATGTTGATTCCTAGAGGTTCTACATGATTTGAACACCCTTTGTTGTATAAAGAAGATTCAGTGGAAGAACTCAAAGAAGCTTTCATGTTTTATTCTTCATGAAGGGTTTGCAACAGAAATGGCAAAATATTACCATTTCCATATGTTACTGATACCAAATTCTTACATGTTTCCTTTAAAAATTATAATAATTTTCTTTTTTACACCATTACATATACACTACATTTAGGTATACTAATACTAAGTTTGGGATCACTTGCAAATTTCTTTGTTTTTGTTTAGTGATTTATTTCATATATTCTACAACAATACTGGGGGAAACTATGAAATAACACATATGAAATTTGGTATTTATGTAACAACAACAACAGTCAGTTGTTATTTTAAGACACGGAGGTCAACTGTTCTCACAAGAACAGTTTTGTCAAGTGCATTTGCAAAACCTGTCAAGCACCATGATAAAACTGGTTCTCATGAAGACCTTTCCAGGAAAGCAAGACCAAAACTTACCTCTGCTGCAGAAGGAGAAGTTCATTTAGAGTCACCTGCCTCAAAAATCACCAATTACCAGCACCTCAGATTAGAGCCGTTATAAAAGCTTTACATAGCATAAGTAGCAGACACAGCCCAATATCAACTGTTCAAAGGAGATTATTGCATATTTTGGACACCTTTACAATGTAGAAAGAAATTGGAGATAGAAAATGATCCCAAACTTTTGAGCAATTTCACTTATGTGAAATACAATAAAGTATCATCTGAAATAAGAAATATCAATGACTGTAGGTATTTTAACATGTAACCAATTCCATTTTCCAGACTAAACTTCTTTTCCCAAATCCTATATAAATCTTTGTGTTTTCATTACAGGATCTAACATCTACAGATTAGGGCCATCTTTAAAAAGAATTCTACGTAAACAATTCAGAGTACTGACAAAAAAAAGTCAGAATAGTATAATTATTCAATTGAATAATTTTTAATCCTCACTCACCCACTTATTCAATTACTCATCTTCTACTGCTTTATCCTGTACAGGGTCACGTCGAGCCCAGAGCCTATCCCATGACACTTTTACACTCTGGTTACACTCTGGATGGGGTGGCAATGCATTGCAGTGACCACACATGCTCATTCAGATACTACAGGCAATTTGGGAACGCCAATTAGCGTTATCCTGCATGTTTTAGGACTGTGGGAGAAAACCAGAGTACCTGGAGAAACCCCACAAAGAACATACAAACTCCATCCTCACACAGACTTAAGGCGATCCTCTTCCATAAATATCCAGTTGGTTTTCTCTCCATCATTTTTTTTTGGGGGGGGGATTGTTGCCATCTATAGTTTTTATATAGTTTAATAGTTCTGTCTAGTAAACCTAACCATATTGAAGATATCATTTAAACTTAGCCAAAAGAACCTTAAGCTAGTCTTACTGCTTTTACTAGGACAGACACATAAACACAAGCTGACATATTTACTTCCAAATTTAGTTCAATACCTTAGTCTCAAGGTTTTTATGCAAATGAACCGGTCAGTGAGAGTTCTATTATCAGTTATTTTCAATTCTGTGAGCACAGTTGCATTGATACAGTACACTGCAGGTTGATATACTGTGGATTGATATACACTCTGGTCTCCAGAGAGAATGCAAAGAATGCAGTAGTTTGTCAAAATCAAAACTCCAATAAAATGATTTCAAAATGTGTTTCTTATTTGACTATGCTCATTCCTCGCGAATGTGTTCATACGTTCCTCATTTATGTCCACTGAAGCAACCTAGCTTCTCAGCATAAAAATGCTTCGCTTCAAGCATGCCAACTATTTGCTAAGAAAAAACGTGTAGCTTTTGGAAAAGGTTCAGATGTTGGTCCCCAAAGAGAGGCCACATTACATTTTAGCCTTTGTGCTCCACACATTTGACTTTTCCACAATCCATCTTACCCTGTCTTCTTTCTTCCTTCTCTTCCTTTCTCACAAGTTCAAAGCATCCCTCTATGTGTTGGAGGTCTTATTTTATTTGCACCTATAACCTGCCTTAAATACCTCCATAATTAGAGGGCTTTGTCCTTTTGTGCAGGTTTGAAAATAGAATTTTTCTTAACCACTGGTCATTGCACATACTTACTCTTTTAAAGTATTTCTCTCTCAGCTCCTTTTGCACTCCCCTCATACAGAAACCGCTGGTATTCAGGCCCCTCAGCTGTGATTCCTGTGCTGTGAGGAGAGCCAAAAGGGAACCAATCCAGAGCTGAACTTTTAGCTTATCATGGAAATGTTTATTAAGCTCAAGGTTGATGGATGTCCTGGGGCTGACTCTGTGCAGCATTACTTTGTAATGAGCATTGGGACAACAAACAGTGCATGCTAAAGTTTATAATGCCACAGTTCACTTGAGGAACACTCCAACTCAAGATATTAAGCAAGCTAAGAATTACTGTTTTTTTTCTCATATTGTTAAAATGTTCTTTGACAAAACAATATTTTTTTAATGACCTGCATAAGATTCCTAAAAGTGATTTTGTTTTGAGTGTCGATTAGGTGGTATGGGCTTTTACCTCTGCAACAGTTATTTTATCACAATAGTTTGTTTCGCCAAGCACTGATTCCTTGCCTTTCTTTCTCCTGCTCTGTTTTGCTTCTTAAACAGTAAATGAGGTAAGAAGAAAGCTGCTTTTGATATTTGGTGAATATGGCTGGCATCCATGTCTGGTGACCAAGCAGCCAGGCGAGATTGCGTCTCTGTGTTCTCTCTATGTTTAGACTACACCAGCATCTCTTTGCTAAGATATGGATCATGGTGTCGTTTCCTGTGTATGCTGAGAGAAACATTACTGTAACAAATAAAAAAAAAATAACAAGCCAAATCATAGAGGACGCTGAAGGCTGTGCTTTGGAAACAGTGAGTCCGTGTTCTCACATGGTGCGTGGAGTTGCTTGCCTTTTGGCCCTGTTCTGACCCATACAATTACTACTGTGTGTCTGGCTCATAACTGGACTGAAATGCATATGAAGTGCTTTTTTGGAATAAAATATTGTACTTTAAAGGTATGAGGATTAGCATGAATGTTTTCTAATAGACAGTAACTGAAATATTATGAAATCATACAGTTGAAACACAAAGAGGCATAGAGGAAAAGGGTGCTTGGGCGAGGTGGATAATAGACATGTTTCCCAGTAAAGAAAACCACTTTAGCATTTACATATTAAATGGCTGCATTTTATTTGCAAGTTAAGGATGCAAAATAAACAACTCATTAATGGCATACCCAAAGACAAAATGTCATGTAATTTGAAATCCTTTTACTGAACCCCTGTAACATTTCAAATGATTAACTATGAGTATTTCTTGTGGTAGTCCATGCAATGCTCTAATCACAGTAGTAATCTATGCTTCAGTGATATTCCCTTTTTAGAAATGGCTACACAATGCATATTTAAATATAATTTCTACTACATTTAACTGAATTCAAAGGATTCTCCAAATAGGTTCAATTGCTGTGGTTTAGGCTCATTCAGCACATGTGTCCAGAATTGCTCACTGTTTGCAGACTGTAAAATGAAAAATGTTTTAGGGGTCATTGCTGTGAATTATTAGCTTGCTGAAACCCTTAGCAGACCTGTGTTTATAAAGGCTGTTTCCTGATCCACATTTCCTTTTTAGTGCAGAGTACAGTATGTGGATGTGTAGTAAATGTAGAAAATATTTGTGTGAGTAGTATATGTGCATGATGGACCACAAGAAACGTTTTGATAATACTGGTAGCAGTGCTTGAGGTTATTGTTTTCTTTCTTTTTTTTTTTCACCAAATTTTAATTACGTCCTCCATCTGGTTTCAAGAGACACAGCTAACATAAACCTTTGTTTCATATTCTCCTGCATGAACATTCTCCTAACAAAGCAAATATTTATTTAATTGTGATGCCAGGCCTCCTATTCAAGTTCCATTAGGGACTGGAGAGTGGTGTACATTTAGATTATAAAAGCCAGATGTTGCGATCCGAGAAGGAAAGTGGTAAAACGGGTAGATGTAGGGAGGGTGGGACTGTTAGGCTTTAAGACTTTTCAGCATTGAAAGTTGTTAATCTACACAAAAAAATAAAGAGCAGTCATATTTTAGCAACCATTGTATGATTATTTAAAGGCTTATGTGCTTGAGAACGAATCCTCTCTATCTGTTTCCATTTCCACCTGCTCCCTCCCTGACTTCCTGAAGAGTGTGTCGCTAATTAACATCCTGTTGGGAGTGGACCCTCTCTGAGCACTATGCTTCTTGGATGGAGGGGTCCAATGAGACAGGGGTGGGGGTGTAACTCAAGGAATGTGTTTGGACTGCATTCCCATTTCCGTGAATTCTGGCCTGTCAGGAAGCAAGGCTCAGGCGGTGGACAATAGACAATAGTGAGGCTAGGCCCTTGCTGGTGTGAGGCTCCAACAGGAAAAGCAGCACATGCACACATAGCACATAAACATTCAGCTACAGAGTCATAGTTGGCGTCTTCCACAGTAGATAAAAATAACAAATTGGCCAAGTTTTTCTTTTTCTGTTGCATAAGGGATGATCTCAATGGGACTCTAGCAGACTTTGTTATCCGGCTCTCATCCAAGTAGCTGTCGCTGAACATGGTGGTCAGACAGGTTGGGATTTGAAGTAGCTACTTATCCCATGGACAACACTTGCTATTTCCCAAATTCTGAAACTGTTAATATCATAAGGTTGGTGAGGAAACCATATGCAAAAACACATTTGTCTTCTTTCAGTTTTCAGTATACAGTAAAGTTCCAAAAAAATGGCAAAGAGTGTATCTGTCCAGAGCAATGAAGAATGTTGCAGTATGACTTATTTATAGCCTATTTATGAGTGTGTTCCATGACTATCCTCATGCAGACAAAATGTCCTTTCTTCTCTTTTTCTCTAGGCAAAAGTGCCTTTTTGATGAGAGTTCAGAGGAGAATTTCCAGATTGGGTTTGAGCTGCAGAAAGCCTGTGGTAGCTCAGAAAAAAACATTCTTTACAACCATGGTGAACAGAAAAGCATCCCAGAGTGCAGAACAAATCAAATCTTGAGAAGGATGGGCTGAAGACCACACCGAATCCCATTTCATTCAGCCAAAAAGAAAAATCTAAAACTACCGCAGGCAGAACCTTAAATCTGTAGCAAATATGCAATGCAATCAATGTCAATATGGACCAGAATCTCAAAGGAATGGTTTACAAAACCTTATGAGAAATCCATGCCATGATAAACTGGGCTGCTGTTTATTAGTACCAGTATTAGTATAGTGTTCCTAATAAAAGAGGCAGTAAGTGTGCATTTGTTAAAGAAGATGAAAGTTAATTCTACATACCTCCAAATATTCACAAAAGCCACTGTGTGGAGAAAATTATTGTTTATATCATCTGAACTAAAATTCCTGCTCTTCTACAATTATATACTGTATCTGAAGTTACACA
This sequence comes from Leiocassis micropogon, assembly GCA_028565275.1. Classification (NCBI taxonomy): domain Eukaryota; kingdom Metazoa; phylum Chordata; class Actinopteri; order Siluriformes; family Bagridae; genus Leiocassis; species Leiocassis micropogon. Next base: position 15,638,060 of record JAOVVA010000054.1, read on the forward strand.
TCTTAGTATAATTAACACTGAACTGTGGTAGGCAGTGGAATCTTAATCTTAATGTGCAAGTTTCATGACAGCTTATGAAGTGTAGAAATAGACTGGAACACTCAGTAATTTGTGTTTTCCCATTCAAGTAAAGGCATCGAAATCAGAGATGCCTCAACTCAAAAAGCGTGACCAGAAAACTGAGGATAAATTAAGAAACTCAGATGTAGTTATTTTAAAATGTGGACAAATAGAAATTCTCTTTTATGCACATACAATCAAAACAAACTGCAAGATGTTTAAACTACACACCATCACCCACTCACAAAAGCAACATCCTGCTGTGTGATGTTCCTTCATTTTCTTTTTCCACACAAGGTACAGAGCATTTATAAAGATGTGCTCAGTCTCTTAGGCTTTTGAATTCTTACCAAATCAGCAGGGTTCAGAGAAGATCGGACTGGAGCCTGCGGCTTCTGCGTGTGATGGCCTGTCTGAGGCTGCGCGGCGTCGTTCCCAGCCACCACTCTCTGGAACATTCTTTGGTCAAGGGCAGGAGTCGAGAGAAATAGAAGCCCTTATACAGCCACGCTTGCTGGATGTTTACCTCATTGCATGATCTTTGGGCACATGGCGATTTACACTTCTGATTTTGTTGTGCTGCATGTGGCCCAATTCAGTCTCGGAGACAAATGTACTATACACAATGTGTTGGTTTGAACCTGACATGTTGCTTTTGTGCTTTCATAAAATAACATGACCATATCCAGTGAGTCTTTGGGCTTCTGGTTATAAATAAAGCTACTCTGCCTGGTGGAAATAAAAGTTGCTGTTTCAGAAGGGCCTGCATCAAGCAAAGAAATTTTGAAATTACCAGATTAAGAAATGTCGAATGCATTATTAAAACCTGAAAAATTTCAGAAAAAACACGATGACCATTCTCAGAGTTCACTTAATCATTTGGTGAAGTTGCACCATAGAAAATCTACAGTAGATAGCTATATTTAATAGTGAAGGTAAGTCATATTCCAGGACTCAATCTGTAGGTTCTAGGAGGATGAGGAATCATTTTTACATATGAATTGGCCACCAGTTCAATTAAGTTTTATTTATATAGTGCTTTTAACAATGCAAGTAAGCTTAACAAAATAAAAAATATGGTAATGAGTTTGAGAAGTGTGAGGAAGTGTGTATAAATCATATTTATCAGATTGTCCCCACTGAGAAAGCCGAGGGCAACGGTGGCAAGGAAAAACTCCCTGAGCTGGCAATAGGATGGGACCTTGAGAGGAACACAGACGCAACAGGGAACCCATGCTTATCTGGTATCAAACAGACCACCACATAGCACACCGTAATCTAAGGTAAAAGCAGTCACATATTATAAGTTAAAACATTAGCGTGTAAATCTTTTTATATGCTGTGTTTTAGGTTACCTGTGAATGTGTATGAATTCAAACGGAACAGAGAAAGAAAAAGGTTTGTGTAGTATTTCCATTAGTATCCTCTAACTGATGCATGCTTCTTCCTGCCTACCAAAACACAGGCTGTCCTCCACCCAGCACTCTTATCCAGCTGAGCTTTTAATGATAGCTGAGCTGTTCATTTCAGAATCATTTTTGAATCAAGTAGAGACATTGTCTATTGGGCATCTTTCAAAACAAGTGTACAGCACTTGCCAAAACTGTTTGAGGATGACATTTAGGTTAACCACATATGAAGCGGCATATGCTTTAATTTTGAGCAAAGGCTCTACTTATATTTAAAAGGGATTCTACATACAAGTGGTTTGGCCTCATTTGAATTTGAATTGAGCAAAAGTCAGTATAAATAGTTTGGCAGAGAATGTTTTTAATTAATGTTTTGCTTTAATCAGTTATGTTTAACTGAGAAAGCAATTAAAAAGCAATCTCTGTAAAGCATTTTAAGTATCCTAAAATTAAGCAAAGGCCTTGTGAAGAAATCACTTTTGGAATTCATCACTGTCATTCGGGGGAAAACTTGTACTTATACTGTTATATTGGTCTTTCCAAAAAATGAGTTATATCAGTGTTCATTAAAATTTGTGTCTGCATTTTAGAGAGACTGCATATCCAACATGGCTAAATTGAGCCAAGCGGTGTGACTTTTGTAGCTCTACAGTCTTTGTCTAGCCCAGTGATCCAACTCAGACACTGAGGCTCTTAGAACAGATTTGTGTCTGACTGGCATTTCCTGTAGGCTGGCAATGAACTGAAAAAAAAAAATCCAAACCAAGGCACCTTTCCCTTCCTGTTAAAAAATTCATACTAACCCCCTTCTTCCACAGTAGCCTCAAGAAGAACCAAAACTTCAAACTTCAATCAGTAACCTAAACTGTCCAGTAACACCAAATGACAGTGACTATTTTTTAAAGCCCAGTGCCATACCAGCTTTGTGGAGCGACCTGTGATTGTTCCAGTTCTTGGAGCAAGGACAGGAATGGTGTTTATTATATGCCAGTTGTGTCCGTGTGGTCTGGCGAGTAGCTTTTTATCCATGTGAACAACTTTAAATGAGTAGAAACTTGGCCAGGGACAGCAGACGAAAATTAAAAACAGGGTATTTCCCACTAGTGAATGAAACAGACAAACATTATTCGGAACAGGGAAAAGAGGAAGAATATCACTGTGAATTACTCAATCTCACAATTCTCAGGGTTTGCAAAACAGAAAGAGTGATTGAGTAAATTCTTTAAAACACATGAAAGTACAATGTGAAAGCGAAATTGCTTTAGCAGACCTATTTTAAATTTTACTGCAGCGTTTCAAATTACGCTATCACTTTTGCATTGTTTCCAGCTCCCTCTGCTGACTAAACTGCTAAATTCCATGTGTGCAAACAATTACTTACACTTAACAGATTATTTAAACACAAGTTATGTTTATTGTTTATCTGTATGAATTGCACAGTATTAGAGTAGAACACAACAGAACACAAAACAGAACACAGGAATATTTATAGTTATCTACCGAAGAGGCCTCCATGCATTCTAGTGCTTACAGAAAGAGTACAGGAGCTCTATTTGCTCAGCATATTGAAAACCTCGGCTGTGGACACACACACAAAAAAAAATAAATCACACAAATCACCCAAACAGGATGTAATGACTACTCTTTTCATTGATAAAGTCTGACTATTGACATTTTAATAATTACCGGCCAGGTGTCTCAAGAATGAAAGGAATGTTGTCAAGTCGGGGCTCATTCACAATGCTTCGGAAAGCAGAGATGCCAATCTTTCCACGGCCAATGTCCTCATGGCGATCCAAACGGCAGCCCAATTTACCTGTAAACATCAGGTTAAGCACTTTATGGTAACGGGAAAAGCAGTGAAGGTAGTTTTGCTACATGAAAAGCATGAAGAGTGCATTTAAACATAATTACTAGGCAAATTACAGGTTAACCACTGAAAACTTATAAAGGTACTGTTCTTTCATACAGTAAATGCACCTTTTGAATCATTGAGATGAACTGCTCTCAGATAGCGCAGTCCAACCACGTGGTCGAATTCGTCAAGCACAGACTTTACTCCACCCTTTGAAGAAATGTCATAACCTGCAGAGATGAGTAGAGTTTGAACTATATAATACATAAGCCATGTGACTGATAACAAAAAACACAAGTTCATAGAGTAGTGATTTTTAGATATGACGCTGTTGCATTTTATATTTTACAAAGATATTTAATTAAAATTAATCTTACTACTAATCTCTACTCCTCACCTGCTGCAAATGCATGGCACGTGTCTAGACATACTCCAACACGTGTCTTATCTCGAACGAGGTCAATTATGCTCTTCAGCTCATTAAAATCTCCACCCACAGTGCTTCCTTGTCCACTCATATTTTCAAGAACTAGTGAGACGATGAAGAAAGGAATAGTGTGAGGGAATGCATAGTCAGAGGTAGTACAAGTAACCAGCAAAAGAATTACTGGCATATGGCCAAATTTATCATAAAAATATACGTTCTATCAAATTATTTATTAATGGTAGCAAAGGTAGTTTACCAGTACAGACTGAAGGTACTTTCTGGTGAGCATGATTTATAGCTCGGGCAATCCTTTCAATGCACTGCTCTTTGCTTGAGTTCACAAAAGCCCCAGGGTGGAAGTTGAACTGAGTGAGGCCCAAAATATTGCAGCGTCTAAGTTCATCAACCAGCAAGGCCTGGCTCTTACTAAACACATCTGAGTTGCAAGAAAGAACACAGCAAGGCAAACAACAGTTTATTAATCTCTTTTAAGTTTTTACACACTTACTGGTGCCATAATTTTTACTCTTTATATTCTATATTAAACATATTGCCCCCTTTATTTAACGCCATTGTGATCATCATAAATATCAAAATAACTTCACTTTGATCTTTGCCATTAGAATGAAGCTGCCAACAAAAGGCACTTAAGGGACAATAAGGAAAACAAAGAAACATACAGTATATAGCACAACCTACTGTGTGTATACAGAATAAGATTTACTTTTCAGTACTAAAATATACGAAATGCAGAAACTCAAGAGTTTTTCAAGAGCAGGTTAAGATTTCACATGTAACTTGTAATTCCTTAATATAGCCTACTGTATAACAAATATGTTTTTCAAAAACTGACATATGACATATTGTTACAGACAAATATTATGTTCTAATATAGTACAGCATAGTGCACGGGATCGCATATAGTATATTGCATCTCTCTCTTTTGACAAGATTTTTGCATTTGTGTTGGTGCTTTTACATACATTAACAACCTGTACTGATCAGTATAATGTGCAGGTCATACAGCAATTATGAATACTTACCACATGTAGCCAATTATTAATCATATAGTGTTGGTGAGTAAGAATCACTGGTGACACATACAGAGGAAAACCAAATTTGGTGAAATCAGCAGAAAGATTTCCCAGTATTTAAAAAAAAAAAAATTGATCTAGAAACTAATGTCAAGTGTCAAGTAGGCTCATATGGTATTAAGAGTGTATATTGAGTACTATATTATTGATTTTTGCCCAAATACAAAGCATGTATTTGTTTTATATTAGCTGGTGGTATTGCAGACCTTGGTAGACAGACCTTTCTTGGGAGAGCCACAGTTCATCAGGTAAGATCCATGTGGCAGAATGTGTGCTGGGTCAAAGCCATGATTAACACACGCCTGCTGGAATTTCTCTGCAGCGGTCCGATCAAGGGCAGGTCTTTTCCACATGCGTTGGGAACCCAGAAATAATCCAAAACTGTGACCCCCCATTTCTACACTTGCTTCAACTGCTTTCCATATGCCTCCTTTAAAATACAAGGGGTTTATTAGGTTTAATAATTTTGCTGTTGTTAGAAACGTACTTGATGTGTCTTACCTGCTATAGAGACATGCGCACCAATGTACTTTTTTCGTTTTTTTGTCCTGGCTTTCTTTCCTAACACCACTGCTATGGTGCTGTCATCTGATGATTCACTTAATTCAGAGTCTTCAGTTTCCTGTATTTTACTTGGGTTTCTTTCCTTTCTCTTCCTCTTTCTTTCTGCTGTTTTGCGTGGAGCCATCTACTTTGCAAGCCAAGTTAGTTACCTGATGAGGACAATCAGCAGCATCAACCTGATTCCTTACATCATATGAAGTTATGCAATAAGGTGTTTAGGGTGTGTTACTTTACATCACTCTCTCTCTCTCTCTCTCACATATACTAAATACTGAATTCATTTTATATATACTTACGTCTGGCTATTACAAAAATACTTTTTTTTACAGAGCCCATACTTAAAAAAGAATAAATAAAGTGCTATCATTAAGCAACACTTAGCAATGAGATAAATCCAGGTAGCCCCTCGTCCATTTTCCACAAACACTAAGAATGAATAATCATACCGTTGTAAAAATATTATTAAAACAGGAATGTTTCATTTCAAGCACTCTTACGTTAACAGATCACACTTCGTATCACACCAATGCCATGACCCTATCTGTGTTTGTGTGTGCAGCCCCACCCCTCTACACTTACATATGGGCGGTGCTTATCTGGTGACGCAGTTAAAGGGCGTGGTCATGTGTGGGCAAAATTAAACGCAAGTATTATTAAAAGTAAAATCATATTCAGTCGATAAAGAATTAATTATACCATCCTCATATTAACAGTTCGCAGTAAAATAGGATAAAATAGGATAAATTCTATAGCGACAGAAAGACAGACGGTTGGATAGATAGATAGATAGATAGATAGATAGATGCTCGTATTAACTTGTGAAAATATTTTATTGCGCCCCCCCCATAAGCATTTGATTGTAGTGAATGGATTTTGAACTATGACGTCATGTTTTGCATAGAAATGGGATGAGATGACATTAAACCTGTTGTCAGTGTCACTAGTGAAGGAATTTACACACTTTAGATTATTTGCATATAATTGGTAAATAAAAGAGAAAAAACAGGAGTTCAGGTTATCCTGGGTCAGTACCGATCTGTGGACTTTTAATACTGAAGGTCAAAATTTTCCCTTTGCTAACCCCCCCTTCCGACAGAGCGCTGCTCGCACACAATTCATACCCGAGCAGTAAAATGGCCGACCGTCAACCGACTGACTTTTCAGCGCTTTAAAACCAGATTGGTCTTTTCTTCGTTTACATTATCTCATTGCATAGTTGCAAACACCACTGTGGAGGACTCGTTTTCAAAATTAACTTTAGCTGCATCGCTGAAAACTTTTGATGGAGTGTTTTGGATTCCAAGTCGCCTCGAATGCCTCAAAATTTACAATTTCGCACTGAAGCACTTTAGCAGTAGCTAGCTTCCTAGCTACATTTCATGTAATTCCTGGGGTAAGTGGATCTTTTCTTAGCGAAGTAGCGATCATTTTGTTGTTTGTAAGACCGTCGTTTTTGTGCATTTAAAGGACCAAAGCATGATGCATAATTAAACATGTTTACAAGCCTTTCCGAATCGACGGCAGGATAGAGCTAGCCTGTCTACCGTTAGCATAGTTAGCGTGCCAAGCTAATGCAAGTTGCTTGGTTTTCCAGCTTCAGTGATTATCGAGCTCCAGCTCAGACGGGTTTGAAAAGCCGGGTGCAGTATTAGCAATTGGTTTGAACATAATGTCTTTTGCGGTTATTTGAGAGCGGGGGTGATGAAACGTTTGAACGCGGCGCGTTTGTATGACAGCGGACCGTAAATATTTGGCTAGCCGGCTAACTAGCTAAGCTAGCGGGAATTTTGCTTATTTTACTATAAAAAGGTGGCTAGCTAGTTAGCTAGCCGCTTCATTTGACTTGTCACCCAGTGCAGGTTGCTCGGAGTAATGAGCTTTTACTCGCTTACCGTAGTGAAAGTTCAGATTCCCAGTTCAATAGGCCTCGATTGGGGTAGCAACTGGACGTGTGGGTACTTGATAACAGCCCTTAGCCTATACAGTTAGTTTTGCTTGGGAAAGCTTTCGGCGGTTAAGTAACTGTTGCGTTTGACCGTTTGGGGTTTTTAATTGTAGAATTTCATCCAATATGACGGTGTGCGCGCGACAGTGTTAATGTAGCTGAAGCTGCGCACTATCTGTTGCATAGAAATACTCGTAAGGAAATGGGCGGGTGTGCGAATAGAGTGCCAGTAATGTCAAAAATTTAGTCAACACGCTTGTTTCACTTTAGGCTGTGTCAACATATACAGCATATTTAGTTATCTTTGTTTTCTCTCTTCATTTTTTATACCTATATTTGTATAGTGGAGCTAATGATTTCAATGCTTTCATTTTACTAGAAAGGAGCGTCTGGAAAGGGAACAGCAGTTCATGGAAGACAAGAAAAGGAAGAAAGAAGATAAAAGGAAAAGGGAAAGCTCACAGAAGGTAAAGATGCTGTTGGGTATTTTAGATACGCCGCAGATATTTTTTGTTACAGGCTATATTTTGTGTTACAGGATAGCATATGGCACCTGGATTTATTGTGAGCCATCCGATTGCAATACATTTGTTTCATAGAGCTGTGGGTTTCATGACCAAGATGTTCTAGGAATGCGCAGAGTTCAGTATTCCTAAACATGTGTGAAATAGCACATTAATCTGCGTGGTTATTCAAATATAATGCTTTCTGGCCAACGCAGAGCAGAGCAGAGTAGAGTATTTATTTATTTTATTTTTTGAACATCTACATGAGCTGAAATGGCATTCTGGTTATGCCATAGCACTTCGCAAACACATTTTTTCACTTATTTATAAACAACAAATTTCACTATTTAACTGTTTGTAGTTGCAATTATTATAGAACCGCTTGAGAAAATGTAAAAAAAATTACCATAATGTTTTACTGCTTAATATTTGTTGTGGCATTTTGTAATATTTGCTCCATCATCAGCCTGTCTTTTTGTCTTTTTTATGTTAGTA
>JAOVVA010000054.1:15659947-15670860 GCA_028565275.1 Leiocassis micropogon
CAGTTCGAAAAGATGCGGTCGGCTGGCGTCACGTGGTTCGGAGGAAACACGTGATAGTCTTCGGCCCTCCCGACTGAATGGCAGTAGTAGCCTTAATGTGGGAGCCCCCTAGTGAAGGGGGGGAAAAAAAAAATAATAATCTTATTGCTAAAATGTTACGTTTTCATTGACTAAAACTAGACTAGAATACTTAAGGGTTGCTCTGACTAAAACTTGACCAAAATCCCCAGACTCGACTAAAACTTGACTAAACAGAAATACCATAAGATTGACTAAATATGATGATAACTAACAGGGACATTTATCCTGGAAAATAGCTGACAAAATTAACACTGTAACCAGGCAAGGAATTGGTTGTTGTGAAGATTGCCACAAGTTGAGAGAGCAATTTAAGAGTGCCTTTTCTGTATCTAATTAAAAGTTGCAAATTCACCTTGAGCTTAGCATAATTGCAAGTGGTTAAAATGACTGACTTCATACTGTGGACTGCTTTTATATCAAAGGTATTGTGTGTGTGTGTGTGTGTGTGTGTCAATGACCGGGATAAGCGGTAAAGCTTGGGCTATGCTTGGCAAGTTTGGCATCCTGTGTTGGCTTATTTGCGAAATTGTGTTCATTATCATGTGGATAAAAGTCTTGAACATCAGTAGGTCATTTGTAGGGACGTGATTTAAAATCTTAATGACACTGGTTATTATTAAACTGGCTGGGTGTCAAATTGTATGCTAATTCTACAATTCTGGAGCCTGTCTAGTGGTGAGTTTTACCACAGTGACATCATCTAGCCTTGCTTCTTAATTAAAAACCTTGTAGAAGTAAGGGGGAATACGAATTCACCCTTCTCCAGTTGAGCATATAGTTTTCATCCTGTCATTTGAGAATTAAACATTACATACCCTTGTCTTTTTGTGGGCCGGTAGACAGATTTTACAGTAGTCTGGTGTTGAGTGTTTATGTTAAATATATTGGCCGTGTTCTGGTGTTACCAAACATTTTTTAGTCTTTTTAAGTACAATAACTGCATCATGAGATTTATATCTTTTGAATTATAAATTAAGTTTATTTATTGGTATTACATATTACATTATATTTAATACAAGTTAATATTTGTCTAAATAATAAGTCCCTGTTAAAAAGGTTGGTGCTATAACTGGTAGATGGTGTTGTCTAGGTGCCAGGCTCTGTGCTGAAGCAGATGCCTCCTCCGAGTGGGGGTGTTGGAGCAGTGGGTGGAGGAGTTTTCCCTCCTCAGCTGTCCCCACAGCACATCGCCATGCTCAGCAGCATCTACCCTCCTCACATCCAGTTCCAGCTGGTGAGTGTCAGGGCTTATTAGGTTAAATTACACTGCCATTGTCCCAATAAACTAATTAGTGGCTAAGTTTTCTTCCCCTTGAATAAACTAGAAATCTAACCCTTAGGTTTGGGGTTTATAATTGTTTCACTCTCTGACTCACTTTACCACAGGCGTGTCAGCTGCTCCTGCAGCAGCAACCTCAGCAGCAGCAACAGCAGCAGCAGCTCTTACAGAACCAGCGCAAGTTCCCTCAGAATGTGCGTCAGCAAGCAGACCCCCAGCAGGTGCGGACCTCTGAATGCAAAGCTGACTTGCTTATTATAGTACCATTGATAAATCCCAAACTCTCTCTAGAAACCTAGTATGTCATTTTGGATGTACTAAAATAATTTGTGCTTTTCCATCTAATAGCTTGCCAGAATCATGGCTGTACTCCAGCAGCAGAGACAACAGCAGCAGCAGGCAGGCAGTGTAGGGGGAACCTCTAAACTTTCGCCATCTCACCTTGGTAGTGGTAGCCAAAAAATGCCAATGTCTGATTCGCTGTCTCACCCTGGACTGGGAGGCTCAGTGGCAGACCTGCATCAAAAATCACCTGCCTATTCAGGTGAGTGCTCATGGGAACCCTGTTGGTAAGGTTACCTTTATACTTTGTCTTTCTCTTGCCCACTGTAAGCAACAAATTGTTTCACCTGAACTTTTCACGACTTCAGGGTTTGGTTCTGGTGTGAATCTGTCTGGTCTTGAGTTGGGGTCCATAGCCAGTGGTCCTGGTGGTTTAAAAGAAAGTGGGGGTCAGCAATCTCGTTTTAAATGGATGATGGAGGGTCACTCGCCAGCTCCATCTCCTGATGATGCACTTCATAAAAATGGTGAGTTTTTATTCTACAAAAGCCCCAATGCAGCAGTTTCTGCTTTGCATTCGCTATACGTCTTATGTTTGTTTTTTGGTTATCTTTCTAGGCCCTATTGCTACTCCTCTCAAAAGAGGAGGCTCCCCGTACTCTCAGTATGATTTATTGGGCACTGAAAGTTTGGGTGGCCCCCTCCAGGGGTCCTCAGACAGCTGGCAGAGAACTCCTGGAAACAAAATGGGAACCAAGACTGGAACATCCAGCTGGCCTCCAGGTAAATAATTCTTCAGGAACAATATATAATACTACATAATTACCTACAGAAAGCTTCCAAAATATAGGCTTTCTTGGTGTAGTTGTTCAAAAAGATTAATTCCCAACTATAGATATTATTTGTAATAACTTGGACATGTGCGATGAAATAATCACACGTCTATATTAGGATTCAAGTTTCTATGCAATTAAATGTGCAACAGTAATTTAACTTGTACACATGTGTGTAAACCTGTATTATGCAAACTGGCCATAATCCCTTGAAGCATAGGGCACTTGCCTTTCATTCTTTAAAAGAACAAAAAAACCTAGCTATAAAAAAAGACAAGTCAACTTTGGGTATTCTCCTCAAATTCAAGTTCCTTTCCTGGTAACTGAATGATGTCAAATCAACATGGCCGCTCACAGCAACAGTAGCATCAGCTCCTTTTACATTACACGCCACATCACTCAATACTTTTTTTTTTTTTTTTTGTCTTTGTACCCCCCTCAGACTAGATTTGCATGTCATGACCGTTTACCTTCATAATTACATAAACTGATATTTTATTTGACTCTAATGTTGACGCATCTGTCCTCTGACACGGCATGCATGTGCACATCGATGTCTTTGCTCGCACAATCTGGGTTAAATATATCATAAGTTTGTATGTGACCACTCGTTCATTTAAAAAAAAAAAAAAAAAAGCCTAATCACCTGATGATTCCTCATCTTAATTGTGATTAGATATTTGGGATTTCTGCAGCACAGGAGCAGAGCTGTAGTGCTATTCATGTAATTACCGTTGCGCACCTATAACGTGTGGGCACCCGCACAGTTAAGTTGTGGCTTGTTTTAAGGCCTGTGTAAACTCTATTCCTGCAGAGGCATGTCTGCATACATACTGTACATAGACAGTTAACTAAAACTGACAACACAGTTGAAAGACTGGTTTACTGCTGCAAAATACACTCAACCAGATTAAACTATTTATAAAGTCAAACATATAAAGTAGTATAATGTTAATCAACATCATGAATGTAGTAGTTTGTAATTATTATGGTTTTAGGCAATATAGATAAAGAATAAACAAGTATTTTATGTTTTAAATTATTTTTTTACTTATTGTACTTATATTAATGCCAACTATTGTGACACAATGTTTTATTCATTTATTAAGATACATTTTTATATACTTTTTTTTTACTTTGTTTTTTTATTATTATTATTAGATTTATTTCTGTTAACCCTTTGTTATATCATGTTTTCATTGTGAAATAAAATAAATTAACAGCAAATAATGTTTTTACGTCTTTACTAAGGGTGCCGATAATTCTCCATCTGTTTCGTGAATCAAAGTCTTGGCACCTGATTGATGTCCGTATCGCTGGATATTGTCTCTTGAAGATTACTATTTTTTTTCACATTGGTGTAGAATTCCAGCCAGGGGTGCCATGGAAAGGAATCCAGAGTGTTGATCCCGAATCGGACCCCTACATGACCCCTGGGAGTATGCTGAGTTCGTCTGCAGTGTCGAGCCTCAGTGATACTGAGCACCAGTTGCTAAGAGATAACACGGGTAGCTACAATCACACCAATACAGATCAGAGCTGTTCTTCCAAAGAAAAATTTATATTTAAGGTAAAATTTTATTTTCATTATTATTATTATTTTTTTTTTAACCCTTGCTTCAGAATCAAACCCCTCCCTAAACACCTTGCTGCCTTCACCTGGTGCCTGGCCCTATAGTGCCTCAGACAGCCCCCTCAACAATGCACACAATTCAGGTAACAATTTTTAAAAATATTTCTTTCTCTCTCTAAACCTCCACCCCCTCTACCCTAAAACCCTCAGATGAATAGCTCGCCCTATAGTTTGTTTATTTACATTTTTGTCCCAACAGCTAAGTACACAGAGTACAAGCCAAGCTGGCCTCCTGAGCCTATTGGACACAACAAGCCTTGGAAGACCAATCGAAATCCATCTCAACTACCACGCCCACCTCCTGGACTGACAAATCAGAAACAGTCCTCTGTGTCCCCATGGGCGGGAGGAGCACCTCGATTGGGGAGGGGTTGGGGTGGATCTGGAGGAAGCCAAGAAAGCAGATACGGATCTGGTACTGTCATGATTTGAGTTAAAGTCAGTTACAGGAACAAAAAAAAGGAAAAATCTTATCTCAGAATGTATTTAGGTTGTTAGTTTTTATGTGATTAAATTTTTTTCTAACTATGTTGCAGGTTTTATAGAACTTGATTATGATGGTGATGGGTGTTGTGTCTGTGTTTATTAAATAGGCTCAGCATGGAGTGATGGAGGAGCCTCAAGGGGGAGTTGTTGGCTGTTGCTGAGTAATCTTACTCCTCAGGTATATGAATGAGAGTGGGGAGATATTGTATAGGGAAGTTAGCCTTCACAATGCTGACTTACAGATGGCAGACATGTTGAATCAATGTACAACGTACTGACCTTTTGATTTCAATTTTCTTCTCATGTTAAGATTGATGGTTCCACCCTGCGCACTATCTGTATGCAGCATGGTCCTCTGTTGACCTTTCACCTTGGTCTAACCCAGGGCAGTGCTCTGATTCGCTACAGTACTCGCCAAGAAGCAGCCAAAGCTCAGAGTGCACTGCACATGTTAGTATATATTTATATATCTTTTGTGCTCATTCTACATTTAACCATATGGCTTTATTCCTTCTCAAACATTTGACTTTTTTCTATTTTGTCAGGTGTGTTCTGGGCAACACCACAATCCTGGCAGAGTTTGTAAGTGAGGATGAGGTTGCTCGCTATTTTGCACATTCCCAGGGTGGAAGCACCAGTGGAGGTGGGCCACCAGGACCAGCAGGGTCGTCCAACGTAGGTGCAGTGGGCACAGTGGGTACTGGTAGCTCCGGAGAAAGGGAGCGTGCAGGAGGAGGAAGCTCTACCACAGGAGGTGGTGGCAATGGGGGCGGAGTCGTGCCTGCAGGCTCTAGTTGGCAGAGTTTGGATGGTACAGGTGGGTCCCCAGACCCGGTCTCTGTCCAGGCACCAGGTCTGAACATCTTTGCTCAGTGGAGCAATGGTGCGGGGGGAGGTGGAGCAAGCACCACCGCGGCGGGTGTGGAGCCGGCCAGGCAAGGGCTATGGGCTGCAATGCCAGCTGGGTATCCGAGCAGCAGCCTGTGGGGAACATCAGCGCTGGAGGATCGGCACCAGATGAGCAGCCCTGCAGCTCTTCTACCTGGAGACCTGCTGGGTGGAGGCTCTGACTCCCTCTGACTGACACATTTACACACATAATTATACACACATGCTGGCACACGTCGTTATGACAAGAGCTTACTGAAAAGCACCCAAAAGTACATCCACAAATGATTAAATCCAGGTGTGAAAAAAGCACTCTTAAACACAGGAATCTGGAGAATTTACATGTTCATAGATGTAAAATAATTAGTCAATGTGTTTGCCAGCAGAAATATATAGACAAACAAGCACTCAGTCATATGGTACAGATCCACACTCAAATGTGCTTCAGTGCTGAGAACCCTGAATTATTACCAATACCGACTTGCATTATAACATAAGAGAGAACACTGGTTACAGATGTATACACACTGTTAAACACATGAGTTTCACAAAGACCGTGCTCTATACCCTGCTCTCCATAATCCAATCTCCATTCTAAAATCTCAGGAGCGTGAAGATGCAGAGTGTGGGGCACGGTCACTTTTTTGTAAGTATTGCAGTGCAAATTTGCTGACTGACCTACACAGACGCACATGCCTACACATCCCTCATACACCTTTTATCCTTAAATGAAGACTTTTACAGCAAGACTTGAACTGATCAAAAAGATGGACAAAAGGACTTAAACTCAACTGGATGAGTTCTAAATCTTGAGTTTATATAAGATCACACTCGCATACTGAGGCAGCATCACTCAGGCATGCACTGTAATAAAAAAAAAAATAAAAAAAAAAACGGACAAATATATATGCATCATACAATGTTCTATGTGATGTTGAGCACTTGACATAGAGGACAATTCAAAAATGTTACAGCTTCTATTTACTGGCAATGTCAAACACACTTACCCAGCCATGCAGTTCTGATGTCTGACTGTATCTCGTCTTTGTTTTAAATGTGGAAAAGTGGAATCCAGAGATGTCTCTCTCTTCCTTAATATGCTGACCTCGTTTTTTTCTCTTTTTTTTTTTCTTACTCAAACAAGTTTGTTGTTCTGATGACTATGATCACTCTGATGTTAATTAGCTGTATAATGTGCTCTCTTGGCCTGTGTGCATGAGAGAAGTCCTTAATGGAGAAGGTGACATGGAGCATTAGTATGACATCACTGAATGTGTGTCATTAAGAGATTAAGAAGCGTGGTGTGCATTTGCTAATATATATGCTGGTTAGGGAGGCGAATAAATGTGTGACAGCTTATTTCAGGTCTGTGTGCTGGATAAGTGTATGCAGATATGTCTGTATGCGTGAGTGTAGACAGCAAGTTCAAAAACATTGGCACTAATGAATATTTTTTAAGTTGTGGTTTTAGCAGCCTTTTTTTTTGTTTTATATATTGTCTGAATTGCAATAATATTAAAGAGAGAAAGCTTTTTTTTTTTTTCTTAAAGACGAAACAACCAACTGAAGGCATTCGTACAGAGACATGCCAAACCTATTGTACCAAGCTGAGCTGGATGGATGTTTTAGGAACACTTAAAAGTTACATATTGTTTATTTTTGTGTTGTGTACCATTTTAAATTAAGGCAGGCTTTATCACTCCTGTTCAGGTTGTTTGTTTTCTGATTTTACAAAGAAAAGGAAGTTAATTTAAAAAGAACAAGTCAATTAATAAAGGTTGAACTGAAAGCTTCTGGTCTTGTCTGCAATTATAAATGTCTTCTCCCTTTTGTTGTTTAACAGCGGTTGGAATCCAGTAGATGGGTTACATTACCGCCAACTGTAGGTCTCAATCTTCATCTGCCCGGCCTCTTAATGCCGATTTTTCCAGACCAACCTTCCTTAAAACATCTAATGTATCCTTCGCTGGTCTTGTCTTGACTTGTTCTGTCTTCAACTGTCTGCATCCACACTTTCTTTTCGACACATTTCCTTTCAGTACCACTCAGCAATTAGTTAAAATATTTGTGTATATATGTATATTGCGATGCAGTCGTAGTTACGAATTACAATATATGTATACTGTGATTCATCCTTACGCTGCATCACAATATAGGTGTATGTATTGTGATGCAGTCGTAGGCAAGAATGCACAGTTCGACCCGTGCTGATAATCATTACCACAACATCGTCTTGAATGTGGCATTGCTTTTCTGCAAGTCCTACAAGTGGCATTTATTATCAACAGATTATGATTTGTTTGTTTATTTAACCAGATGTTCTGCTCTGCCAACACTTATCCTTCCATGAATAGACAAGCTAGAGTTGAGGTGGCGACTGGCGGTTAGTGTGTTTAACAGGGGTAAAAGTAATTTTTAATTCTTACCAGTACTATGTAGCCAAAAGAATAAACCATGGAACCTCCAGTCTATTAAACCTCGTAAGTTTTTCTTTATATTTCCACTTATTCCACTTTGAAATATCTGCTAAATTTTGGGTTGCTGGGTTGAATCCAGAATTGTTTTAAATGGAAAGGTAAAATGTTATATGTGGTGTACAATCGATTTGTACCTGTTCCAATACACCAAGTAGTGCCCTTAATTAGGGGTTAGAGAGGGATTTGGGATTCTTGTGTTAGAAGCTAATTAGCATCGTAGCTGGTGTGAGCTGTGTAGAAAACAAAACAGACAGTTTAGAAGCACTAAGGATAAAGTATGTTGTTTAAGATGCCAATGTTATCAGGTGTGTTTTCTTGCTGAAAGTGCTTCTTTTTTATGGCTGCGTTGACTTTAGACTTCATAAAACAGTCGACCATCACCAAAAGATGACATGGCACCCCAAATCATCACTGTGGAAACTTCACATTTAAGCAACTTGGATTCTGTGCCTCTCTACACTTCTGTTCTTATTCGGGAGTAGCCTGATACTAGGAGTGCAACAGTCGTAGCCATTTCCTAAAGGCGTCTGTGCGTGGTGGCTCTTGATGCTCTGACTCCAGCTTGACTCCAGTCCTTGTGAAGCTTTCCCAAGTTTTTGAATTGGCTTTGCTTTACAGTTATATTCCAATAAACTGGTGAAAGGATCATGGGATCAATGGGGAAACGGTTATATTCCAGTAAACCGGTGAAAGGATCAAGTCTCTTGTATGCCTGTGGGGACCACTGAAAAGCCAGTATACTACAATTTGCTGAGAAACTTTTACATTTGGCCGACACCCTTATCTAGAGTGACATACATTTTTATCTCATTATACATCTGAGCAGTTAAGGGCCTTGCTCAAGGGACCAACAGTGGCAACTTGGCAGGGTTTGACCCTGTGACCTTCCAATGAGTAGTCCACCACCTTACCTAGTGAGTTACCCCTGCTTAAAAAAAGTCAATGCTTGACCACGATAGAAAGGTATTAGAACACGAGTGTATCACAGCCTGCTACGTATGGGGCCATGTATATTGGCCTCCAAATTCCTCAGATGTCCGTCTGATTGAGCATCCATGGAATATATAAGGACAAATAAGTCTGATCCATGGAGGCTCCACTCTCCAACCCACAGCTGCCAAAGGACTGCCGCTAACGTCCCAGTGCCAGACCCCACAGCACACCCCCAGCGGTCCTGTTGGAACCTATACAATACTGGGCATAATGTTTGCATTTTAATGTTATGGATGATTTTTGTGGATGAAGGGTGTTCAAGTCAAACAGACTTCTTATTGTGCAGGATAACAGAACGCAGTTAAGAGAGTAAGAACTGCCTTTATTGCTCTGTATAATCCCCTACTGCAGTAAGGTACTTATTACAGCATTTCACTAGTGCTTGGATACCATCAAAGTTTTCTCAGTACGCCAGAGATCGCACCGCCTGCGACTACATCATCATCACTGCTGAAACACTGGCCTCCCAGGAACTCCTTAAAGGGCCTTTTCCTTTAAAAAAAACAATGCCATTCTCGCAGCCGCAGGTCTAGAGGGCTGATTGGCCGAGCTCTCTCAGAGGGGAGGGATGAGAGGTACTTCGTGCTCCCACATTTATCACGGCTCTACAGCCAATCAGGGGCGTCTGTGAGCTCACGCAAGGGGAAGGAGCGGATAGTGCTGTCCTCCGAGTGTGTTACGCCGCCCCCAACGGTGCGAGCAGTTCAAAAAGATGCGGTCGGCTGGCGTCAGGTGGTTCGGAGGAAACACATGATAGTCTTCGGCCCTCCTGACTGAGTGGTAGTAGTAACCTTAATGTGACGGGGAGGGATTGGACGCGACTACAATTTTTAAATGCCATCCGCTCCTGTTGGTCCACAATGTTTTTTGAAGTTGAAAGTCAGTGCAGCTGTCTCTGAGGAGATTTTACAGCACTTCATAATTTTGTCTGCTGACAAGCTTTATGGAGATGCCAACTTTACTTTTTTAGCAGGAATTAGCACCTGCCCACAGTGCCACAACTACTATTAACTGATTCGCTGATCATGATATTATTGAGTTTAACTGGCTATCCAATTTACCTGACCTCAACACAAGAGAACCTTTGGGTTATTTTCAAGATGAGGATTAGAAACGATGGACCAAACACGGCATAAAGATGAGCTGAAGGCTGCTATTATGGATGATAAAAAAAACAAAAAACATTGCAGTTATTTTAATATAATTTAAACTGCAATATTTAACTATTAAATTTACTATTTTGTATTCAAATATATTTATCAAGGCTAACACCAAATAACTGTACAAATGATCTCATTAAGTGTATGTTTAAGCTCAAAATGATTTAAGATTGTAAAAGCAAAATTCTTAAATTAAATGATTGACTCTACATAAATTCCCCACTATGCATATATTACCATATTTATTTATTTATTTCTACATTGTAAAGTAATGCTGAAGGCGTCCAAAATATGTAGTAATCTCCTTTGAACAGTTGATATTGAGATGTGTCTGCTACTTACTGTATGCTCTGTAAAGATAACGGCCCTAATCTGAGGTGCTGTCAATTGGTGATTTTTGAAGCTGGTAACTCTAAATGAACTTCTCCTCTGCAGCAGAGGTACGTTTTGGTCTTGCTTTTCTGGGTTGGCCTTCATGAGAGCCAGTTTCATCATGGTGCTTGATGGGTTTTGACAGAGCAGCTGACCTTCATAACAACTGCCTGTTGTTTTTACTTGCTGTTATTGTTGTTACTTATCAAAATTCCATGTTACGTGCATTTCATAGATATATTTTTTTATTATTGTTGGTACTGTTCTAGAATGATGAAAATATGAAAATAAATCCAAACTTGGTTTAAAAAAAGGTTTGACTGGTATTGTGTGTGTTTGCATATGTACAGTATGTGTATATATATATATATATATATATATATATATATATATATAGAGAGAGAGAGAGAGAGAGAGAGAGAGAGAGAG
>JAOVVA010000054.1:15670960-15729797 GCA_028565275.1 Leiocassis micropogon
GGGCGTCTGTGAGCTCACGCAAGCGGAAGGAGCGGATAGCGCTGTCCTCCGAGTGTGTTACTCCGCCCCCAACAGTGTGTGAGCGAGCAAAATTGGGAAAAAATAAAAAACATTTTCAGTGCCGCAGCATCAGGTGAGGTGGAAGTGAAGTCACAGGGTGATGAGAATTGAGGAATGTTCATCGAGGGAAGTTCTCTGAAATGGGAGCAGGGAGAAGTGTTTACACTGTCTCGTCCTCAACCACGCAGTAAGACTCAGATCTCAGATGGTGCCGGGTTTAAGACTTGGTGAACTTGAGGTTGATTCCTTTCCTTTAACAGCACATCCTGAGGTCATTTATTTATTTATTCCTCTCCTCAGAAATCATTCTGAATAATTCAGATACACTCAGCGGTATTTACTTCGAGTGTAACACCATCGAGCCGAACCTGGTCACGTCATGATGAAAGAGTCACACACACTCTTCAACACACACACACAAACACACACACACACACACACTCCTCCCTTTTATCCTGCTTGTGCTGAGTGACTTTACAGAAAGAAAGAGATCCTCTAATCCTTTAAGTACCTGGACTGGATTTGTTGTTATCCACCTCAATTTGTTACTCAGACTCGTTGCCAGAGACGGATTTATTATTATTTTTTTTTTCCTTTTAAATACCCTTGGAGGTGTTTACCTGCGCTCAGGTGTGGCACTTTCTCCGCTAAGTGAGCCTCAGGAGGAAGTTGTGAGGGGTGTGTTTTCCTTTGTTCTGGAGTAAAAACAACTCCTTTGTTATCTCCAAAATACGACGGAAGGTCTTAATGATGCGAACGTTTATGGCTCAGCCTGTACATGCGGCGTAATTGCTACATGGGCAGAAGTATGCGCACCCCCTTCCTGTTTCTCCCGTCAACTGTAACCTGCAGAATAATTTAACAAATGCCGTCTTGTTCGGCTCCTTTTCAACAACAGTCATCCAAACGCCTTCAGCCTCGCCCTGGTCGCCAGGGGAACGCCAGCGTTTCTGATCCTGCGATAAAGCGGAAAGCGGCCCGAGACTACACGGCGGTGCCCGACCTCCCATCTATGCTACAATTATTTTTTTTCAGAGGAAGGAAGAACGTGACGAGACGCTTTCACACCTTCACCACAGTGAATTAATTTCAGCTTCTCACGCTGCGTGTTTCTGAGCAGGTGGCGCGTCCAGCCGCCGGTTATGTTCGAGGCCTCGCGATCTGGGTTTCACACCCGGGTTAATTTAGCACTGAGTGAGCTGTTAAGAGTACGGCTTCGGCTTCGCACACGCCATCTATTTGTGTAGATTCGTCAACTTTCTGCGTGGCCGCTGAGGTCGCGTTCAATATTTTTCGGGGGACGTCGCCTGACTGACTGGATGTCCGCGGTTCTACGGAGAAATGGTATGTTGATGTGTGTTTTGTAAATAGTCATGTGGAGCGGCACGATCTGATATATTGGGTCGCACTGCGGCCTTTCACCTCCACGGTCTGGGTTTGATTCCCGACTCAGGGTCTGTGTGCCGGTTCTCCTGGTTCTTGAAGGGTTTTCTTCAGTTTCCTCCCACAGTCCAAAGACATGCAAAGTAGACCAATCGGCGTTCCCAAACAACCCCCGTAGTGCGTGGGTGTATTTATATAAGTTTGGCGTCCCCAGTCCGGGTTGTACCCCATCTTACAGGTAGAGTTCCCTTTGGATAGACTCCGGACCGAGGGATGGTTCTAGTTAGACCCTGATTACTTCCTGATGAATGAGAATGATTCATATATCTACCAGTAATCTAGCGCTTTTTTTTTTTTGTTTTGTTTTGTTTTGTTTTACCCTCGTGGTGGGCGTGGCTTTACACGTCACTCAACAAGCAATAGTTTATCCTGTATAGACAAAGTGTGCGGAAGAAAAGGAAATGAAAGCATGTCACGGCACGGCTTACTCCAAGAAAAGAAAAGTAGACTATGAAAGTAGACTAATCCTTCAAATATGAATGAACAGATTAATATATGTCTATTCTTCCTGAGGAAAGTTTAAAACCAGTTTGTCTTATTATTGGAACCGTGGCGATAATAAAAAGCATTACTGTGAAGCGCCACTGTGAGACAAAACAAGGGGCGTGTGTAAAATACCTGAACTGAGAGTCCAGGGTGATACAAATACGAGGAAATATCCGAGCTGAACCTGTCCACATGTTTAATATAGATAGTGAAAACTGACAGTAAATGTTATTGAAATGCTGTGTAAGTTTTAAATTGCTTATTTACCATAGACTTAGCACGACTGCAAATAGAGATCTGAATCCTCGGCTCAAAGAACATTTTAAATCTTAAATTCCATTTCTTTACGGGATCAGCGTTATAGAGAATGAATGTGGTTCAATCCTTCTAAGTTGGAGTTCAATTCCATCAGCTATACCACACAAGTCCTTAGTCCAAAACATGGACTGTAACCTTAACCTGTGTGACTTGGAGAGAACTTTCCACCAGGGGCGCTGTTTGTGAAAATTGCTTGGCCCTCCCACAGATACAATATACAAAATATTGGCAATGCAGTAACACACAAGGCATGTTTTGTTTTCCCGAAACAAACTTCGCTGCAATGTTGGTTGAATTACGCTTCGTAGTACCCAACCCTGATGTGTCTCATAACATATATAAATACCGCTATTGTTTGTGGAAGAGTGTAATAATTCTGATATTATGAGATGGATTTTTTTTTTTTTAAGTTCTCACACCTGAGGTTTGGATTTGACTCTTCACAACGTTGTAGCTGAACGTTGTAGCGGAACGTTGTAACTGGTTTAAGAAATCTTAGAGGAGGTGAGTGATGTGATGTTAGTGGAGGTGAGATGGGTTTACAGCGCGGTTACAGCTTCTTGATCACTGCATGCATGTGATGTGGAAGGTCACAGAAGGAATCCTGGAGGAGCCGTAAAGTTAAGCTCGGATTGGGTCAGGGCCGTCATCTGTGGGCGAACCAGGTGTGTGTGTGTGTGTGTGTGTGTGCGCACGCCGTCACGCCCAGCTGTAAATACTTTTTTCAGAATGACCCTGTAGATTCATTGGTCTGTTGTTGTTGGTGTGTGTGTGTTTTTTTTTTGTTTTTGTTTTTTTCCAACCCCCTGCTATTTTTTGCCCCCTTTAATGAGAACAACCAGACACTCAGTGAGGAAGGAAAGCGTGGAACGATATGTTCACTATTCTTACCTCAGACTACAGACTCCATTGTTTAGTTGTCGTAGTGTATTTTGTTATAATAAAGCTGAAATAATCAGCTTTCGGGCAATAATCAATCAATATTGGCTAACCACAATGTTTTTTATTTCACATTTGACTTATAAAATTATGATTTTTAAGCAATGTAGTTTCCAGCAGTTAAAGTTAATGCGGCAGTATGTAATTTTACTGCCCCCTTTCCAGCGCACTTGTCCAATGAATGCCGAAACTACTTATGGCATCTTATACTGTACGGTAATACTGTACGTGACGGTGATCTGAAGCAGGCGTACATAAAGCAGTGGCACGAACAGTTTATTTCTTATCACAGAAGCGCTGAGGGAGAGAAAGAGAGAGAGAGAGCGAGAGAGAGAGAGAGAGAGAGAGAGTTGACCTCGGGCTCAGTGCAGTGCTGTGGTACAGTGTGGTGCGGTGCGAGCTTAAACAGTCTCCTCAACCCAAGCATTCCAAAAATATCAGTCCTGTTTATACGAAGGGGCTAAAATGCACGAGATGCACCGTTTCAATTATCATCAGTGAATCAGGCTGTAAAAATAAAAAGCAGTCCAGCGTTACTGCGTTAACGAAGCTGATGATAAACCTCGAAACTGTCTTTTATGGAAAGCTTGATTCAGGGTCAAACCTGAGGTAATTTCAGTGCCAGAAAAAAATTATAATAAAATCATGCGTGTGAGAATACGCTGTGATAAAGGTTTCAGAAATTCATATTAATTTTTTTTAGTCATCTTGTACATGATGTGATTTCTACAGCAAGTCTGGAGGGTTTAAATTCCCCCCCCAACAGCAATGTTACTGTACATACGGCCGCTTTAACCGAGGTGCAGAATCTGGTTGTTTTTGCTGCAGAGCCGGTGTTTTATATTTCTGGTTTTGGGCTCTGACCACGGCCTGCTCTTGTGCCACTGAGTGTTTTGTTTGTTTGTTTGTTTGTTTTTTTCTTGAGGTTTGAATCCGATGTGGCCTGGAAGTGTTTTTCCGTGTAGCTACAACCGCTGATCTCAAAACCGACATGACAGGGCGAGGCTTTGTCTCAAGCCTTTTAAGGGTTGAGTCGCACTTTTTAAGCGCCAGAAATGTTTCGAGAGCTTACTAACAGAGCTGTAATGATGTGGTTTAGCAAAGAAATATAATCATATCAGTGTTTGGTGTGGTCAAAAACAGCAGCGTGGAAAAAATGTGCATGACACCCGGGAGTCACGCGCAGAGCAAACGCCCCGCCCTGACGCTCGCGCCTGAAACTCGAACAGGACCCGAGGTCGAAGAAGACCTCTCGTCACGGGTTTTGGCTCTCAAGCAGACTGCATTCTATCTGTCTCATGTGGAAGGACAGGAATAGGACAAAGACGGCTTCGGTGTTTCACTCTTCATACTTTTGGTTCATACTTTCGGTTATAATCAAAGACTTATCCTATAAATGTCGTTTAAAAAAAAAAAAAAAAATTTACATCAACAGGAATGCTCTTATTTTATTATAGATCAAAGACTTCAGCAGAACTTGAACTTTTTTGAAAACTTTAAACTTTGGTGTGGAAGTTGATCATGTGATGTGTGTGTGTTCAGGTGGAACAGTCCAAAGTGCTGGTAAGAGAGGGCGGAGTGCAGCTGCTGCTCACCATCGTGGACACGCCGGGATTCGGGGACGCCGTAGACAACAGCAACTGGTGAGCGCTCGACGTCTTACAGAGCTACTCTACAGCTGCAGCGTTATCGTTTACTACCAATAAAAGTTTTTTCTAATTATTTATTACATTTTTATTATTTAACATTGTTTTTCGCTGCAGCTGGCAACCCGTGATCGACCACATCGACAGCAAGTTTGAGGATTACCTCAACGCCGAGTCGCGCGTCAACAGACGGCAGATGCCCGACAACAGAGTGCACTGCTGCCTGTACTTCATCGCCCCCTCTGGACACGGGTGGGTACTGCGTCCTGATACAGATCGTTCCAGAGGTTTTTGTTTTTGTTTTTCCTCACACAGGAAGCAGGTTTTTCTTGGGAATGACTCTGAAATGAGAAAATTACTTGGTGTTAATCAATCATGGAGTCATCATGAAGCATTTTCTTTATCAATGTCCCGATGACAAGAATTAGCCTTTTTTTTTTTCTTTTTTTTAATAAAGTTTCTTGACTTATAGATACCGTATCGTTACTCGATCTTTAGAATCGTTTGATCGAACCCATAAAAATTAGCCTTTTGGTTTGTCTTGCCCCGCCCACTCACATTGAATGGAAATTTGATAAATAAGGAAAGTGAATTTTTTATTTCTTTTTTTTATTTATTTACTTAGTATTTCTGATTTTATTTATAATAATTTGTTTTAATCTGAAGTGTCAAATTCATAATCACAGTCTGAGTCACAGCCAGATAGTGGGGCAGAGCTTGGAGGAAGAAATGAAGTACTGAGGTAAAATTTTCATAAAACAGGTGCTTGGACCCCTCAGATAAATTTTTTATATCATTTCTCATAGTATTAATAATAATAATAATAATAATAATAATAATAATAATTCATGGTTGTGAACATATCGAGTAAAATCAAACAGGAAGGAAGATAGTTCCACCTACGCCGAGCTGTGGAGATTCAGGAAGAGGGAGGACCTGTGTGTGTGTGTGTGTGTGTGTGTGTGTGTCCTGGAACACTGTTTAAAAGAAAGAAAAAAAAAATATATATATATATATATATATGTATATGTGTGTAGTCGATCGAGGTTTCCGTTTGTGTGTGTGAGACATGAGTGGGGTTTTGGTGTGTATCCAATGCTGGCTCCGAGTCTGTCATATGTACACACACACACACACACACACACAGCTGAACACACACACAGGCCTCGTCAGTGCTGAATAAAACAAAGAAATGGTTGACTCCTGGGCCTTTGAGTGGTTGAAGACTGCAGGAGCAGATGATCAGTGTTCAGCAACGACACCACATGGCAGCAGGCGGAGAGCTGAAAGAGTGTGTGTGTGTGTGTGTACACACATGTGACTGTTTGCTTTGCTAAGAGAAAGGAATCCTACTACTTTCCCGAGGAGGAGTTTTCAATCTAAACTTGTCTAGGAATAAAAAGCCAGGAGCACTCCTTGGCTTCCTGTACGTCCGTCCGCGTTTAACGGTTTATATCAGTTATAATTCCTTTGTATCGCCACCCTGACTCAAAAAAAATCCCTTTTTAAATGACGTCATACATTTTCATTTATAATAGAGATGCCTCGCCGATTCTATACAGAGTGCACGAGCTTCATGTCCGAGCAACAGAAACGCATTTTTATGGAGTTACATCATCAAAAGCGCACATTTAGGCCTAGTTCACACGGGCGTTAAAATCGAGCGTTTTTCTGGCGTTCGTAGCGTCCGGTGAGCGCGGATCAAGCGCAGAGTGTGTTCTACACATAGGAGTCAATGAGAGTGTTTCACACGGGCTTTGGTGACGTGCGTTTGTCCGACTGCGCGTTTATACGGCATCAAAAAAACGTTGCATACAGCTTTTTCTTGGCGTTCAAAAAGGAAGGAGAAAAAAAAGCAAGGTAAACCCAGTAGCGGCGGTGATATATATTTTTTTCTCTCCCTACGTCGCTGTATTACGAGAATTTTTTAAAACAAGAAGATTAATGTCTAATATAGCAAAATAGTCCATATTAAAAGGAGGCACCTCAAATAAAACGACAAGGGCTTTCATATCCAGTTCCCGACACTGCCTCCACAGGTTAACTTAAGCGGAGGGAGCGGATAGCGCTGTCCTCCGAGTGTGTTACTCCGCCCCCAACGGTACGTGAGCGAGCAGTTCGAAAAGATGGTCGGTGACATCACGTGGGTCAGAGGAAACACGTGATAGTCTGCGTCCCTCCCGACTGAATGGTGGTAGAAGCTTAATGACTGGGAGGTGACTGGGAGGAATTGGACACCACTAAATTAGGGAGAAAAATCGGGTAAAAATCCAAAAAAATTGTAAAATAAAAAAAAACTACAATTTGGGCTGCAGGCAGGCAAACGAACGCCAGTGTAGACGTCAATCAAGCGCCACTACAAAACGCAACATAAACGTCTAGGACGTTCAGAGCGCGTTCGTTTATCCAAAAATGTAACGCCCGTGTGAACAAGGCCTTAAAAGCCTCCGATCTATTTGATCTTTTGTTGACAAACTCTCTTGTTGCACAAGACTTATTTCCTGTTCTCAGGGGGTCAGTATTACCTGGTGACGTCTGGTCATGTCAGCAGAGTCGTCTGTGATGTTGATCCCTGTGATGCGAATCGGTCAGTAAAAGTTCTCCTCCATAATTGACATAAGTCAATAAGTATTTAATCACCCTGTGATTTTGCAAGTTCTCTTACTTAGAAACCATGGAGGGTCTACAATTTTCAGCATAGGTGCATTTCCACTGTGAGAGACAGAATCTAAAAATAAAAATGCGGAAATCACATTGTATGATTTTTTTTTAACAATTTATTTGTGAATTACTGTGTCAAATAAGTATTTGATCACTTGAGTCAAAAATACTTATTGACCTCACTGTATAAATATATATAGTTTTGTGGCTTGTGTGTTATTTACGGGTTAAAATCTAATAGCTCGAGCTGTACGCATGGTTTATCTGTAACACATCACCCTCGATTTATGACGTGAACCTCCTCGCTTTATTATGCACCATTTCGGATCGGTGAGCGGATCAGACCGTCTGTAGTTAACCAGGTGTTGGAAGTAAAAGAGGAAGGAGTCGGTTCTCAGCGTTGCCGTGCGGTTCCATCTGGAGTTCATTATATTCATATGGATGTAAAACACCAAAAACAGGAAGTGGTCAAATATACGAGATCAACCAGATATCATAGAATAAATGATTTACTGCAGGCTCCTCCTCTCTCAGGATACACTGAGGTATCGAATCCCCACAGCCCCGCCCCTGCATCACTCAACCTCGGCCAGAATCTAGAAAAACTGTGACCCACTAAATACATCTGTCACCCCTCTCTCTCATTTTCTGTGTCTCTCACGCTCTGAAAACTGTCCCTCCTGTCTCTTCCTGTTTCAGACTGAAGCCGCTGGACATCGAGTTCATGAAGCGGTTACACGAAAAAGTCAACATCATCCCGCTCATCGCCAAAGCCGACACACTCACACCAGAGGAGTGCCAGCAGTTCAAGAAGCAGGTGTGTGGGGTTTTTTTTTTTTTTTTTTTTAGGTTTTTCAAGACACTGAACCAGTCAGCTTGTTATGAGCAGAAATACATGAAACGGATTTATCTACTGGTAAAAGATGTTTTATTTAAAATAGGAAGAGTATGTATTATTATTATTATTATTATTATTATGTGCGATGAACTCTTAAACTTTTAGATGACATCATTACGCTATACTTGTTTTTTTTTTAAGATCGTGAAATGTTAACGTATTTCTAGAATTTCTTTTCATTGGACGATTTATAGAGTCAACTTTCCAATTAGTTATTTATTTCATTACTTAATATTTGTGATAATTTCTGAATGCTCTACAGCTCTTGACTCTGGAAGTGTTAAACAATACCTTATAAAATATAATTCAAATCCCAGTCAGAGTGCTAATTGCGCTGAGAGAGCTCGGCCAATCAGATCTCTCCAGGCTCTCGGCTCTGGGAGGCTACACCATCATCACCCGGGAATCGAACCAGCAGATCTCCGGATGATATGACGAGCATTTTACCCCTGCGCCACTTTTTATTCTGAGATTTTTTTTATTTCATTTTGTAAATTATTTTTATTTATTTATTATTAATTGAGCCGTTTTAGTAATTTCGTTATGTTGTTGGTCTGGAAAGCGATGTCGTTTTTATATATATTGCATCGCGCAGAAGAAAAAAAAAAAACACCAGGAGTTATATTTTTGGTCGGTGTAGATAACGCCAACTATACTATGCGACTATAGTCTAAGCACTGGGTGATGTGAACAGGTCGTACCGTATTGCTGTTCTTCATCTCTCTGTTCGATTTCTGCACGCAGATAATGAGAGAAATCCAGGAGCACAAAATCAAAATCTACGAGTTCCCCGAAACGGACGACGAAGAGGAGAACAAGCTGGTGAAGAAGATTAAGGTGTGTGTGTGTGTTGCTCCCGCCCGCAGATCGATCTTTCGCTCGAGTTGTTGTTTGTTTATTTGTTTGTTTGTTTGCTGACTTCCCCTCTCGTCTTTCTCGTCTCTCAGGACCGGCTGCCGCTGGCCGTCGTCGGCAGTAACACCATCATCGAGGTGAACGGGAAGCGTGCGAGAGGGAGGCAGTACCCGTGGGGTGTGGCCGAAGGTAACGCCCAGTCCGGATTTTAATCACACACACACACACAACTGTTCTCCCAGTGGTCAAATTCTCCTTTATTTCAACATGAAAGTGTGTGTGTGTGTGTGTGTGTGTGAGTGAGAGAGAGAGTGTAGGAGGATGGTAGTGAAAGCTAACAGATCCCACAGCAGGCAGGATGTGAGAGGATTGCCGTCATACACACACACACACACACACACACAGGAAGCAGGCGTACAACTGTGTGAAGCAGCGTTATAACACTCTCCCCTGATGCTTCATAAAGACTTGATATGTAACACTCCTGTCCTGGGCAAAGTTTTACTCGTCCTTTGAGCTCGAACGTCTGTGAGTATTTTTAAACTTCACCACAGGTTTATACAGTGACCGAGAAGTACAAAACAAAATAACAAAACAGTGAACAAAATAACATTCAAAAACAAAATAACAGAACTAAAAATAATAATAAAAAAATAAAATTCAACAGAAAAACTAAATAACAAAACAGAAAACTAAATTCAACAGAAAAACAAAGTAAATTCAAAAACAAAATAAAACAGAAAACAAAATAAATTCAGCAGAAAAACAAAAATAAAAAAAACAAAATAAAATCAAAAAGAGAAAACAAAATAAATTCAAAAACAAAAGAAAACAAAATATTTTCAGGTGGTCAACAAATTCAGAAACAAAATAAACAGAAAGCTAAATTATTATTTTTTTTAATTCAAAAACAAAATAAAACACACAATAAGTTAAATACAAAAAACTAATTCACAAACAAAACATTCAAAAACAAAATAGTAAAACAGAAAACAAACCTTTAAGTATTTTAGTCAAGTAAAAAAAAAAAACAACATTTTAGCAATAGGATTATTATTAATCAGCCCTACAGTCAACCTATTATAGCCAAGCTTTTTTTTTTGGCTTTTTACAAAAGAGTTATCTTAACATTTAAAATGTATCTTTTCATCTGATGTTTTCAGCTGCTGCATGTCCAATACAATTTTTTTTGTTTGTTTGTTTTTTTTAGGAGCAGTACGGGGACAATACAGTGTTTTGCAACTTTTTTTTCCTTTTTTAATCAGTTCTTTTTTTTTCTTTTTTTTTGAACAATGGAACTAAAAGAACATAATAAAACTGAAAATACTGTACGACCAACTTGAAAAAACCTTTATACTTGCTATATAAATTATATAAACTTTTATACTTATATAAACTATGGGTCACAGTTATTTGCTAGCCTATTCGCTTAATGGGTTTGTCAACGGTTTAGCTATGAAATAAAATAAAAATACATGACAAAAACAAAACACGATAACCACACAGAGGCTGTAAAACTACCTTGAGATTATTATGGTATGCCTCGATGCGTCTCTTCAGGTTTGTGGTATTTTTCCCAGAGATTGTGTTTCCCACACTGTTTCCCCCCTGATGTTACGACACCTCGTCTTCTTTTCTCCAGTTCAGTACAAAGAAAATGGGCCCAAATATCGTTTCTTCTCTTTCGCCCGAGTGATACTGCTGTCATTTTTTTTCCGAGCTGAGAGACGGAACGCTCGAGATGAGGTTCTCACACTCGGTCCCTCAGTAGCCTACAAATCCGTCTCTGAGGAGTCGCTCATCGGAGCTACTGTCTGCATCCTGGTGCTTGTTTCCATCACTCCCTCAGGGCTATATAAACATTTCTGCAATGATACATTTGGTATGAGTGTGTGTGTGTGTGTGTGTGTGTGTGTGTGTGTGTGTGGAATGGGCCTTGAATGACCGAGATGGTTTTGACAGGCGGCGTGTGGGTGGGGATCCAGCGAGGCGGTTTTGGCCCTTCGTCAACTATCCTACGCATTCACACACACACACACACACACACTCAGTCAGAAGGATTTTTCAGTGATTTCTTCTGCCATCTGCTGGATGTCGAGTGTACTGCAGTGAAAACGCCCGCCTCTCAGGCTTCATTCACACCTTCACGAGTGATGATACGCCTTTCTGATTGGATCAGTCAAACTCCCTCCAGAGTGAAGAGATGGATCTCACCCTCCTGCTGTGATTAAAGACAATTAAGTAGTAGTAAATAGTTTGTAAATGTAAATAAAACAATTTAACATGCATTTTTTTTTTCTTTTACGTTATCGTTTTTTTCATGATTTGATGAAGAAGGCGAGCGATTTTGACGCAAAGTGAACAAAACTAATTTTGTTTTTGTTCTTGAAACGGCGAAGTTGGAGGCTAGAACGGATTCAAGCAGACTGAAATCAAACTTGTGTGTTAGTCAGACCCGGTTGTTGTGTTATTTAATTTCTGGTTCACGACACAGATTTTGAAGCTCTATATAGCTACTTAAAAAATAAAAAAAATGAATAAAATGTATATTAAATATCATTTGAGAATAATAATAAGTAATGTGAGATATTTTTGTCACTTCCTGTAGTGAAACTATGCCCAGTGTTGCAGTGAATGTATTATAACTGGCTGACCTTGTACCTCTGTCTAGACGGTGATGTTCAGTAGAGTCTGTGAGCGCTCTCTCCTGTCTCACCCGATGTCTAGTTCCGTCCTTCATCTAATGCGCTTCCTTCCGTGTGTGACCGCGTGAACACACATCCTTTTCAAGATGGAGGTCGATGAGCAACAGCCGCTCATCATTAGCGTTACTGTGGTTTTGTGTAAAACGTCAATACAGTAGACGTTTAATGCAGCTGCTCTCGTAAAGATTCCGTGATTAAGGTCAATCTAAGTCTGCGTTCACGTTTCAGGCATGATTTTTAATGATTTTTAAACCGAAATAATGTACATTGCACATTGATACATCTTTGCTCGCGGTATTTGATTTAAAACACATATTTGCGCGACCACTCATTCATTAATTTTAAACAGTGGATGCAATTTTAGCACAAACTCATTAACGACTACAGTAGATGTGCTCACGACTTCTGTTTAAGTGGAGTTTAATCGCACACTCTTAAGCACGTTTTAAAAAAATGTACAGCGCCATCTGTTGGATTTTCAGATGAACGTATGCACGTTTTTTTAAGGTCAATTTGTTTTATTTGTTTTTTTATTGTTTTTATGTTTTTTTGTTTATGATATAAGGCCATTTTCCATTTCAAATTAGCATATCTTCTCTTCCCGTGGGTCGATTGATCACCGATTGATCACAGATGAAACAAAGCCTATATGTTACTTCAAGCTCAGACATACATCAATGAAAACCTCATTAACATTGTAAACAAACTTCGCAAATAATTTGCTGTGAATAGTTTAGATTATAAAGGAACTGCAACATTTTACCGCCTCAAACGCAAACGTTTTACCCATAAAACATTCGTTTTAGACTAGCTGCACCCGCGACATTGTTTGCGTACAATTTAATTGCACACTCATAAGCGCGTATTTAAAAATTTTTTACATTTTGTCATCTGTTGAATTTTGGAATAAACTAAAATGTGTGTGTGTTTCTGTGAAGTGCACGGAATGAAGGTTTGAGATTGCATTTATTTAGTAGATTTTAATCAAACACTCTTAAGTGCATTTTAAAACTGTGCAGCGCCATCTGTTGGATTTTGAGATGAACTAATGATTTTTTTCAATGTCTTTTTTTTTTTTTTTTGATATAAGAGTGTTTTCCATTTAAATCTCAAAGTAGCGTATCTTCTCTTCAGAGTTGATTGTGATGAAACAAAGCCTGTATGTTACCTCAAGTTTAACCAATTACACCTGTGGAAAAACTCTTATTTCACTCACAAACAGACAGCCAGACAAAAATTCCAAAAAAAACATCTTGATGTGTCTCTATTACTCATCTTACGTCGCCACAAATTTTTATTTTTATTTATTTTTTTTACAAAATATCTTTAGTGTCTAGACACGCCCACTTTAGAGTTTTATTATATGTATAGATTTTTCTCTGGCGGATGACGAACTGTAGTTGTTGAGGTGCAGAAGAAGGAAGAAAGTCTGACGCCTCGGCTCTCAGCTGTCGATATGCAAATTCCTTCCCCCGGTTACGATCTGTCCGTTCTCGATCAAGTCACATGACCGTGTATCGGCTGTCCTGTATATATTCGATCCAGGACCCGTGGAAAAGCAAAAAAGAAAATCAGGCTTGTCACATTAGGGTAAAAAAAAAAAAAATCTGATTTGAGTCACTTCCTGCTGCGAATGTGAACTTAAATGAATTTAAAACTGTCCTCTCTCTTTAATTTCTGCTTTTAAACCTGAATGTAACGCCGATCTCCAAACCAGCGCTGTTGTTGTTTGTGTGTTTTCCAGTTGAGAACGGCGAGCACTGTGACTTCACGATCTTACGGAACATGCTGATCAGGTAGGTTACCGCCGGATCAGCTTCCACGTTCATGCTTCTCCAAAATGAGACAGATATGACTGCTGAATAAAATGTCAAGATATTCATACACTATAACTTTACGGACGTGACTAGAGGTTTAGATGTTTCTCAGTAGATCGGGACACAGCGCTGCAAACGACGCTGTTTCATTCACAAGCAATGTTTTCAATTAATTTAGCGTTTATTTATACTTATAACAAGTATAACATGCTTTTTTTTTTTTGGTTTAGAAAGAATAGATTTGTTTTATTTTTTCCTACAGAACCCACATGCAGGACCTGAAGGACGTGACTAATAACGTTCACTACGAGAACTACCGCAGCAGGAAGCTCGCAGCCGTCACCTACAACGGAGCCGACAACAACAAGAGCACCGGCCAGCTCACCAAGTGAGTTTGTGTTTTTAAAAGTCTTTTTTTAAAAACTGAAACAATGTAATGTGTCATTTTTAGGTCTAGATTTGAGTGGGTTAATAAGAGTCTCGAGCTGACCTACGGCGGCGTCTCTTTATTAATAACACGTCCCCCGGCTCCCTCACACGCATCAGCTGATGAACTGAACCACCGCACTAACACTAACTCACCAAGTGCTTCACCAAGCACCCCTCACCTACACCTGAGACCTTCAGCATGCTAAAGTCTGTGTGTTGTGTGTGTGTGTTTTTTTTTTTGTTTTTTTTTTTGTTCCTGTTTTTAGACTTGAGACAGATGATGGCATGTAAGTGGCACGCTTCAGTTTTATACACAGCGCACAATACCCAGTTCTGCACGTTTCTCTTTCTGCGCTCGGGTTACTTCCTCTCTCTCTCTCTCTCTCTCTCTCTCTCTCTCTTTGCCGCACTTGCCGTCGAGACACGTGTTCAGTCGGTGACCAGGGTACGAGGGTGTTAATAAAATCTCTGTGGAAACGACTTAAAACCTAAAAAAAAAAACTAACATGATACAGAATATGAGATCAGAGCTGGAGACTCGAGTTTATTTCATACTGTATTTAATTTATTAGGGATGGGAATCACCAGGGACGACTCCGATACGATATCATCGTGATAAATAAGTGAAGATTCGTGTTTGTATTACAGTTCATTATTTTATAAATATCCTGATTCGATATTATTAAAAAAAAGAAAAGAAAGTCCTGCAATCCTAAACAAACTTAACAAATAATACTGTATACAGTATTCCTACCACACAGTTTGTTTATAGTGCACCATCTGGTGGAGAACCGAGGAACTGCAGCGTTTTACCACCTCAAATGAAGAACATGTAAAAATTCAAAATGTATTTAAAAATAATGGTAGTAATAATAATAATTTGGGATCAGTGTGGTGATACATGACTCTCCAGACAGAAGAATCCTGATATGTAACTGAAGCGATCTTTAGAGAACGTATACATTTTCTTTACACAACTTCTAATTATTTTATTATTATTATTATTATTATTTTTTTTTTTCTTAGGATTTTTTTTTTCCTCCTGATTTTCCCCCTAATTTAGTCGTAGCCAATTCCCTGCCCACATCGTTAGGGGGAGCGCCTTGGATGGAGGGGGCAGTTTTGAATCTGGTCACTGGCTGATAAATCAATAAATTCACCCTGTGTGAGGAATGTTAGCGTTTCCATAGTAACAGCTTGCGCAGGAGGTTTCGATGGATGTTTAAACAGATTTTGAAAGCATACAAGCCTACATTTCATGGAAGGAGTCTCCGGTGTCAGCGCTTTGTTGCCATGGTTACGGACTAACTCTTAAGCAAGTCGATTTCTCTGTAAACAGATTAAAAACTGATTTTTTTTTTTTTTAGTTAAAATTAGAGTTTGTATTCGGTGGCTGTGGCGTCAGAGGAATAAAACACTTGAAGGGAGTGAACGGGTTCAGACGTTTCTTTATTTGGCTGTGATTTTCTGATTCCTGCTGATGATTTGGTTTAGGATGACAATTAGAAAAATCTGTTGATTTTCAAACACACATTGTGGGGAAACATTTCTGTGGTAGGTGTTTATTTATTTTTTTCACTCTTAATGAAATCCTGAGCTCGCTTGATCAGCTTTAAAGGTTCTTGCCGATGATTCTTGGTACCGCTAACCGTGCTGCAGCTTGCTCATTAACACTGAAGTCGTGAGGACGCTCCGGTGTCCAGGTCTCACTTTATGCTCCTCTCACTCTCTCTCACACTTTCTCTCTCTCTCTCCGGGGCTTTAAAACTCTCTGTGCGTTTCTTTAATGGTGCAAACGGCTAATTGTGTCTGTCTGTGCATCTGCTTGTGTTTTCTGCACTCGTGTGTGCGCTTGTGTGTGTGTGTGTGTGTGTGTGTGTGAACGAGCAGGAGTCCACTGGCGCAGATGGAGGAGGAGAGGAGAGAGCACGTGGCCAAGATGAAGAAGATGGAGATGGAGATGGAGCAGGTGTTCGAGATGAAGGTGAAGGAGAAGCTCCAGAAGCTGAAAGAATCCGAGATGGAGGTAAATTCAGTTTCACACTGTAACTCTAATCTGATCTGTAAAGCGGAAACGTTTCAATGCCATGAGACAACGATTTTTCTACCAGGACAAACTTTAAGGAACTTATTGTGTTAAGTTAAAAAACAGGAAAAACTTTTTACAATTACTAGCAAAAGTGCGCTTGTGTAGAATTTGCACGTATAGGAACTCTTGTTTCCTTCCGGCCAAAGCGATGTTATAATCTGATGTTTGTTTTTTTATTTATTTATCCATTTGTTTAATTTATCTTATTAACTTTTTTTGTAAATCCCTCACATTTAATCTATAAAATACCCTGTGGTAATAAACACCAACGGCACTCCGTCAGTGTGTCTCCGTCAGTGCGCTTTTAATTTATTTTCTCTCTTTGTCTTTTAATTTTCTTGTTATTTTCTCACTTTCTTATTTCACTTTTTCTATTTGTTTTGCTTTATGCTTTTCTTTCATTTTTCTTCATTATTTCATCTTTTTCATCTCATCCTTAATTTTGTTTTCTTTTCTCCTTTCTTTTTTTCCACCTTTTTGTCATTTTATTTCTTCTTCTCCCTTTGCTTACTGTATTTCATTTCTTGTCCTGTCCCCTTTCCTTTTTTTTTTTTTTTTTACATAATTTACTTTGATTTATTTTTCCCTCATTTCTTGTGTTTTCTTCATTTTTATCCATTACTTTTAATTCTTATATTTTTACCCTTTATTTAATTGTCTGTACTTTTTTCTCATTTTTCTTCCTTTTTTTCCCTTTAATTTCACTTGGATCTTCTTTCTTTTTCATCTCCTTTCTTTCCTTTTATCTTCTCCCTCTCTTGTCCTTTTCCCTCCTTTTTCCTGTACAGTTTGGATGAGCACATGACCTGCATGAGATTCATATATTCATAATGCGCTGCAATGTTCATAACCTTTACATATATATATATGTGTGTGTGTGTGTGTGTGTGTTTGTTTGCTCCCTCAGCTGCAGCGGCGTCATGAGCAGATGAAGAAGAACCTGGAGGCTCAGCATAAAGAGCTGGAGGAGAAGAGGAGGCAGTTCGAGGATGAGAAGGTTAACTGGGAGGCTCAGCAACGCCTGGTGGAGCAGCAGAAACTCGACGCCTCTAGGTACACACACACACACACACACTACAGTTTGTATTGTCCTGCTGAGGAACAAGTAAACACCAATCAATCAATTATAGCCAGTTAACACTTTTATCTGATCTCAGGTCATCGCGATCTTGGATTCACAGAAATGAACCTAAATTGACTAATTAAAATGTCAATTTTAAAGTGCATGCTAATTATCTTCACTGTTACCGTAGCAACAAGTCAAGTAAGCTTTGTAAGAGTCACTTTAGGGCGTTCTCATATCAGAGCCACAGAAGTCTGGCTCGTTTTGATCATCAGTGTGAACACAACCGCTCCGCGCTCGGGAAGCACGTCATATATATACGCAGTCGCTTCTATATTTAGAACACGACATCATCAGTGCCGTCTGTCGCCCATGAGAGCGTTACTTATTAACAGTATTTCAGAGATAAATGTAAACTTGGGCAAAGCATGAAAGTTACCTTCCTCATTCTCTTCTTCTCTTTGTGTTTCATGGCGAGTAGGTTCATACTGTCACCTGTTGAATCAGAGAGTGGAAATACGTGAATACGAAAACACTAGAGGCTGAGTGGAAGTGTGGAGACACTTTCATTTCCACTTGTTTTTTTTCCCCTAGTGTGAAAGGAATGTAGACGTACTTTGGAAAACCAAACATAAAACATCTGGAACGATTAAAAATTCAGTGTGCATATAGTTGATTTTTAGCTAAAGATGAACGCTGATAGCGACTGAAGTGTTCTCTCACACTGTGCTCTCTCTCTCCCTCTCTCTCTCTGAGATTAGAAGATTACACAGGCTTGGTCCATCTCGCTAAACAAGTCCATTGTGTCCAATCGTCAACATAATCCTGATGTCTAGATCATGGAGCCAGATGTTTAGATAAACCTGATTAGAGAGGATTAAAACCGCATCACTGAGCTCATTTCTCCTGTTGGTTTTTGCCGACGATCTCGAGTGATGAAGGATGGACGAGGGGGTCCGTCAGGAGTCTCGAGCGCGTCCTAAACTTAATTATTATTATTATTATTATTATTATTATTATTGGAAAACTCTGTAGCTGTAACTCTGCTCAGTCGCAGCGCTCTTCTGTTGATTATTTTCCTCCACCAGCTTGAGCCCTAAGTGTGTCTACGCTTAACACACCAGCGAGACTAAAGATCTTAGATTTATTTATTTTTTTATTCCATAATGTCTCATTTAATGAGAGGTCGCGAAGTCGTATAATAATCATCGCGATGAGGATCATGATGTGGATCGATGTGAAACATTCCATGGAAATTGTTCCATGTTTAATTTATTTGTTTTGTTTATTTCAGGACTTTGGAGAAAAACAAGAAGAAGAAGATCTTTTAAAAAGTGTTTCAACCACCACGATGTTATCAGTTGCCAACGAAACAATGCCAGCCTGGACTGTCTGTCGGTCACGCATAATGAAATATCCCCTCCCTCCCAGTGTATGACTGTATGTGTGTGTGTGTGGTGAAAGGACAGTTTTACTTTTCTCACAGAAGCATCCGATGAGGACGCCTGTCTTATTGACGTCCCGCCTTTTTTTCCCTCGTTGTTTTCTTCACCCTGACCCCTAATATGATTCATAATGATGAGTTCACGAGACATTTTATAATACACACACACACGAATGTAAGGCCTCAACAAGTTCACATTTAAGCCCTATTTTTACAAATAAGATGAAATTTACAGTAGGCAAAGAAAGAGAACTGTATCATTGTTTAAAAGAAAAAAATCACGATAAAGATACCCAGGAAAAGTGAATCATGACGGATTACATGACATCATTATTATTATTATTATTATTATTATTATGATGTCACACTGCCCCAGCTTTTCTCCACGTACGACTCCTTAATCCCCTTCTTTAGAATTTCTTCACCGACAGACTCAAATCTTAAAAAATAAATTAAAAAAAATTAAATATGACCGAAAGGTTGCAGTACACCTCAGGCCATTTATTCATATTGTTAATTTTTTTTTTTTTAAATAAAAACAATAAATAAAAAAAAATTTAAATAGTGGCTTTCATTTTTCTTTTTCTTCTTCTTCTTTCTCTTTAAAAAAAATGTTAAGCTTTTCCATGTTGTGTAATTTAAGTTATCCAGCCTCGGACCGCATTGTATAACATTTTTTGTTGTTGTTGCTGTTATTATTATAGTTGTTGTTTGTGTAACATTTCATTTACTTTTTGTTTTTTGTTGCGCTCTGTTTATCCTCTTTAAATCACCCCGCTACAATGATGGTTCACCGAGACGCTGCTTTTTTTTCTTTTTTTCTATTTTCTTTCTCCAAATTACCTGCCACTCTGATCCGGACACGTGTACACCTCTCGCTAACGTACAGAACGTATGCAGGAGGGTTTGTTCAAGGTCACAGGGGGTATGATCAGACTCGTACAGACTCATTGAAACGGTTCTGAGAGGAGATTATATTAAAAAAAAAAAAGGGAAACGGCTAAGACAAAATTAATCTGCAACACACCAGTCCAGATGTGAAGCACGGGGGTGGGTGCATCACATGATTTACATTGTTTTTATTTTATTTTTAAATCAGCTTTGTGATGATGATGATGATGATGGATCTTGTGGAGATGGACTCTCTCTTGCGCTCAGTCCTGCCTCAGATCACTCACACCCCGTACATTTACGTGTCAGTTTTGGAAAAATACGGACGAGCATCGTGTCTACATTTCCCCTCCCGAGTTATCCGCTAGTGAGCTGTTACTCTTAAGGCCTCAGTCACAAATCACGGTTGCACCAAAGGCTTTTGAACAGCAGCTCCAATCCTGTCTGATCCCCTCCTACAATAAATATCTCTTCGGTATGACCCAGATTAACGCTGATCGGAGCAGCGAGCGTGAGCTCCCGCCCACATTTAGCTTTCCATTATGTACTACACCTATATATTTTTTTTTTTAAAGTTGTTCTGTTTTTTTCCCCTCATTTTTATTGTACAAAGTCACATAATAAAACTGTGATGATGAACTTAACCGTGCAGTCTTATCATGTTTTCCTTTACTTCATGTACTATTAATAATAATAATAATAATAATAATAGTGAGCACATTTTACAGCAAACAAAAATGAACTGGTTAAAAGCAGATACATTTTAAGTATAAAAAAACTAAAAAAAAAACAACATAAAACACAAGAAATAAAATGAGAATCAGACAGAATGTTTTAGTTTTTATTTTGATGCAAGCTTTTTTTTTTAAATATTGCAATTTAAATGTGTATAAACTTATTACAAATTGTGAAAACGTTATCATGTCAAACTAAAACTGAATTCAGTGTTCTACAATAAAGATCATTAATTTTTTTATTTAATTTTAATTTTTAATATCCAGAACCTTTTAACTTTAACATACAGTATTATACTGTATTAACCAGCAGGGGGCGACATTTATGTTCTAACTCAAATACCATCATTCATATTAAATAGGGAACAACTTAGAATAAATTTTAACAGAAGTAATAAATAATTTAAAAAATAAAAGACCTTTGCCCAAGTGCATCATGGGAGCAGTGTGTTAGTGTACACTGTGCTAAACTGAGGACTTCTTGAGCTTCATGTGCTCATCGATCATGTCCAGACGGGTAACTAATTTTTATTTAAACTTTCTTTTCCCCTTTAAACCTATGTGGTTCTTATAGGGTAAAAAACTTTGGACTTTCTCACACACACACACACACACAGGAGTCAGCAGGTGACATGACTTTTCGTTCTGCTCTCTGATTGGCCCGCTGCTCTCCCAGGATATGTAGTTAGACGTTGTAACGGCCAATCAGAGCCGAATGCCGTCTCAGTATCTGGCAGGTCTGTAAGTCACAGGTCAGAACTTTCTAGATATTCAGGGTCAACAGCACACAGGGCATGCTGGGTATGTTTTCTCTCTGACTGACTGACTGACTGACTGACTGACTGACTTCATCTAGTCGAGGTCACATGGTGGTCCTCAGTTGTTCCGCACTCGTAGGTTTTTATCAGATCGTCAAGAAACCAAGGAGAACATTTTTTAATACCCAAAATGGATGAGGCGTCACAGTGGCGTAGTGGTTAGCACTGTCGCCTTGCACCACCAGGGTCCGGGTTCGATTCCCACCTCGCAGTCTGTGTGTGTGGAGTTTATATGTTCTCCCTGTGCTTGGTGGGTTTCCTCCGGGTGCTCTGGTTTCCTCCCATATGCAGATGTGCCCTGTGATGGACCGGCAAACACGGTGTCTCCTGAAATAGGCTAAAAAAAAAAAAATTCTGCATTAATTTTGCATCACACATCTGTAAAAAAAAAAAAAAAAAAAACATCTGGAAGTTCCGGAACCTGCTTGGGGTTCAAGGTTCTGTTATCAGATGAGGTCGAAAATGAAAACGAATAACGTTCTATTAGGCTTTTTTCCTTTCTCGGGGTCACAAATTCACCTTATTTGTTCTGAAAGTTATTGGGTTTTTACACAGGATGCCCCTCCTGTTGCAACCCAACCATTTCTCCTGGCTTGAGACTGGCACTGAGGACGCCCTGCAATCTTCACACCGTCCCAAATGGTGGTGTTGGGGTTCGAACCCGTGATTCTCGGTGGTCCCACTGGGATACCCCGTGCCCTCGTACTGTATATGTTTCACATTGAAGAAGCATAAAATTTCACCTGAAAATCTTATTGCAAAGTCACATGAAATGTGATAGAAATTGTAGTAAACAACAAGACAGAGACTCAAACTCGCATTCTGTTAGTAGTCTGGAAGTCTTGTAGAAATGTAGCGATGGTCTAAAATTATTCCTCCTCGTCGTCCGAGCCATCATCAGCTAAAGCGGGATGTTAATATGATGGATAGACTGTCCGGAAAAGGAAAGGAAAGGAAAGGAGGAAAAACAAGACAACAACTAAGGAGATTTAAACTGGGGTGGTTAAGAACGCTTTCCTCATTATCAAACCCTGAAAGGAAAGCACAGAACCGTTAACTTTGTGGAAATTGGGGTGGAAATGGAGATCAAGTAAACACTTGATGGTGAAAAATCAACAGTTCAAACCAGAGATATGTTTAATAGTGAAAGCAATGTGATGAGAACTGGGACTAAACAGCTGTGTGTCCATAAGAAAACCCCTTGTTAGTGAGACTCATCAGAAAAAAAAAAGCTTATATTTGCATAAAGATTGGACTTTGGAGCAATAGACTTAAACAGGTCATGTGACCTGATGAGTCCAGACTGACCGTATCCCAGAGCGATGGGCGTGTCAGGGTACGAAGGGAGGCACATGAAGCCATCATGTATAGTGTCCTCTGCACAAGCCTCTGGAGACAGTGTTATGATCTGGGGTTGATGTGACAATATGTGACGATAAAACGAAGTCAGCTGACGACCTGAATGTACTGAATGTTCAGGTTATCACATCTATGGAGTTTCTCCTCCCTGATGGAACAGGAATATATTCCAGGACTCATTTTCACACATAAACCGTCTCCACCACATTGTGTGTTATAGGTTCAAAGCTAAAGCTAACATTAGCGCACTCCTTGATGTTTCTTACACTCCTTTGGATTGCTGTAACAAGATTGTCATCCATGATTAAGACTCTAATTCAGATCATAAGCAGATTTACGGCCTGTAAAAGATGCCCCCTGGTTATAGTATACAGTATATATAACTAAACAGCTTTACAGTGAGCCTAGGTCAGCCGCAGCATGAGCAAACCGCAAAAGTCCCGAGGGCGTCTCGATTTGGGTGTTCGTTCATTTTATGAAGAGTTTGACTGACATGTTCGCTCCTGCCCGAGGCATTTTCCATTATCTG
Source organism: Leiocassis micropogon (assembly GCA_028565275.1). NCBI lineage: Eukaryota > Metazoa > Chordata > Actinopteri > Siluriformes > Bagridae > Leiocassis > Leiocassis micropogon. The sequence goes on from JAOVVA010000054.1 coordinate 15,694,145, forward strand.
TAAGAACAGACGACAGATTTGTGATGTTTCGAATATTTACCAAAAAATTTTTTTTTAAAATCACACCATAAAACCAAAAGTATGTGGACACCCGACCGACCCTGACACCGCTTTGTGAGAAGGCTTTCCACCAGATGTCGAGCGTTCCTTTATCCGCCGTCCAGGTGTCCGTATACTTCTGGTTTCATGCTGTCTTTGAGCAGCACTTTGTAACCAGTAACCAGGTGATATAACGTTCCGATCTGCTCTCTTATTCCCCGTATTTGTCCGGAGCGAACTCCCTCCAGATACTCCGGGTCAACAGCACACGGGACATGTTGTCTTGCTCTCGGAATGAACCGTCCGAGCTGCGAGAGCAAACTCTTATTTCGCAATAGGTTTCGTTGGCAGCTCACAGCGGTTAAGGTTCGCTCCGGTGACCCGAGAGAGATTGCGAGCTCAAATTAGACGGACTATTGATTCATCTTATAAACTTCAAATGTCTGGATAGTGAGTGCAGCTCTGAATATCGCTCTGTGTGCAGGTTCAGACTTGTTCATACTGATAAAAAAAATAATAAGATCTTTCGCTCTCTGCCCTCTGGTATTCCAGGATGTGTGGTGGTTTCAGAGTTTGTTCAACTCATCAGATTTTAAGAGCACAAAATAGATAAGTAACTGCATCTTAAAGGTGCGAGAAGAAGTTTGCGAGGGTGAGACAAAAACGATCTACACTCCAGTTATATGAAAACATCTGTCTGTCTGTCTCCTTCATCTGTGCTGTCCATTCTGGACTACTGTCTCCCCGATCGGTTCATCTGAGGTGTGAGCAAAAATGGCCAAACAGAAGAGAAACATTTTTTTTTGTTTGTTTGTTTTTCCGTGGTCTGAGCATAAACAGGAGCGTTTGGATATCTGGGAATGAAATTCACACCAATGCTCTAAGGGAGGTGAAAGTTTCTTAACAAGGATCATTACTGGTGACGAGACACGGATTCATCACCACGAGCCCGAGAGTGAACGTCAGACCGAGAAAAAGTTCAAAAGTCGACCATCAGCTGGAAAACTCATCAAGTTTTTTTCGGGGATTCTCGAGGGCCAGAAGTATTGGAACACCACCAGGAGAAAAAGGGTTCGCCAATCAACTTTAAGTCCTGATCTCGCTCCGTCAGACTTTCACCTGTTTGGTCCGACGAGGATGAAGACTCACTTCTGATGAAGAAATGACGACAGCGGTGCATTCTCGTATAGCTCGCGGCTCAGCCGTAAAAACTTTTTTTTTTCTATAAGGGAATACGAAGGCTTGTTGACTTATTGGACAAAGTGTATTGAAAAGCAAGAGGATTATGTTGAAAAATTATTTAAAAAAAAATAATAAAATTTAAGTTAATGAAAATAAAATTCTACAATTGGCGCGAGGAAACTAGGGCGCAAATCCTCTCGGTCTCGCTGTGCTTCTGCAAGCAGAGACAACTTATTACATCACCTGGTTACTTTTGTTGTACTACTCTGCTTGTCCATGGTTTAAATGTGTGTGTGTGTGTGTGTGTGTGAGTGAGACAGAGAGAGAGGGAGTTATTTTAAAATGTCGCGGTGAGTCATCGGAAAATGACTCTTCCTGAATAATGTGTAAATTGATGTTGAAAGGCTATCATCAGTATTACACACACACTTTTGCTTTGCAAACCGCGACTCTGTAGTCATGACCACCGGTAGCTGGGTCTGAGTCAGAGCGCGACGGCCAACTGGCAGACGTCTCCAGAGAGGACTGGCCATCGCAGACAGAGGCTCTGTGGATCGGCCAGCTCGGCCAGCTCTTCAGTCTCACGTCACCTCGCATTCCCTCTTCGTCCTCGTCGAACCCTTTCGATGCACACGGTCATGACGTCCATCTGGCCTTTTATTCCTAATAGAATACCTGATGCTTCTTTAATCAAGATCTTTTGCATCATATCTCTCTCGAGGAATAAATATTGTCTAAAGAGGCTTAAATCTACTCTTATCTATTGCGGGTTGAATTTCTGTAATTGCGCCTGCTTGCATCCTTCCCTCAAATCTAGGCTCCTCCCACTAAGGAAGCAAAAATGAAAGGGTAATGAGGACATGAGAAAAGAAGATCGAGTGTGTATAGTGTATATACAGGTTATTATTTAGTTAAAATGCTTACAGTATATCATATGCATGATGCTCATTAATACACTACGGGCAATCTGGGAACGCCAGTTAGTCTTTGGACTGTAGGAGGAAAACCACCAACCACAGGGAGAACATGCAAACTCCATGGACATAGACCCCAGGTGGGAATCGAACCCGGACCCCGGAGGTGCGAGGCGACATTGCCAACCAATAAGCAACTGTGCAACTGACAATAAATATTATTGAAATTATATTTTTAAAAGAGAGAGAGAGAGAGAGAGAGAGAGAGACATATATGAAATTCAGACTTTGGCTAAAAGAACATTTTATTGACTGGCCCTTATTATAATGTTAATTCTGTACCCCTGGTCTAACAGTTATTAAAAAGTATTTCCTAAACACTCACTCACTTATTGTCTATACAACTTTATCCTGTATTCAGGGCAACAAGGGGTATGGAGCCTGTATGTCAGGAGACGTAGGGCACGAGGTGGGGTACACCATGGATAGTGTGCCAATCCATCGCTGGGCACACACACACACACACACACACATGCTCATTTACACACTATGGGAATGCCAGTTAGCCTAATCTGCTTGTTTTTGGACTGTGGGAGGAAACCGGAGGAGACCCACCAAACACAGTGAGAACACAGAATAGAACCTGGATCCTGGAGGTGCGAGGCGACTGTGCGAACCACTAACCACTGTTCTGCCTCTGTTACATACAAATACAAGACCACAAACCGTCCACTTTTTCTAATTGAATTTTGACAATAAATAGTATAGAAATGCTCTGGAAATTTTTTATTGCTTATTTTTATAGACTTTACAAGAAAGACAGAGAAAGAGAGAGAGAGAGAGAGAAAGAGATCTGAATCCTAAAACAAACATGACTGGACCTTCTGAAATTGTGTAAGAGTTATAGAAAGTCTTTCCTGAACAATGTGCTGCACATGTGATCTGAAACATGACGTTTTGCCCTGATTGGCCTTCCATAGTGAGCGTCGACGTCATCTTTAACCACGCCCCCTCCTCCTCTGCTTGTCCAGACTTCAGAGAGCCTGAGCTTGTTTAGTTTGAGTGTGTAAGTGCGAGTCCACTCAAGAGCTGACACACACACACACACACACAGAGAAAGAGAGACACTGCAGTGGAGACGGAAAGTGCAGAACAGACAGACAGATAGATAGAGAGAGAGCGCGCGCTTTTACGCATCATCCTCATCATCCTCATCACCACTCCAGTGCGGCTCTTATGCGAGCTGCGGCGTGGCCGGAGAGTGTGAGCGCGCACGGGTCATGGGGGGAAACCTGGGGTGCCACCGCTCGCTCCCGGGGGACCCCGTGGACGCGCGGCAGCGCGGGCGCAAGTTCAGCGCGACCTGCAGCTTCGCGCACGTCTCCGCGCACAACCTCGCGCGCCTGAACGTGAACGCGGCCAGCGAGGAGGAGCTCATGACCCTGCCGGGGGTCAGCCGGGCGGTCGCGCGCGCCATCGTGGAGCACCGCGCGCGCATCGGCGGCTTCCGCAAGGTGGAGGACGTGGCGCTGGTGAGCGGCATCGGGGCCGCCCGGCTGCAGCTCATCAGGCCGGAGATCTGCGTCTCCAGCCGCCGGAGGAGCAGCAACAACAACAACGTCAGCGGCGACCCGCGCAAGGAGCACGAGCGGCACCAGCACCAGCACCAGCACCGCGCGTCCGAGACGCTCTCGTGGACGCCCTCCAGCCGCCCGAGCTCGCCCAGCGCCGGCGCGCAACCGCAGCTGCACCTGCCTCCCGGGGGACCCGCGCACATGGCGTCCGAGCGGCCCGAGGTGCAGCCGCCTCCGCCGCGCGCGCGCCACGGCAAGCCCGTGCTGCGCGTCGCCACCTGGGACCTGCAGCGCTGCTCCAGCGACAAGGCCAACAACCCGGGGGTCAAAGAGGTGGTGTGCAGGACCCTGCTGGAGCGAGAGTGAGTCTGCTGCACGTCACACATGGGGCACTACATAGGGCACTACATAGGGCACAAGTCACACTTCTCTATATCCAAGTGTGTGTGTTATTTTTTTTGTTTGTTGTTGTTTTTTTTATCCAATGCAATTGTCATTCCATTTAGTTTGTAAGTCTAGAAGATTTTTATTTTTTTTTGCAACAGTCATGAATCCATGAATCAGATTTGCACAGTCCAGGGTTCAGGGTTCGGGTTCGATTCCCACCTGTGTATATGTCCATGTTCTCCTCGTGCTTGGTGGGTTTCCTCCGGGTGCTCCGGTTTCCTCCCGAAGATATGCAGGTTAGGCTTTAATTGGCATTCCCAAAACGCCAATAGTGTGTGTGTGTGTGTGTGGCATTGTGGTGGATTGGCACCCCGTCCAGAGTGTAGCCCCCTTAGTGCTCATATGAATTAGAAGTAAATAATTGGCTACTCTAATGTAGTGCACTATATGTCAAATAGGGACTTATGATATATATGGTGTGTGTTTATGTGTATATATATATATATATATATATATATATATATATAGAGAGAGAGAGAGAGAGAGAGAGAGAGAGAGAGAGCCTATATATATATATTCCCAGTACCTCTCCAGTACCGAGTGTTTCCATCGTGCGGCCCCTTGAAGTGATCCGGGTCCTTCCGGTAGTTTATGAATGACATCATTTTCTGTCACAAGTGCGCTGCGATACAAACAAGGGGAGGGTGGTAGCTTTGCTAACGCAAGTAGGTCAGCGCGAGCGCTAGAAATCGAGGATTTGGGAATTCCTACTGAAAGAGCAGGATCGTTTTCTACTCTGCGTCTGGAATGAGACTCGTGAAACGGCTCGTGCTGCCTTCGCTGTCCAGGGTCCTGCCTCGCGAAGCCGTCCGCCTGCGCCGCTTTGTCCTCGCCCTCGGATCAGGTAGGGTGGGACTCATATAAGGTCAAAGCGGGACGTATGTGCGCGTACGTGTGTGTAGCATGACGGGTTGTTTTATTTATTTTTTTTTTTTGGTGTGCTTTTGCTTGCGGATGGATGGAAGCCGTGTGTCCACTGCGCGCTATGCGGTTGCTCCGGAGTCATGATCTCTACAGGGTGCGGCTGCAACCAAATCCGTCGTGTTCCTCCCCACCGCGGCCTGATGCTCTTTCTCGATTTGTGAAAGCATGCCAGCGATGGGCGAACGTAGTTTTTCAATCGGAACCTCCGTTTTCACGGCCTCGATCTTACCAAATGAGCTTGGTAACCAATTGCATATGCGTATAATAGCATTGCTGGTATTGCCTAGACTTGATCAGATGATTCTCACTGCAAATAGTTCAGTACTAGCCTGCCATCGATCCTGACCATAAATCAAAGTCAGGTTTGCTTTACTGTACTGGAGAGCTCCCAGTGCATGTCAGCGATTCATGCGTTTTCTCTGAAAGATTACAGAAGAGGTTTATGTCAGTTGGCACAGCTAGTGGCTTGTGTACAGAAGGATGTACTATTACCATGTACCATTCTGTTTTGTAATCCGGCTCCGCATGCTGTAGTCTCCGGTAGCTTGCTAATAAATCTGTCCAAGGGATGTGACAATTTCCCCAGTGTGGCACTAATTTTTTGCTCATTCCCAGACAACTTTTAGAACAAAGTCATGGAGCTACGTGTTGGAAACAAGTACCGCCTTGGGCGGAAGATCGGAAGTGGCTCTTTTGGGGACATCTATCTTGGTGAGTTGCTCCTTTGAACGTATTTGAAAGCAAACCACACACATGCTTTGCTCTTCTCCTTAACTGAATCTGTCTATAACTCAGTTTGCCTAATCACTGTTTGCAGGTGCCAATATTACTTCAGGAGAAGAGGTTGCCATCAAACTAGAAAGTGTGAAGACTAAGCATCCCCAGCTTCATATAGAGAGCAAATTCTACAAGATGATGCAGGGAGGAGGTGAAGCTGGAACAGACCTTTTATAAAGATATATCCAAATAAATAACGGAAAAGATCTGTTAATCTATGTTTGTCTTGTGTGTGTAGTCGGAATTCCGTCGATCAAGTGGTGTGGTGCCGAGGGTGACTACAATGTGATGGTGATGGAGCTCCTGGGTCCAAGTCTGGAAGACCTGTTCAACTTCTGCTCAAGGAAATTTAGCCTTAAGACTGTGCTGTTACTTGCCGACCAGATGGTAATGGGATGGGATGCAATCTATGCTCAGAACATGAGTTTACATAAAAAATATCTTTCTGATTTGGTTTTCATTATACTGTCATAAACTACTTGCTTTTGAACACTGTTCTTTTTTTAATTTCCTGTTTATATATATTGGTCTTCACTTCTTCCCTGCAGATCAGCCGCATTGAGTACATCCACTCAAAGAACTTCATTCACAGAGACATCAAACCTGACAACTTCTTGATGGGGCTTGGCAAGAAGGGCAACCTTGTGTACATCATTGACTTTGGTTTGGCCAAGAAGTACCGTGATGCTCGTACGCATCAGCACATTCCTTACCGGGAGAATAAAAACCTGACTGGCACTGCCCGCTATGCCTCCATTAACACACATCTGGGCATTGGTAAGAGGGGAACAAGGTGTTAGATACAACACTGCAGACATGGGTTGTTGCTTAGGGCTTTTGTGTACATGTCTTATCTGTTCCCATAGAGCAGTCTCGGCGGGATGACCTGGAGTCTCTTGGCTATGTGCTCATGTACTTTAATTTGGGCTCACTGCCTTGGCAGGGTCTTAAAGCTGCCACGAAACGACAGAAATATGAACGGATTAGTGAGAAGAAGATGTCAACTCCTATTGAAGTGCTTTGCGAGGGCTATCCATGTGAGTAGAGGAACAGCTACTGAATTAGACATAATCTCCTCCTACTGACAATTCATTTACTTTCTTTGTCTTTGCTTGTATGAGTTCATGAGGATTCATCCTCCCTGTTACTGTTGATCTTATAACGGCCATTGCTTTTTTCCTTTAACTCTGTCTGCAGCTGAATTCTCCACATACATGAACTTCTGCCGCTCACTGCGATTTGATGACAAACCTGATTACTCCTATCTGAGACAGCTGTTCAGAAATCTGTTCCACAGACAGGGTTTCTCTTACGACTATGTGTTTGACTGGAACATGTTGAAATTTGTATGTTTTTCTTCTTGCCCACTGTTTTAGAAATTATTTTTACCCTAGGCATTTGTTGTTGATTTCCCTATGTTTGCCTGTGACTGCAACAGGGATCCAGTAGGACAGCAGATGAGAAAGAGAAGGAGCAAAGAGGAGGAGAGGGAGAAGAGAGAGACGAGAGGCCCACTGGGGGTCCTCAGGGCTCTGCAGCACGTGCACTGCCCTCTGGCCCGAACCTTCCAGCTCCTAACAGAGTCCGCAACGGTCCAGACCCAGCTGGCTCTGCACCTGCTCCACGGGTACCACAGTCTGGTGAGCTGTGACATTTTTGAAAGGGGTTTCTATAGAGTAGATTGTCTTAGAGTGTAGGTGTCACCTATAGAGCTGTGTCAGGTTACAGTAATGTGTGACGTGTTGTTTCTCAGGGAATGCATCTCCCAGAGCAGGGCGAGGAGCTGAGCGAGAGAGGAGAGTGTGCCTGCGTCTCCATCGGGGGGCTCCTGCCAACGCATCTCCTGATCTCCCACTGCGCCATGATCAGATTCGCATTACCCCCCCACAGGTACGCACACCTGGGCTGCTGTATTTTTATTTGCCCTGCTGTGCTTATCTTAGCTTTTTAAAAATTATTTAATTATTCCTTTTCTTTTAACATCTCTCATATTTTGCAATATTTTGTTTCATCCTCAGGTCAGTGTGCCATTTGAGCATATGGGAAAATGAGCTTGGCAACTTCTGTTATTTATTCTTTTTCAGGAGGTAAGTCTTTTTTTTATTGCCATTGCATTGCCCATGAGAGTAGAGTTTTCAGTTTACTTAAAATGTACTGTTATCTCTTTAATTCAATAGGATTTCAACAAACAACTCCCCTAAGGCCTTTGTATTCATCTTTCTATATAAGTCAGTTGTGCGGAGAAACAGAAGTAGGGGAGAATGTCAGTAAACATCGTGCTGCATTGGACAAGGGGATCACAACATGACTCCTCTGAAGTGCTGAAGTTTTCTGGGTATTTAGACAACAAGGCACAATTAATGAAGAGGTGTGATTCAACTATGGACATTTGGATCACACGTTTCAGACGGAATTAACGGAAATAAGGACTTTTTGCCCACAACATGACTGTTGTTCCTGTTGGTCCGACATACAGATATTGGGAAACATGGAATAACTTCTTAGATTGTAATGTAAAAATTGATTGTTTATTAAGTGTGAGTCCAAATAAATGTATCGCTTGCACACTCACTTTAAATGCAAAACAAAGGTGTTATATGTTGTCATACATGCTGATGTAGTTGGTATAGTGAAAAACATTATTTTTATGTTTGAACATATATCAACATTGATATCAAATTTAAATGTTTTTGCTAAATTAGATAAAAATTGGACTAATTGCAAAATAAGACACTAAAGAAAAGTTCTGTTACACCATAGCATGGACAACACTAAAATTTAACAAAGATGTGATCCTGACCAGAGGTTTGTGTTAGCCAACCTAAAAACTTAAATGACAGCTCAAGCATTCCTGCTGGCCTATGTATATGTCAAATCCATAGACTCCCATGCCATATATTACAAGATTTAATCTAGAGAATTCTGTAATGGCATGTTTAGCCATGGTACCCTGATTTATAAATAAACGAATATGTCCAATAATGTCACAGACTATGTGAATGTGAGTGGCTCTAAAAAAAAAAGAAACATTGGTGTGTGTGTGTGTGTGTGTATTACCAGTCAGAAGTTTTCTAATTCCTTGGTCTTTCCTGATTTTTATTTTTCCCATGTCTACGATGTTAAAGTCATCCAAAATATGCAGTAATCTCAGTTGAATGGTTAATAATGAACAGTTGATATTGAGATGTATCTGCTACTGTACTTATCCTCTGTAAAGCCTTCATAATCGCTCTAATCTGAGGTGCTGTTAATTGGTAATTTTTGACTTTGACATACAGAGTCAGCCAAAAAAAAAGTGCATACACACTTCAGAAAAAGCAAAATAGTATTATGTATATTATTTTAATATATTCATAATATTATCATATTATTGTAATAATATCATATTTACATGTTTATATTATTTTCATAGTATGAAAATATTTATACAAGTTTTTCTTTTCCTGATGTGTGTATACATTTTATTTGAATGACTCAGATGGTATGGATGGCGGCACAGTGGCATAGATATTAGCACTGTGGTCTGAGGGTTTGATTCTCGCCTTAGGTCTGTGTGTAGGTCTCCCTGTGCTTGGTGGGTTTTCTCTGGATACTACAGTTTCCTCCCACAATCCAAAGATATGTAGATTAGGTTAATTGGGTTCCCAAATTGTCAGTAGCGTGTGTGTGTATGCCGACGAAGTGGGGTACCTACGTGCAATCTGGGATCGCCTGCGCCACACTTATTACTCTTATCTTGAAGAGTGGACAGGAGTTCAGCCATTTTGAAACGTACAGAAGGCATTTAGTGTTGCCAGATTCGATTGTATTTTATCCGTTGTTGCTTTTGTTTGGATTGTGACTGCGAAAATGTGCACGTACAGAACACAGTCTGCTCTAGTTTAAACAAATTAAGAAAAAAACAATTATTTTGGTATTTTTCAAATGTATTAATTGTTGCCATCTTTACATTTCATGTGAAATATATGTGTGTTCTTTGGGGGTGCGCTGAGAATCGACGACACAGTAAAAACCCACCCAATCTGGCAACCCTTGAGAGTTGACTCGTTGGCTCTCCGGCTTCAGCGCACTGCCACTTCAGCTCTTTACCTCCGTTTAGCGGTGTTCATCCTCACCATAGCGCCTGCTCTTAAAGCTCTTATACTGCACCTGGAGAATACTAATTGTGCCGTTTAGTTTAACAGTGGGCTGTCGTGGTGGTTTTTTTTAATGGCGCTTTGGACGAGTCGGGTGGCGAGTTAGGTAGTTAGTTAGTATAACAAGTCAGTTAGTCAGTTGTTTAGTTAGTGAGCCGAGTTCTGTCTCAGTGTCAGTGGGAAGATAAACATGGATGACGGGCCACGGTGATGGCTTCCAGGAGTTTAGGCCCTGACTGATCTGCTGCTTCTTTCTTTTTAAACAGCATTCATGCATTTGGTAAGTATGATAAATCTAATACTGATGTTTTACTGGTGGTGGTGAGTTAGCTTTCGCGTTTCCTAACAGAGACCAAACTGAGCTTCGTGTGACCTGTAAAACTCCTCTGTAGTACTGCTGTCTGTCTTTCATCATTATTAGTAATTGTTCAGGTTATAAACGATATATTTATGTTAACATATAGAGGACAACGTGAAGACTAATGTCACATAATGAGTTCGTGAACGTTGACTCTGACTGCAGAGGATTTATGGCTTTCACTGAATAATAAAACAAGTTGTTTGTTAGGAAATGTTTTTGCGTCATTTTGTGAGCATCGTTAAATTTAAACGCTCAGTCCAAGTTCGCAAGATGTCCGCGACTTTGTGTTAAAGACTCGGTGAACACCTGACCTGTGTTTGTTAACCGACTGTTGATCTTGATGCTCTCATTGTTTGCATTAGAGCTCTGTCTTTCTGTCAGTTACTTTGCGTCACTTAATTGCGCTCGGACGTGTCGCTCTAAATAGCGCGCGCGCGCGACGCTCCGTAGTGAAGCGCTGAGATTTGCGTGGTTACGTATTCAAAAAAAATCGAAAGGTTGCTAAGTGACGCAGAACGAGCTCATGCCCACGATAGTCCTATTTTCAACCCCCGCCCACTTCCGGTCACCAGTCTAGGCAGTCAGATCCGTTTAAACCTACCCTCTTCGTCCAGCATGTGACATGTTTTGGGTTTTTTCTCTTTCTTTCTCTAGCTCCTTACATTCTACTATACAGATAGTCTACCCAGAGCTCATTTGTACAGAGCTTGCTTTACAACACAATATTTATCTTTTACTATCTATTCAAAACAGGATGCTTGCCTACAGGAAGCACTTATCACACCCCACACTGCACCACATTCTCTCAAATCCTCCAGCACTGCTCGACTGACCCCACCATCTCTCAGGATCGAAAAAGACCTGTATCAAGTTTTGTGTTCTTGCACCTAGGTGGTGGACTAAACTTCCTGTAGATGTCCGTACAGCCGAGTCACTGGCAATCTTTAATTCGACGACTAAAGAATATTTCTTTATTAGATATTTGGGTTATCCCCCCCCTCCTTGTATAAGTAACTTAGTGTCAGGATATATCCAATGTATCCAAACTTCAAAGCACTTTAATAAGTAGCTCTGTAACTGTAAATGTACTGTAATAGCACATCAGCACCTCTTTGGCTTAATCGAAAAAACCTAAACTCAATACAGTTCAATGTATTCATTCCTCTTAAGTAACCTCCTTGTCACGGTCAGCCAATCCCAGGAACGCTAATTTCAGGGAACACAGCATACACACTCATTAACAGAACATAGATAAACAACACACAGGAGAAGATGCACAGTTGTACACCTGTCTTACCAGGAACCTTGAAGCTGTGAGGTGTCAGCATCACACCCCTGCATCACAGTGACTCTCTGGTTAAATACCGTTCTACCTTTTGTATCTGTATAACTATGAAAATGAATCTTTAGCCTCATTGTAAAACATCACATGCACAAATCGGTATATATAAAACCATAAAACATTTAAAGAGCCATAGAAGAAACTACAAAAGGTTATCATCTAAAACTGACTAAGATGTTAAAGTATTTTGTATGTTTGTAGTTGCAATCTAAACCGATCAGCTACAACATTAAAACCACTGATGGCTGAAGTGAATAATATCAGTTATCCAGTTACAGTGGTTCCTGTGTTGGAAATAGGAACAGTGGGCAAGCACAAGGATCTGAACAACCTGAACAAGGACTAGATTGTGATAACTAGACCGGGTCAGAGTATCTCCAAAATGGCAGGTCTTTTGGTCAGAGTGCCCTGCTGACCCATGTCCACTGCTGAAAGTGAATAAATGGGCATATCACAAACAAAACTGGACTGTGGAGCAGTGTAAGAGGCTGACCTGGTTTGATGAATCATGTTTTCTTGTATACAGTATCATGTGGATAGCCAGGTGTGTTGCGTCAATTACTTAGGGGAAGAGATGGCACTACAGGAAGCAGACAAACTGGCGGAGGCAGTGTAATGCTTTGAGCAACGTTCTGCTCGGAAACAATGGGTCCTAACTTTCATGTGGATGTTACTCTGAAGCTTACCTACACATTGTTGCAGGTTGAGTAGACCTGTTCAATGCAACATTATTTATTAATGGTGTTTTTCAACAGGATAATGTGCCCTATTACATGATTAGAGTAACTTCAAGTTCAAGGTGTTGACTCACTGTCCAAATTCCCTGGGTTTCAATCTGATCAAGTGTCTGTGGAGTGTGCTGAATAAACAAGTTCCATTCATGGAAGCCCAAACTCTCAAATGCTAATGTCTTAGTGCCAGAACACCTTCAGAATACTGGTACAATAGTAGCCAGGTGGTTTTAATGTTATGGCTGACTGGTGTATATTGTAAGATGTTGTAGGGCTTTGGAAGGTGATCTTAAAAGAGCTTTGTTACCGGAGTCACCTGCCTGAGGGATGCATTTCAGATTGACTGTAAAGTGGATGAGGGTGTGGGACTAAAAGTTCTTTTGTTATCCTGAATCCTTTCTCTAACCTCCTGGCTTGGAGTGAGCAATAAATCTATCAATGTATTTATCTAAACTGATATAAAAGGAATTGGTATAAAACAATTTGCTAATAGTCTTTTGTGAAAGTGTAATGATCTGTATGTGAAAATGGTTCTTCCTGATTCCTTTTCAGAGCCCCAGGCTCTGGAGACGTGACGTGCCTTTGTCAGAGCAGTTTGGCGAGGCCTCAGTAGCTGCAATGGTTCCAAGATCTCCAGCAACAGTGTCCCCTACTGGACCCAACATCTCATGGCTCCCTGAGGCTCCACTCCGCACTGCTGACCAGCCAATTTTCCTCATGACCACCACAGCTCAGGCTGTGTCCGGCTTCTTTGTGTGGACAGCATTATTGTTTACCTGCCACCAGGTACAAACCTGCATCACTGCTTAAATAAAAAAAAGGATAGCCTATTTCATTAAACACATAGAAAAGTGTGAATGACAAAATATGATCAGGGTCTTTTCATTGACTTCTCATCAGGAAGCTTGATTCCCAGCTGAGTTTCTAAGGGCATTTTCACATTAGGGCCCAAGGATCAGGAAAACACTTGACCCCAAAGTCTGGTTTATTTTGATCGTTCCTCGCTCTGGAACCTTGGCAAGTCCACTGGAAAAGGCGGTCTCAAGAACGATACAGCGTTCTTGGGCACAGATCGAATCGAACAGAACAAGGAAGCTGATCGTACCTGAGAATAGAAGCTTAGATGCGACGTTATCAGTACTGTTGGTCTCCTCTGAAATCTCAGTGTGCGCGTAGCACGCGCCAATCTCATCCTCTATTCCACACAGCTATAGCTGATAAAGTAGGGAGGCACATAAGAGCGTAGCATGAAGGTTAACTTGTTTGTTCTATTCTTCTCTTGTGTTTAATGGTAGCTCACAAAATAAGTAGGTGCATATGTAGATATGAGAGTGAGAGTGTAAATATGCAAGTGTACCTGAGAACGGAGTGCAAAAATAATGTCAACGCTGGCCAGCGGTGGAGTGAGGAGGGAGGGGGTGGCAATCATTCCTGGGCACGATACAGACCAATTGTGCCTAATGTGAAAACACCCTAAGCTTCCCTCATTACCATTACATAAAAGTGCTAATAACAGGAGAAATCAAGCATTGTTTAAAAATAAATAACCATCTGTATTTAAGCTGTGTTGAGAAATGTGCAGTGGTCAGCTCCTGAAAACAGTTAGTCGTAACGTCTATAGCTTTAAATGTACTTGTGTCTTTAAAATCAGTCTGATTTGGATTACTATACTGTTTTTTTTGTTTGTTTTTTTCTTTGTACCCCATCTTTCAGATCTACATGCACTTGCGCTATTACAGTTCACCGAACGAGCAGAGACACATAGTGCGCATCCTCTTCATCGTTCCCATCTATGCTTTTGACTCATGGCTCAGCCTTCTCTTCTTCACCAACGATCAGTACTACGTCTATTTCGACACCGTGAGAGACTGCTATGAAGGTAACGTCGCCTTGTGCTAACCGCAATGTAAATGGCAACAAGCTTCAAAGTCCATAGCGCGCACGGATTTCCACAGCTATGTCTCTGAGGCCCTCGTATTTGTTCTCAGTCTCAGTGCACTCATCTCCAGGGATTACTTTGGGAGTGCTGCTTGTTGCATGGCAACAGTGTTGCTCTAGCTTTTATTAAGAAGCGACAGAAAAACGCAGCTTAGGGATAAACGAGGGAATTTGACCTATGATCACCGTCAATCTGCATCTTTATTAGTAAATGGGCCAGTGAGTAGAAATTATAGACCCGTGATTTATGAGGTTTTGTCCTGGACTTGTCTTTGCCCTGTAGTATTTTTTTTTTTTTTTTGCATTACCAGGTGACTCATCTGGTAATTAACAACCCCTTCCAGTGTTGGATCAGGTGTGCTACAGTAAGAAAAACACTACGCGGGGCTGGACTAGTCTAAGAGCATAACCCAGAAGCACTTGTCTAAGCATTAAAATTATGGTCAAACTCCAAAAACATTGTTAAATGATTCTGCTGTCTTGAGTGTGATATAAAATTTGTTATATTAGGCAAAGTACATTACATTTTTGTTTTAAATTATATGCTTAGAGAGAAAAACCAAAGTCTTTATCCAGTGAGGACAAGGCAGTATTTTCTGTTGCTTGTTAATTCAGAAAGCTTTTCCCTCATAATAGGCCTGAACGATTTTATAAACAAAAAAAAATCACATTGGGATTATTATTTAATCTGCAATATTTAGCGATTAATGTACCATTTTGTTTAAAAGTATTTATCAAGACCAAAAGCAAATAATTGGACAAATGATCTTATTAAGAGGATGTTTACCAGTATTTATTTATCAACTTAAAATTATTTCTAAGAAATTTTACATCTTAATTAACAAACTTCTATACAAATTCCTGAGTATGCATATAGTACCTGTATAAATTATTAATTGAGTGTCACTACCTCGTAGACAACGTCAAATTTATTTTTAAAGCACATTTAACACAATAAAGTAAACAAATAAAACCATAATTAAAAACAGGAAAAAGAGTAGTATGTTTCGTTGTTCTGGTCCAGGCATGTGTTATACAGTCAAGGAAAGGGTGGTTATTTGCTGTCCATAATATTTTTTAACTGGTTTAGGAATTGTGTATGAGGGACAAAATAAATAACAAATGCTTGACGTAAGCCCTAATATCACTAATCCCTGTCACATCTGCTTTCTCTCTGATGATTAAGAGAATCACGTATTGTATTAGCAGAGCAGAAGGCTAGCTACTGTAGGGGTGAGTACAGGCTGGGTGTAACTGCAAAGGTGATGTCTGCATCAACAAGCCTTTCAACTGTTCCGTACTGCAGCTTCACCAGACAGCCACACCGAACAGCTTTGTTCCTGCAGCGTTCCTGCTATATATAGAGCAACACTCACCCCCCACCCACACACAAACGCTCACCAACTGGTCGACAGACCATGAGATATGGACAGATTAAACCCACGAGGAGGGTGTGATGAGTACCACAGTAGGGTTACTGCATGGACTTCCCATATGGCTTCATGTCTTGTCCTTTATTAGGCTTTGTACAGATGCAGTGAGCTTCAGAGCAGGTCACATTTAATTAGTGCTTTTTAATAAGGTGAATGCAACAAGCTCTAGAGTATTTATTCCACTGTAATTTCAGTTAAAAAGCTTGTTAACTAGTTGAAAGTATTATGAAGTATTTAATACTCATAATTCTCATCATGTTTTCAAAAGTTTAATTAACATTTACATTTTCTTGTATATCAGAGCAAAACAAGAAAAACAAGGATTTCATAATCTGAAAAATTGATACTAGTTTGGACAAGGGAGATTATTTGACTGGTTTATTTAGAAGCAGAAAGGGTTCATGTGTAAATAAGAAACAGAAGTAAGTTCAGAAAATTAACGAATAGTTAATGCAAAGAAAACGAGTCAAGTGCTATTCTAGACATTGTCTAAAGAGGCAGGTCTTTTAGTCTTTTATGGAAGGAAAGGAGACGTGGTTAGGATTGGAGGGTAAAGTTCATGCCACCAAGACACTTTTTCAGAGGGTACTCATCTTACAAGCATGCTCGGATAACAGAGAAGGACATGCCAGAGGTTAAAGACTCAAGTTGTGTCACAGGTGTGCGCTCCTGAGTCAAGGTACGTACAGTACACTATATTGTGTAGTGGCCGCTAAAGCTTGGTTAGCAGAGAATGTGTCTTAAACGAGAAAGCCTGGTTAAGGTTATAAACCCGTGAAGTATTTTGAATGTACAGGCGATCTAGCATTTGAAGGAACACCAGCAAGTAAAGAGTTAAAGCATTTAAGCCTGGAAATCACCAGAGTTTGTGTGAGAACAGTTTCTGTGCTTAGGAACAGTCGTGTTCTCCTAAAGCTATGAATGATGCATCTGCAGGCCCTGGCCTGTTATATGATCAGACGCAAAGAACACCTCATGTCAAATCATACCAAGATTCTTAGCTGTGTCCGAGAGGCCTGTTTACATTAAAAGTTGTAAAAGTTGCATATAATTCCTTATGTATAAAGTATGTAGACTCAATTCAGATTGTTGGATGGATTGTACACAATAAAATGAACACGATGGATTGTGTTTTATGTAATGACTGTGTTTTTGGCTTTGTACATAACATCTATCTGTTTGTCTAGTCATTCAGTCATTCTTTTGTCTTCCTGTGCTGTTGAGTACATTGGGCTTAGGGACTGCCAATGGCAGAATGATTTTGTATGGGCACAGGGTTAATGCTCTTGCCTACAGGCCTGACATTGGCAATCCAGCAGTGAGAGCCCGAACCACCACTGCCCCCATTGTATATAGCATATAAGAAATTAATTCAGGAAGAATATTAACATTTTAATTTTTTTAAAATTTACATATTACACATATTTCACACATATAGCCAGATAATTATTTAAAGTACCTATGACGTAGCAAGACAAAGGAACCTGTGAACTCCTAACTTGTGACTATACATATTTTTACATATTTGTATACATGTTTTTCCTGCTAACATTCTTCGTGGTTGTGCAGTTTAATTGATTTATATAGTTTAATCGATCATTTAATAGTCAATTAAATGAATTGAATCAACAGATCAGCTTTTTGAAACAGTCACCTTTTGAACTACTTGGGTTTATATCGCGTTGTACTAGAATTCCCATTTAAACAATCAATAGCGAGACAAATCGGACAGTAAACTTCAGTGCTGTTGAATCAAATCTAATTGAAAATCACAATGCCCAAAATTCCATTTGGACTGAACCAACTGTCTACCTATAAATCAATCCTCTAATATTTACATCATCAGTGTGAATGCTTTTAACCACACACTAAAGTTGAGTTTTTGATTTTGTCAAACCAGTCGACAACTACAGTCTGTACAGTTCTGACAGTTTTATCCTTCAGAGGCAGAAATAGCACAGGAACAAGACTTGTACATGTTGTTAAAAGAACAGCATCAGGCATTACCTGAATCTCAATACTCGGTTTTCTACTGACCTCTTCTCAAATGTGCACTCGCGTAATTATGTGCTTCCAAAGTACTGTATATCAGATTATGATTTTACAACAGTATGTTTCAGTCTACTAACTTAATCGGTTGAATGATGCTCTGTGTGTGTGATTGTTCAACCTGCTGTTCGTATCACTCTGCTCATCTGTATTTGTCACATAAAATTAAAATGGTCAAAATGGTTTGCAAGCTTGGCAAGGGAAGGAATACTTTTTAGGAATATAAGTTTAAATATAAATTTAGGAATAAGGAAGCAAAGCGCAAATTAAAATGAGCTAGCTAGCTAGCCTATGTGCTACAAAGCTTTGTGGCTTCTTCAGGATTTATTCCTACTAGAAATAAATACAACATTTGGCCAAATTAAGTATAACTGAAGTCTTGCTTTTATTTAATGTTATTTAATAAAATACATAAATAAATGGTGAACCCCAACCACTGGATTGCAGTGCCGGTTTCAAGCCTGAATACATTGGAGGGGGGGGGGTACTTGTGCGAAATTGTTTTGAGCAGTTGAAAGATTAACAAAAACATATAGTATTTATAATTGCATATTGTAAATTCTATGTTTGATTTATCATGTCATTATATTAACATGTTTCTTTTTTTTTGTGTTGTTTTGGTTCTTATCCAGCATTTGTAATCTATAACTTCCTGAGCCTTTGTTACGAGTACCTGGGAGGTGAGAGTGCCATCATGTCTGAAATCAGAGGGAAGCCCATCGAGTGAGTTCTGTATTTCTTCTGAGATTATTTCTCATTAACAAGTGTTAGGAGATTTTAAAAAATGACCGCTATACGTCTGCAACCTCATGTTCGTAATTCTTTTTTTGTGTGTTTCTCATATGTACCTTTTTTTTTTGTTGTTGCTGTGTGAAGGTCCAGTTGTGTCTATGGGACTTGCTGCCTTTGGGGTAAAACCTATTCTATTGGCTTCCTCAGATTCTGTAAGCAGGTAAAATAATTTTTTTCTCTTACAGTTCATTACCATGCTTTTTTGTTTAAATCTGAAATTAGACCTCCAATCGACTCTACCTTTTTTGTTTCCTCTCCAGGCCACCCTTCAGTTCTGTGTAGTGAAGCCCCTGATGGCAGTCATCACGGTCATCCTGCAAGCCTTTGGAAAATATCGTGATGGAGATTTCAAGTATGTCTTCCTCTTTACAAATGGAATCTAAAACAGGAAAAAGTACAGTTGACTATTAAATCTGTCATATATATCTTAATTCCACAATTAATTGAATGCTGTTTACTGTGTTATTAATGTGATTCTGTATAAAGTTGCTTTTTGACAATGACCATTGTTAAAGGTGCTATATAAATGAAATTAAATTGAATTAATTTGTATAAAATTAGCTACATTTTTGTTTGTAGTTTTACTTTATTTGATCCTTGTTGCATTCAAACATGAGTGGCCATTTTTTCAGATGTTTTAATTGTCTTTATCATTATATTGAATGTATTAAGTTATTCAATTGACTTTATTTTTTTTACATATAACATTATACTTAGACTACATTAGACTACAGTACTGTGCAAAAGTATTGAGCCACCCCTCATTTCTTCATATTTTGCTTCCAAAGAGCCAGACTTGTAGTCTTGAGGAATAGATTTCCAGGCTTCCTGAAGGACTTGTTGATTCTCCCTGTATCTGACTAAGGTTCTAAGAAATGTTTTTTGCTTGTTAAGCCACATAGTGATCTATGATCATAAAATCTATTTAACTTAAGGCATGAACCAGTAAGAAACAGGTGCAGATGATGACAGATGAGCAAGCTGTTGGAACAGACAAGAAGGGAAATGAGGTTGCTGCTGAGGTTGTTACAAAAACAATCAATTTTTTAAATTGTATTTTTCGGCACTTTGTAGCCTTTCATTGAAATGTTTGTCCAATTTCTTTATTTTAATCTACATAATTTAGTTTATTATGAAATGAGAGATTGCTCAAGACTTCAGTACTGTAGATTTGTAAAAAAAAATTATTACTGTAGAATAACAGAATAATTACCATAATATCAATGCTGAACAAATTTACTGTTCTTTAGCATACTAATAGTTATCACCATTATCATCTGTAATAATAAAACTATTTGGTTGCCTGGTTATTTTTCCTCTGTAACAGTGTGGCCAGCGGGTATCTGTACATAACCATCATCTACAACGTCTCAGTCAGCCTGTCCCTCTACGCTCTCTTCCTCTTCTACTTTGCCACCCGAGACCTGCTCAGCCCCTACAGCCCTGTGCTCAAATTCTTCATGGTTAAATCGGTCATCTTTCTTTCCTTTTGGCAAGGTGAGCCACATTTGTCCCATCTGATGTGTTTCTCCCCCTCGTTGAATACCAGCAGTAGTCGGAAACGGTAACAGCTGATCTTATGAAAAATCTTTCCAGGTATGCTGCTGGCCATCCTCGAGAAATGTGGTGCGATTCCAAAGATTAGCTCTGCCGAGGTGTCCGTTGGTGAGGGCACGGTGGCAGCTGGCTATCAGAACTTCATTATCTGCATTGAGATGTTTTTTGCTGCAGTGGCCCTGCGCCATGCCTTCACATACAAAGTGTACATGGACAAGAGGCTGGACTCGCATGGTGAGGCACCTCACAGCATGCAGCTGATTATCGTTACATTTCTAAGCATGATCTTTTGTCATAGTTGCTGGATTAGACAACTTTAATCCAGACTTCCTTCTAAAGAATTATAATGACTTATTCCTTTAACTTTCCTCCTGTCTCTTGTCTTGTCCTCCCATTTTATGTTCCTCTCCCATGTTTACCATGCATTCATCAAAATGATTTTCATGCCTTTTTTGCTACTGCTCAAATGTTGCCTGCTTGCCTCATCATCCCTACTTTCAAATCTCCTGCTCCTTACATTTCCATATCCCCTTTGGTTCTCTCCTCAATCCCTCCTCCCTATCCTCATGCTGCATAAAGGGCCTCTTCCAACATATGGACAGTTCGGTAGGCCACACACTTGCTCTTTTCCTTTAAATGCCTTAAACATGATTGCTTTTACATTTCTTAATATTACGTCTAGACTTAATAAATTTTGTTTCTGAGCCTGCATTTTTAAAATGTGTTTTTTTTTGTTTTTGTTTTTTTTTTCCTCTCTTTCCCTTCCGTCTGTCCCAGGCCGTTCAGCACCTATGAAAAGCATCTCTAGCAGTCTGAAGGAGACCATCAACCCTGGGGACATGGTCCAGGATGCCATTCACAACTTCTCTCCAGCTTATCAGCAGTACACTCAGCAGTCCACTCTGGAACAAGGAGTCAAAGCACCGCCCCTGTCACGTAGCCATAGCTCTATGAGCGCACAGGACACTGAGAAAACCCTCCTGCTCAGCTCTGATGATGAGTTTTAGTCCCTGTGTAGGCTCCCACAATTATCCAAATATATGTAGAGCTACTCTTCTGTCTCTAGGATAGATTCTGTGCTTCAGTGATGAACTGGTAGGCGAGCCGTTTATAATGGGGACATGTCGTTACAGGACCATATGACAACTAGTCCAACGATTTACATGTTGGAGTATTATAATTATTGCTGCTTATCGTTTCATTGTTATTGACGTTATGAAACAACAAATCCTTTCTGCAGAAGCCTTTTAGTATGTTCTGCCTTCTAAGCAAACAGTTTAAGTTTAAGAGTAACCTTTTCTGTATTATTAGGAATTATTTTGTTGTCTTAAATGCTTATCAGCATTTTTCAACATTTATACTTGAATTGATTTTTTTATTCCTGAAGGCATTTAGTTATAGCATGACAGAAACTATTTAAACTCCTCATAAATAAATCTAAGTAATAATGTATCTAAGTGATGGTGATCAGTAGGGGGTTGAGGTTTTGTCTTCCTCTCCCATGTTTAAGCTCAGCCCTGTGTAAGATGGCCAGTGCTTACATTTGATGTAAAAGGGGTTTGACAGCAGAAATCTTATAACATCTGTTTTGGCAGCTGTGAGTTGCATGTTTTTGTGATTGATAAATCATGGACAGAGTGGAGTCACAGTTGGGTTTAATGAGATTACAAATTAAGACAAACCTGCACTTGGTTTGGGTTCGGCATTCCCGCAGACTTTAATATTAGGTTATAACTGGGGACATTAGTGTGTTAGCCATTAAGGAACTGCCAGTGGTCTTGGCGGTAAGTTCATTATCTGGGTTAGCTTGGGGGTACAACAAAAATGCAGATAAATGTTGCTTAAACTGCAAAATCTTCTAATAGTACATTTCAGATATGACTTAATGAGACACTCAACAGTGACACTATACATGTTTTATCTTTTTCAATTTTCTTTTTATATGCTTATTAGGGCAGTTTACATTGATCCTTGACAAGCAGGCTTACCATAGGTGAACAGGCCTGTTCTTTCTTGATGGCCACTAGAGGGCGGGATCTTGTAGAGTGGGAGGGCACCAGCACCTTATCTCAGTAGGACATATTAGTTGCTGTGGTGTTTTCTAAGGGCCGTGTTGATATTTCCTTCCTGTACTTCTGTTGTTTTTTCTTTATTTCAGTTTCCTTATGGTAGCACTACAACCTCTCTGGCCTAGACTCTGCTTGTTGTGAACATTGTTATATCTTTAGCTTATTACCTCGCAGTTAAATTGAAATACTGATGTCTGTTCTGCTCTTATTTGTGCAATAGAGGCCAGTAGAAATGATCTAGCTACAGTATTTGATTGAGTATTTATGGTACCTGCTTTTTAGTATGTTAGGTTTTTTTTGGGTGGGGAGGGAATTTAATATTGAATTTTTGGAAATATTTACCATTAATGCACTAAAGCCCAGCTCAGTACCCTAAAGGGAACATGAGGCTTTTGAATTACTCGCCCAGGGGGCATCCAAACATTTGCTACATTTAAATAATTAAAACAAGCTTTCTTTGGTCTAAGGTAGCTAATCCCACAGTGGTTAAATTATTTTGAGAGAGGTGGTATGGGGGTATAGTGTGGTTGCAGCCAGCTCCATGATGTCCGCTCCGACCCGGAGTCTGGGGTCGTGTCTGTGTGGCATAGCTCTAAATTTTTTCCCTTGTGTCCTGAGAACTTCCCAAAAAAAACAACCTGCTGGTGGAGCTCTATTGAAAACTCTAGGCATGAACGAGTGCGTGAATGAAAATACGGGTGTGTCCAGCCTGGTGATGGATGGGCTTCTCAGTAAGGGTGTATCCCTACCTTTAGAGGACTTCGGATCCATCGCCTCTCTCATGAATGAATGATTTAGAGAAATCATTATTGTTACTAGGAATTAAACTATTGAGGCTATCTGGGCCTTTTGAACACTAGAGTATATTTTAAGCACAGATAGAGCAATAGTGTGTACGATCAAGCAAATGCTTTGATTTTGTTTTATTTTTAATGTGCCATTGTATATTTTCCTGCAAAGATGACGCTTCTATTTTTCCTTGTGACGTCCCTACAGAATAATAAAAAAGGATTTTCTGTAATGACATTTGAACTGATCTTTGAACACTTTTTCTTTTAAATGAACATGCGCAACTTTATGTACAATATATACATTTATTTCAATTAATGGCATAAAATAGACAATATTTTACCATAGAAAAATATATGTAATAAATACAAATAAAAGGCTTGTATTTTGCTACTTCACAAAACATCCAGCATGTTTGGAATCAAAACAAGAACAAGTTGATAATGAAATCATGTGTTCAATATTAAATTTGAAATAGCTTTAACAGATTTCTTTGCAATAAAAATGTTTTAACCTATAAATAATACATATACTGTATACTCCTCGATGCTGGAGTTAGTAAAGCTAATAGTCGGCAATCTTCTTGTCAACCATGAGTTATTCTGTAGCCACAACTTGTCTCTCTTTCCTTCTAGCACTTTCAGAATCACCTTTTGTTTCTCTCTCTCGATCAGACCATTAAACTAATTTCTTTTCCTTAGGTCACTTTTTATTCCACATTTCCTCTTCCTCTGGTCTTTCATACACTATACCATCATGTGATACTTTCTAGACTTCCAAAAAGTATTTTGTCGTTATAAATAATCTACTTTTATGTACAAAAAATACCACTGCAAACAAGCCACTATAATATATTAGCACAAATACAGTCATCACACATACTGGAACACATTCCAGTAACATGTCCTGTCTCGGTCATGATCATTTTAGCATTTCCCTGTTCCTTACCTCAGGCAATCAGCTGAATGAGTGTTATATGACAATAAGGGAAATTCTAAAATATCCCATACCGAGCAGGAGGAGAAACACACTGGCATAGCTGAACTGCTCTTTAAAATATACTCATTCTAAATACAAATCACACCATTACAATAATCAGACATGAAAATATTCCAAAACTAGTTACTCAAACAGTATTTGGACGTAAAATCACAGCTCTCTAGCTTTTAGGTCTTCATCTTAAATACAGATTAAAAAAAAAAAAAAAAAACTCATGTTGCAGATGCAAAATGAAAATATAAGTGGGAATGTAATCGAGAAGCTTGCATTGATGTGGCATGGCATAAATCATAACTGAGTGATTATGATTTTTTTTTTCTCTTAATCAGAACTAGAAATATACTCCAGCAATATTTGCCAACTTTGAATGAGTTGGTAGTCAGAGATATGAAGTGAAGCTTAATCATGAACTCAGTACAAACATCCTCTACACTTAGGACTAGCTTTTTGTGTGACGGCAAAAATCTGGCATATAAATATTAATGGTATAATTAAAATAGTTTCAAGCTACGTTACATGTAAACTTTCCAACGTTACGCTATTTATATTTTAGTTATACTGGTTATAGCAAATGCAATAGACCATACGTAGAAGAAGTGAATACAGTCAAACAATTCTTAAGTTTAGAAAACAAAATCATCTGTTGTGGAGAAAATGTGTCGAATGAAATCTGCATTCTTATTATCGAAATGGTCCAATTAATCAATACACAAAACGGGAATAAAATGCAACATTGGGGTAATAGTGTGGCAAAAGCGATCCGGCATCACTGACATAAATGACTTGATTTACACAACTGTGTGTTGTGTAACGTTAAACGTTTGGCAGTCATTCATTTCAGCTTGGTCCAGTTGTTGTGTACCTTGTACCTCTACGTGTTTTTGAGTGTGTACATGTTTGCCTATTGCTTGTATGACTCATCCCTACGATGCCTCTTGCTCTCTGGGGCCATGGCTTTGCTGTGGACTCTTCACTATGGTGATGACTGAGGCGGTGTTGAGGCGAGGCGCTGTAGCTAGAATGTTGCCTCCTGCAGACTCGAGGCTGCGTGCAAAGCGCTGCAGCGCTGCCAGGCGAGCCCCGAGACCCTCCAGCTCCCTGCGCATGCCCGCGTTCTCTGCTCCAAGCCGTTCGACTTCGCGCTGCAGCTCCTTCTTCTGCTGCTCCAGGGCCTCACGCTGGGACACACGCTTCACCCTGCAGCTAGCCGCGTAGCCACGATTCTTTAACGTACGCCTCCTTTGTTTTAGTTTCTGGATCTCCTCTCTGGACAAGCCGCGCAGGTGCAGGTTCAGCTCACGCACCGACAGAGACATGAGCTCGCTGTCCGACAGCACAGGCACGTTCTCTCCGCACTCTCTCTTCACCTACAAAGAAACAGCAAACGTTATAAGAGCTCCTGAATAAACAACGTTCTCGTTGATTTTTGACAATAAAAACAAGACATTGCGATTAAAATTAAAACCACCCCACATGATGCAATAGATCAGTACTGAGCAGAGAAAAGAAATAAATTTTAAAAAAAAAACATCTTGATAGAGACATGGATATCATGTTTACCTGTAGGGCTTTGCTGGCTCTGCTGTCTGATGTCATGGTTGCACCTGGGTTGTTTTTTTGTTTATGAAATCTGTAAACACATGAACACGAAAAAAATAACTATGTCGATCTACCCATGTGAGCATAAACACACTGTAATACATTTCAATGATCTACAAAAGACGTGAAGGTGATTTGTCAGTTAGCTTTATATTAGTCTTATTATTCATCTTCTATACCAAGGGCACTGGTGGCTCAAGTGGTAGGTGTTTCGCCTGCCATGCAGAAGGCCCGGGTTCGATTTCCAGCCAGTGCCCAAACCCCAGCCACTGGATGCAGTGCCGGTCCCAAGCCCGGATAAAAATGGGAGGGTTGTGGAAAGGCAGCCGGCGTAAAACCTGTGCCAAGTTGTAGTGCGGACTGGGTATTCCGCTGTGGCGACCCCTTGCCGGGAGCCTGAAGCCTTTCCTGGAGATTTTGGGCACAAGGCATGGTACACACTGGACGGGGTGCCAATCCATCCCAGGGCACATGTGCGCGTACACAGATGAATTCACACACTAGGGACAATTTGGCAATGTCAGTTAGCCTAATCTGCATGTTTTTGGACTGTTGGAGGAAACAAGATTAACCAGAGGAAACCTACCAAGCACAGGAAAAATATGCAAACTGCAAACTTCAGAAAGAGACTCAATGCGGGAATTAAACCCATGACCCTGGAGGCATGAGGCCACGGTGCTAACCACTAGAGATGTGGCATGTATTGCCACACTAACTCCGTAATTGTTTTATTATTTCTATACATTTCAATTTGAGGTGGTAAAATATTGCAGTCCTTCTATAATCCTACAGGTGGTACTCTAAACTATTCACACAGCATCCTGTATGGTAGGAGTGAATGCTTTGTGTAGTTTGTTGAGAATTGAAACTATATATAATCAGGATATTTCGAAAATCATGATACCAACAGAATCTTTGTATCGCGATATCGTTTTGGCTGGTCCGTGATGGTTCCCATCCTTACTAACCACTACATCACCATGTCGCCAGCTTCAACACAGTGAAGGTTATTCTAGTATATTACAGTTTTATCTGGGTGTAATGCCTACTATTACAGCAACAGAAAACAGGAACACAATATGCGCTACAGTTAGCTTATACACATACACATACACATAATATAAATGTAACTTTCACCAAGTTGTTTCAGACACGTCTTACAGCTGTTTGTTGATTTATTTTTTGAGAAAACACATTAACTGGTCTCAACTGGACATGTTAAAACGCAACTCTTAAAACCCAAGCAGCACAGAAACGACAACAATTTTTTAAAAAAATGCTGGTTTTCAAACCAAAAGGCTTCAACTGTGCATTTGGGTTTTCGGATTGTCAGGTAGACCGAAAGTTATCATTACTTTTATAACGTAAATTTGGGAATGCCGTTGCAAATATGTAGAACGTTTAAAAATATTTTAAAAGGTATATTATTATAATCATTCTTATCATTAGTATTTTTTATTTTTTTGGTCGTAGAAACACCTAGACAACTAGAAAAATATGTAATCGTGTGTAACTGCGCAACTTTTTTGTCCATGTGACCCATTTTTTGATTTTGTGCTCCATCATGGTTATATTTGGTTAAAATGAAATACAATTCAGTTAAACGCATTGCCTAGGTTGTGCTAAGACAAATGATGTGTCATTTGATACATATTGCACAATCCTGAGCCCTTTACATGGTTATTAATTAAAGAAAAAAAACAGCAAAACAAAAAATGGCTAAAATGCTCTGGCTACATGGACCCTGAAACAGAAATGGGTTACACCTCCTAGTATGTACACACTTTTAGCTCAAATTCACAAACACACACCAGCATTGTGTTGATACTTGTGAGAGAAATCATTATGTGTACAGTGTGAAAGATCCACAAGCAGAAGCAGGCTTCCTGAGGGCAGGTGAATTGTGGTTAGGAGTACAGATAACACACACAGCGCTGTTGGCCAACACACTGCTGAAAGGAGAAGTGTGTGGGCCGAGCTCTGAGCCTGTTCTGCTGTTCAGCCATGATTCAGCACAAGTGCTGTCCCCATGGCCTTCACTCACATGATGACCGAGTTTCCATTAAATATAGATTTATTCGGCTCATGTGTTAATATTTCTCACCACTTTGACTCAGGTTTAGTATATATCCAACAGTTTGACTCCCATGATGAGGACATAATAATGTGAAATCATAGGAAAGTGGTGATGTAGACGAATCCAATGACATGTTCACTGATTAGAAAGGCGACTTGAGTTAGTCATAAACGTGTTAAAGAAACACTGCGGTGTTTACTGGAGCTACACGTTTTTACACTTTATTCCTAGATGTTTTAATCAGGGTTTTAAAAAAACCCCAATAACAATAATTAATAAATGTCCAGCTCACAGAGTATTAAAGTGGACGAAACTCGACAAGTTAAGCACAGCTAGACATTTTCCACCAGCAGCTAACGTTAAACACCTCACTAATCAACTTCTCGCTAACGGCTAAGCTAGTCAGCTAGCAGTCCTGTCAGCTTCTCATTACTGAGAGCTCAACAACCTCAATCCCACTCGTGTCGCTTAACACAAATCGAAACAACACACCACTACTCACTCAAAACACACTGCTGGCTTTTTATTACCAGTTTGTTTAAATGGCGACGCACACGCTGGTGAGCTAGCTAGTTAGCCACATAGCACAACTGGGCGGATTGCTCCGTAGGTTAGCGATATTGTAAACAAACGGAAAGGAAAAAACAGCCTTGCCTGGTAGTGTGTACTTGAACTTCTGCCCTCCAGTCGTAGTAAGAAAAAAAAACAGATATTCTTCGACGTTCTTTACATTCAGAACTAGATAACAGACAGGAACAAATTCAGCAACTTTACACTACAACGCCACAGTCCGCCTTTTCCCGGAATTACTCAGCGACTCTCCGTGGGATTCTTTCATTCATTAAAAAAAACACCCGATGACGTAATTCTTCAAGAATGTGGGTGGAGCCTCGACACCTCCTCAGTCTGGAGGGTTGTAAACAACATGAAGGGAAAACAGAAATGAAATGTCAAATCATGAGCTAGTTATATAGAGGGAAAACAAGATAAAATAGTACACAGGCTGCATATAGAAAAACAGATGAAAAGCAAAAAAAAAGGTTTGGATTTATTTTCTACATTCTATTCTATATTCTATAAAAACTGGATTACCCCCGCTCAAAAGAAAAATACATATGACGTTAAATGATTAAGTAACAACAATGACAGTCAGTCGAAGGTCAGTTGTTCTGGAATAGTTTTACAATGTAGAAATTAATTAAAATCAGGAATAATAATGTCATTTAACGACTTATTGCCACTTAATTACCTAATTCCATGTGTTATTTCATAGTTTATGTGTATTCCCTTACAATAACTGTTGCTCTGATGATAAGCCAATACTTTCACCAAAAGCTTCAGTTAAGAGCTCGTTATACTGACATCTAGTGGACAAATTTTGTGTAGCAAATAGATCCTAACATCGCAAGCAGTACAAATAATAAGGGCATACAGCTACAAGTATTATTGCATCAATCATTGACAGTTGTCAGTTGTGTGTTTATATGCTGTAGTTTACAATCCCAGTATGCAAAGGCAATGTTGGTGCACATAACCATCATTTATTTCTTTTAAAATTTAAGTAAAATTAAACATTTTTAATAGAAATAAATAAATAAAAAAGCGTCTATCTTTTAGTGGTTTCAATTAAATAATTACATTATTTGAGGAAATCACTTAAAATGTTTCCAAATAGGGATGTCCTTCTCTTCTCTTCCTTCTTTCTTTCTTTCTTTCTTTCTTTCTTCCTTTCTTTCTTGTGGTTCTGAGGGTGTACCTGCTGGTGCCACAACACCTCACAGAAAAGCACACAGAAGTGTGTGAATATCTGCAAACAAAATTTGGACCAATACTCCAAGGAAGTTGAAAGTTTCTTAAACCGAATTATTACTGGTGACAAGACATGCATTCATCACTACGAGCCTGAGAGAAAATGGCAGTTAAAGTTAAAAAGTCAACCATCATCATCAACGTTGTTTTGAGTTGTTAAAGCATGTTAAAGACTTTTACTTGTTTGGTCCCCTAAAAGCATGAGGACTAAAGATTCACTTCTGATGATGAAGTGAAGACAGTGGTGCATTCTTGGCTCGCAGTTCATCCTGAAAAAATTTTAATGAAGTACTATGAAAGCTTGTTGACAGATGGGCAAAGTCTATTGAAAAGCAAAGAGACAATGTTGGAAAATTATTTATTTGTCTTTTCTAAATATTCGTTTCAATAAATTCTACAACCAGAGTGCAGATAATTTATATTAAAACGATGAACACATGTAAGTAAAATTAATAGAAGAGGGAAAGAAAAAAAGAGATAAAAAAAGAACACAACACAATAACAACACTAGGGTTTTTGAGATAAACTGAGGTCATTAATTAGTAAACCAAAAGCTTGCTGTGTGCATTTTCCTTCTTCGTGCATTTTATAAGAAGTAGTTCATTGTGAAATGCCAAAAAAGTGATTCATGGATTTAAAAAAATCCTCAACATAATGACAGAGTGTGTCACCCTGTCATCCGAGACGTCAGTGAGACACTCATGTGACCGAGCCTTTACTGAAGCCATTTGAAGCGCGGAAAGAATTAGTCACGTGATCCAGGCAAACCGTTCGGTCTGGAGGTGCGTTCCGATCGGCCTGAAGTACCCTTCGAAGTGTACTTCACAGAGTGTTCACCCATGTTAAGTGTGATTCCAAACCGCATGGAGCGAAAATGTTCAGTTTAAACAGAACTGCGAACGGTGTAGGGAGCAACTGAACAACAGGTCTTCACTTCACCGGATAAGGGAATAAAAAAATTCCCATATGTCAGTGCATCTCGCTGGAGCGTGAAAATAATGGAGCTTGAAAAATTATTTAAATATTCAGTATCACTATTATCGAGGACGACATCATAGTAATAGGACACAATAATTTAAACATTAATTTAATCAAGAAATCATTAAATAAGAAAATATCCGAAAAAAAAAAATCCGTAGATTTTTTTATCAAATAATAATAATCACTAATTTATTAATAATTTATACATGTTTCAATAGTAGGCTATATGTTTTATAAAGGTATCAGTTTTTGTTTTAATAAATATTCAACATTTAATGCACGTAGTGTGAAATTTCGACAGCAGAAGCGACAGGTATTCGAGGTTCTTATGTTACCATGGTAACGCACGGAGGAAGTGACGTCTGCACTGGTGATTCGCAGAGTGTTCCGAATGGTGGAGTTTTGTCGAGGGAAGTTCGCTTCATCGACATTCCCTGCAAACGGAACAGGGACTAGGGAGCACCCCTTGAAGTACACTTCGGAATAGAATGCAACTTCGGTCGCCGATCACGTGACACTCGGGGACCCTCCACCCTCTTCGAAGCGAGGCTTAACTTGGAACCGCCTCTTCCGCTTGACACAAGTGTCACACGTAACATTACGACCCTGCGGCAGGCGGCGCTGTTTACAATTCTGCTCATGTGCACTGCAGCAAGCGAAGAACAGTTCCTTCATTCCGGTGCGCATGTAACCGACGTGACCTCCGGCTTTGGTACAATTCATTTGCTCATATTTTCATCCTGCTCTCATATTCGCAATAAAGACCGGCTATTAGTTTTACACGCAGCACAGGCGTTAACACGTACATCTGTAATTCAGTCGCGTTAGGGTAAATAAGCGTCAGGCTGATGGCTGCGGTGTCGGCTGTGTCTCCAGACCCTGGGCCTGTGGCTACACGGCCACCTGAAGACGACATCGAGGGAGACGACGAGGATGACGTGAGTTAATTTATATATGAGTAACACACTGTTTAGCTACATGAGCAGTAAAGACTTGAGTGGGTGAAATATATCTCTCGAGTCTGTACCAGCTACCTGTCCAGCTTTCATTCATTCAAGTTCAAGAAGTGTTGTGTGTGTGTGTGTGTGTGTGTGTGTGTGTGTGTGTAACCGCCTATTGTTTATCAATACGCACGATAGGAAAAGACAAGACAGGATTAACCTTAATGAGGGCCTCAGTACGGGTTTATTTTAGTATTTATGAAAATATTTGACACAGTATTTGGTTTTGCTTTAAGATCACGTGGTATGTGGTCATCTAATGTTTTTGGTGCTCAGACCCAACCAGTCCTTTTCTCAAAGGAAGACTGGTGTTAAGTGATTTAACCATGAATCACTCACTTACTCATCATCTATACTGCTTTGTCTTGTATAGATGTCCTGTATAGCAGGGGGGGGGAGCCTCTCCCAGGACAGGGTGCCAATACATTGCAGGTCACACACATATGCGCACACACACACATACATGCTCATTCACACATTACAGGCAATTTGGAAATGCCAATTAGCCTAATCTTCATGTCTTTGGACTGTGGGAGGAAACCAGAGTACCCGGAGGAAACCCACAATGCACGGGGAGAACATGGAAACTCCATGCAGACAGAGATGGCAATCGAACCTGGCCAGGAATCGAACCCGCACCCTGGAGGTGCAAGGCGACAGTGCTAACCAATGAGGAAACTTTAAGGAGTGCAAAGAAAGCTTATGACATGAGGAACTCAGGAGTTAGCAAAGGAACATCCATATTTTACGTCTACGTAACTATGTTAATATATATTTATATATTTTTATCCATCTATCTGTTCCTGCCTTAGTCTGTGTATGTGGAGTGTTATCCTTGTGCTTGATGGGTTTCCAAATTCCCCATACTGTGTGAATGAGCATGTGGGTGTGTATATGTTTGTGCCCTGTGACGGATTGGCACCTTGTCCAGGGTGTACCCTGCCTTGTGCCCCAAGTCTCCTCCCCAGCAACACTTTACACAGGCTAAAGTGGTACAGGCAATAGAGAGTGATTATCTA
This sequence comes from Leiocassis micropogon, assembly GCA_028565275.1. NCBI lineage: Eukaryota > Metazoa > Chordata > Actinopteri > Siluriformes > Bagridae > Leiocassis > Leiocassis micropogon. Next base: position 15,726,684 of record JAOVVA010000054.1, read on the forward strand.
TCTATCACTCTCCCTTAATTTTCAACCGTGCACACAAACTATGAGCACTCAGATTCAGTACGCTAGGGGTTCTCAATTTTACCATAAAAAAAAAAATTACAATGTCCCCTTAGAACAGGTTTGTTTCATGAAAAAGCATAAAACATTTTTTTCTGTTTATTAAAAAGATATATCTTTCTTTTCTTGAACGTTCCACTGTCAACATGTTTTGTCTGAGTAGACAGTAATTATGGAAACATGTGTTAACAGTCAAACAGATGAGAAACTGTATGACCTTAATAATAAAGACGACATCTTTCATAATGGTGGGTTAGTTTTTTCTATTATACTAGAGGTTGCCCGCATGCAGGTCCTGACACCTTCGTGCTATTCTTACCTGCTCCTCACACTGCTCTAATGTTTCGCCATCCCTTTAATCTGCATGTGCATTCCTCACCGAAAATTTCTGTTATATGTATATTGATTAAAACTCACTGACCCACTGGTTGTGCTTCTCAGACCTGATAAAACAACTACAGTTAGCAGTGTAAGAAGCTTCGGCAACATCTCAACTCCTCCTGTGATTTCTCACTGATTTTTGTGTTTGTGTTCATTCCCCATCAGCTGGATGAAACCCTGATGGAGAGGCTGTGGGGATTAACAGAGATGTTCCCTGACACACTTCGCTCAGCAGCTGAAGTATCGGCACAGTGCTCGCTGTCCCTCGCAAAAAAAGTTTACAGGTACTGTCTTGGCTTTATCTGTCTCATGTTACTTAGCCTTTTTCCTAGCTTTAATATTTCTCCTCCCAATTCCCTGTTATTTTGTAGCTTTTCCCGCACTGCACTGTGGATAGGCACAACTTCATTTATGATCCTGGTGCTTCCAGTCGTGTTTGAAACAGAGAGACTACAGCTGGAACAACAGCAGCTACAACAACAGAGACAGGTAATATTTAGCAGTAAACTGAGATTGTAGAATTGTTGTAAAATTGCTAAGGAATTTATTTCTTGGTTTGTAAGTCTTAAATCTTCAGTATCAGTAAAAAACTTAGCATGGTTAGCAGAATTCTTTCTTATTTTTAATCACTGCATCCACATTTAGTATGTATATAAAATGTTAGATTGCGAAAAACCTAAGACTTTTAAAATCTGTTCTGGAGTCCCTTTTTTAATTATCTAATTATTTTTTTGGCATTAAAATAATAGATTATGTATATTATGTACCTAGATCCTATTGGGGCCAAATGCTGGAATGTCTGGGGTAATACCTGGAATGGCACCCATGACTACTGGAAAGGTCTGAAGAAATGACACGTATTCCATCCTCAAGATGCAGTTCACTGGGGACCTGGAAAGGAATTGTCTAGTCATCTGAATTGAGAAGAGGAGACTGGCTTTCTTCATGAAATCTGTCATCCAATGTTAAAATTTTTTTGTTTTTTTTGCCTGTTATGTTGTCTTTACATGTCTTTCTGAAGAGAAAACAATGACTGTAGTACTCCAGTAATGTAATTAATTTTATATATACACACACGGTGGTCCCAATGTCTGGATCCATAGGCAACACTCTACTTTAAAGTATTAATTAAAGCAAATTCTCAAACTGACAGCTTCTGACTTCACAACAGTGTGTGCACCAAGTTAAAGAATATCGATCATTTCGTAATGAGTCTGAACTGATGTTACACGCAGAGATGATTTTCTCTTTATGGGTAATGATTAGTCTGGGCTGATTCTGATGTCAATTGGTGTTCTGTCTGGTTCTGTTCAGTCTTCTATTTTTAGATTCAAAGTCATCTTGGAATCCTGAAATGTAAAGAAAAATGTATCTTTTATATAAAGAAAATTGCCTATAGATGCAGATTTTGGACCACCCTGTATACAACAGAAGCTCTGGGTTTGTTTGTTTTTGAATATGCGTCGATGCACCAGTCAGAGTCAGAAACATATTTAAGAGTTAATTCTGAAACCTTTTTTTTTAATGAATTATAAAGGACAGTCAAATGCTTTGCTTATTCAGAAAGACCAAAGAATTTTAGTTGCCTTTTTTTTTTTTTTTTTTTATGATGATGAATCTGTATGCCTTGTAAAGTTGCAAGTTATCATCCGAGCCCTTTACATGTGAGTATTAGTTCATGAAAATTAAAGTTGTGGCAGTGACAAAACAATACACTATAAATGGTAACAAATTGTTGTATTTTCTTTAGTCAAAGTGTCTACTACTTGATAGTAGACACTCTACCTGCCTACTTATAACTAAAACAGTATAAAGTTTTTAATAATGTAATGGCATCATAACATTTTGCACTTTACTCAGTAAGAATGCTGTTAATAATCCCTTTGGGGAATCATTTTACAGAACATAGAAATTCTTCCTCACTGCTCCTCCAGAAAGTTCTCAAAAAAATCTTTGTATATTTGACGTCTTCAGAAAAAAAAAATTAATGGTTATTGCAATTCGATAAACATAGATCAAGCAGTAGTGCACATGTTGGATACAAAAAAAGAGCTCCCTATGGCTCTTGAACATATAAAGCTGTTTATTTATGCTGAACTTGTTGCGTATCTGTAGATTTGCACTTTCTCATGTCTCATACAAATAAATTGAAAGCAACACCAAAATAAATGGAGTGGATAAAGTAGAAGTGAAGATACAAATGTGTGTGCATGTTTCCAGATTGTTCTAGTTGACAAAGAATATAGTACAGTATATATAATAGTGAAAGTAAATAATAGCGGAGATCTCAGGCAGAGCAGCCATGGGAATTCCTATGGCAGGATGGGCGGAAATGGAATAGAGTCCGGAAGTGAGTTGGATATGGAGGATGAAATAGATGGCGGGGAATATGAAAGAAGTAAAAGTAGCAAATGGACTTTAGTAGAAAAGAAGGAAAGATTGGAGCCAAACTTCAGGAACAGAAAGTGAGAGAGAGTGTCACCAGGCCAGGAAAATAAAGGAGGAATTTACGTCAGGGGAAGCAAATAATTTGAACCCTTTGAAACTGACAAAATCATTTAAGGAATTGATTGGAAATATTGAAAGTGCTAAAATGTTGAGAGAGGGGAAAATGATCATTTTCTGTAAAGATGGTAAACAACAAAAGGCTGCTTTAGGGATTAAGGCTATATTAGG
>JAOVVA010000054.1:15729813-15745926 GCA_028565275.1 Leiocassis micropogon
ATAATATGTAAGCAATTTTCCTTCCGCTCGTTGAGGTTTCACACTCCAACTCAGTAGGTGGCGGAAATGCACCATAATTGGAACTTTAATATTTTTACATTTGCTACCCGCCATTAAACCTAAAGAAGAAGAAGAGCCGCCATGGCCAAGTGGGCTATTCACATGAACATACAATTCCTGAAGAAGCTAGGTGGGTCGACCAGCCCAACGCTCGCTTGGACGACATCCTCTTGGCCACTTTCACAGGGTCACGATAGGAGACTAGTCTGGCTCAGCGTACAAGTCTGTTGCAGTAACTTCTGACAAAGATGAGGTTGATATGGAACTTTTTACTCCACCCAACCAGCCTTCCCTTTCTTCCAGAGCTGGTTTCCTCCAATCATTCGTGACTAAGAAGAACAGGCACAACTGGAGGAAAAAAGTGTATGTTTAAAGACCTTTGACTGTCCCTCCACAGATGGGCTGAAGTGTCCAGCAGACCCATCCCCTATAAATGTCTCCAGAGAGAAAGTGAGAGAGCATGATGGTATAACATTTCAGGATGCTAATATAGGCATCAGACAAAGTTGCTGGATGTGCCTGTGGACCCAAAAATGCTTTTGTTGGACATGCAGTGGGCAATTTAAATGCCTCATCGGGAAGCAAGCAGCTCTCTCCCAGACACCTTAGCAAACCATTGTTCAAAACAGTGGACCCCAAGGCAGTAAGGACCACATCACACCTTCACATAGGGCCCATACAAGCCTTCAGAACCAAGTGGCACATGGGCTAGAAAGTCCTACAACCCCAGTGTCATCCAAGGCAATCATGCTACCTAACTCATCGCCTCAGAGAGAGGAGTGCACCTACCATGCCCTGTATATTCAAGGGTTACTGTTTGTGTGAATATTACTGGTTTCTGTGCATCTCGTCTCCTTGATTGTGTAGGGTTTACTCCAGGTTCCCTAGTTTTCCCTCAAAAAACATGCTGGTAAGAGAATTGGCTATGAGTGTGTGCATAGTGTTCTGTCATGGACTGGTTTCCCATCCAGGATGTGTTCGTGGGATAGGCTTGGGATCTACTGTGCTTTGCTGTGTATTATTAAAGATGAATGAATTAATCCATTAAACAAATTATGAAAATTAACGATACTCGAACACTGTAGGAACACCATTATATTAGGAACACCTGCACATCAATGCAGTTAGCTAGTCAACTAGTTTATATGACATTAATCAACAGAATGACGTGTTTCTGGCATGTTTGAGTATATTAGAAACATCATATTATAACCTCGATAAATATGAGACTGTTTTGCTGTACTTGCGCACGAGGTGCTAGAGCTGAGGCGCGTGTTTGCGCGCGCGCGCGTGCTCTGTATTTCTGAGGCGATTTGCAACTGTCGTGTTCCAGGTTCATCTCTCAGTAACTATAGTTAGCTAAGTTGACCATTTGTGGGTTTTACAGGTAAGATAGTGTGTTAGTAAACCTTTTTTTTTCCTCCACAAAAGGTGTATTTTAAAATCATTCAATAAAAAATGTGGAGAAAATCCGGAAAAAAAAATGTAGTTAGCACCGCTAGAGAGAATTACTTTGCTAGTTATGTAGACTAGTTTACAGAAAAAACAGCTTTAAATAGTAAAATAAATAGTAAAATAAATCTTATGAGACACACATGATTGTCTTTGACAGTATGAAATCAGTGGAGGACCAAGTTGTAGAAGAGGAGGCAGGGTATCAGGAGGATGAGGTCAGCTAATCAGCTAATTCACATACATATAATCTTATACCACAATATTCATGATTATCACAGTGTAATTATAGAGTTTTCTCAGATTCATTGTATTTGGCTAACACAGAAAGCAGAAGACAGGATTAAGTTTTTACTGTTTTGGTTAACTTTCAGGAATCTTTCTTCCAAGACATCGAACTCCTGCAGAAATATGGCATTGTGAGTAAAATATCTAAAGTTATGATAAAATCAGTGAACATAGGGAAAGCTTAATCTGAGATAGGACTGCAGGACATCTTCAACCCAGACATTCGTAAAAACTAGAGAATTATTGGGGACCTATTAAATTAATAAAAATGTTAACTTTCCAGATGTTATGGAACTTATACTACAATCATCTTTAGGGCATCAGAACAGAGTAATAGTAATATCTTATTTTCCTCAAGATAATCTTGCACAGGGAGGGAGGGGGGAGAGAGGGGAGGGGAAGACATTTTATGTATGTATATATAAGTATATATGTATGTATGAATATTATTATTATCATCCCCCCTTTTTTATTATTTTTATTTATTTATTTATTTTCTTTAAAAAAAATTAAGAAAGGAAAAAAGAGAGAAAAGGTGGTTGTTTTGTTACATGTACAATACATGTTATGCTTTACATATTATTTTTGAAAAATAAAGCTACACAAAAAAAAGATGACCTTGCTCTTCCTAGGTTCAGGGTTTGATTCCTGCCCCGAGATTCTGGTGGGTTTCCTTCCACAGTCCAAAAACATGCAGATTAGGTTAATTGGGATTCCAAAATTGCCTGTACAGTGTAAATGTGTGTGTGCCCTGCGATGCCAGGGTGTGCCCCGCCTAGTGCCCTAAGTCTCCTGAGATAGGCTCCAGCCTCCCGTGACCCTGTACATAGGATAAAGCGGTTTAGAAGATGAGTGAGTGAAAGTAATTGAGATGACCTAAAGACTTCTTGAAGACTCATAAGTTTTAAAGACGGTTGTACAGTGGCGTAGTGGTTAGCACCGTGGTTACACCTCAAAGGTTCGATGGTTTGATTTCCACCTTGGGTCTAAGTTTGCATGTTCTCTCTGTGCCTGGTGGGTTTCCTCTGCGTACTCCGGTTTCCTCCCACAGTCCAAAGACATGCAGATTAGGTTGATTGATCTTCCCATATTACCTGTAGTGTGTGCAGGTGTGTGTGTCCTGCTATGGATTGGTAGTTTTACATTCTGCAGATGACCTGAGGGTTAATCACTGTGTTGTAATTGTCACTATATTATTCTCTATATTGCACTCTACATAGAACATGGCAGATATCAAAAAACTGAAGTCCGTTGGAATTTGTACTGTAAAAGGGATCCAGATGACCACACGCCGTGCCCTCTGCAACGTCAAGGGTTTATCTGAAGCAAAAGTGGAGAAAATCAAGGAAGCTGCTGGGAAGCTGCTGGTAACGTTCACTTTCACACATTTACAGGAAAAAGTAGTACGTGATTTAATCAGGGCTTGTTGTGTTAAAGGAAGGAGCATAGAATATTACTTGGAACTTTAATATTTTTACATTTAGTATAGATTCTTTTTGTTTTTGCTGCAGATGAGTGGATTTCAGACAGCTTCTGAATACAGTATGAAAAGGAAGCAAGTATTCCACATCACAACAGGCAGTTTGGAGTTTGAGTAAGAGTTAAATTGTAGATGGTCTCTCAGCATGTCATTAGTCACTCACTCATCTCACTCACTCATCTTCTCACTCACTCACTCACTCACTCATCTTCTATCCCGCTTTATCCTGTATTCAGGGTTGCGGGGGGCCTGGAGCCTATGCCAGGAGATGTAGGGCACGAGGCAGGGTACACCCTGGACAGGGTGCCAATCAATCGCAGGGCACACACACATACTCATACACTCATTCACACACTACGGGCAATTTGGGAACACCAATTAGCCTAACCTGCATATCTTTGGACTGTGGGAGGAAACCGGAGTACCCAGAGGAAACCCACCAAGCATGGGGAGAACATGCAAACTCCATGCACACAGAGACGGGAATCGAGCCTGGCCGGGAATCGAACCCGGACCCTGGAGGTGCAAGGCGACAGTGCTAATCACTACACGACTGTGCCGCCTACGCATGTCATTAGTGCATGGCATAAATAATAATCTATTATAGAGGTGTAATGATATATTGTAGGGATGTCTTGATACCACTTTTTGTTCCATTGGGGTACTTGCTGATACCATGCACTGATACCAGTACCTTGTATGTTGTCCAAGAGTACAATGTGCACAGAACTTTCCAAAAGGCTCCATGTTTAAAGCATATTAATAAATACACCTGCTATTTCCTTTGCTAGTATGTGTAAGAGTAAGGAAAAGTAATATATTATTACACGCAGTTGTGCTTAATATAAAGGCCATATACTATTACATTTGATAATTCCACATAACAATAAATATATTCTATTGGGCAAGAAATTATTAATAATGGTTTATTATATAGAACTAAAATGGAGTTCTTTTCAGTCAAACTTTTCTGAGAAATTGAACAGAGTTTCATTGTAATCAGACCTCTAGTATATAGTTCTGTATGTCTAGGCAGTGATGCACCATATTATAACCAGCACACAACTGTTTCAGTGATTGATGGTATCAGAGGGGACACTTATTTCCGCACTTAATTTCAAACATTTTGGTCTTTCAGTTCTGTTGCACTTAAGCTCTGATAAAAAAAAACTATGGTGTGAAATATAGTATACATCTCATGAACTATAATACAAAATTTTCTATAATTGTATTAAAAAAAGTGAAACTCGCATATAATAGATTCATTACATTTACATTTAGGTATTTGGCAGATGCTTTTATTCAAAGCAACGTGTAAACTTAAATATTTCAAATCTTTTTTTGTTTTACTTTCAGCTTACAGCTCTTTAAAAAAATCCAGTAACTCAAAATATTACAATATTTAATTTTGAGTTTGGGCATGGTGATGTAGTGCAGTTCCCGAGTCCCCTGGGATAAGCTTCAGGCTCCCCGCGACCTTGTACAGAATGAGTTTTATGGAGGATAAGAGAGTGAGAGTGTTTGGGTAAATTGCTATTCATACAGTATAAATAATGTGTATCTCTCAGCCAAGTTTAGTTCATGAAACCACAATTATGGGAAAGATTGCTGACTTGATAGCAAAAAACTTGATAGCAGAAAATGAGGATAAGCAGGAGGTCACTGTAATTAATCTATAGCAAATGAGAGTTTCACTTTTTCAATTAAATTAAAAAACAATAACTTTTCCATGGTGTTCTATTATGGAATAATATGTTACAGTACTAACTGGTCATGATTAGTGTAGTGTTACTACATCATCACTAGACCACTTGGGAACCATAATAATTCTAGTTATTATGAGCACTTTATCTATTGCCTATCAATATTGACATAACCTTATACCATGATGTATATTATAGTGGACATATAATATCTTTGTAGTGTTGATTGTTTTAACATTATCGTATACTGTCACAACTCAAGTGTGACAGGATCTGAATTACTGCAGTGTAAGGAAATATGTAGTACTTATCCATATGTTATAATCCAGGTTGTAATTAAAAAATTTCTCTTCAGTAAACTTCTTGGAGGTGGAGTAGAGAGTATGGCGATCACTGAGGCTTTTGGAGGTAAGCTACAAGCTCTGTGGACCTCTTGGCCATTCTTGTCTGTTTTGTTTTGTAACTAATACCTCTTTATACAGAGTTCAGGACAGGGAAAACTCAGCTGTCACACACACTTTGTGGTAGGTAACAAAATATCTTACATAGTGACCCTAGATCACTGCATGACAATAGTGTTGATACTTGTTTGATAAAATGTTTATTAAAATTGCGACTAGGTTAAAGGGACTTATTTAAATTGTTGCCTATCTCTTTAAAGTTACAGCCCAGTTGCCTGGTGAGAATGGGTATACTGGAGGGAAGGTCATCTTCATTGATGCAGAAAATACCTTGTATCCTTCTCGAAATGGCTTTGCTGCTGTAAGTCGAGGGTGGGAATCTTTAGACATCTCGCAGTATGGTCTCTATAGGCTGCATTTTCTTTTTTCCCCCACTATGAATACAATTTGTCTTTTTCAACCATCATAAAAATCTCTTGACATTTTGCAATTAAAAATTCTGTTAGCTATTTTAATTGGGAATAGTAAAAAAAACTGTTATTGTCCCCCTGTCCTGACTGTTAGTTATGGATTCTGTTACTTCTAGTCTTTTTGATCTTAACTTCTTTTTCTCAGTCGACCAGACAGGCTGAAAGACATTGCGGACAGGTTCAATGTGGATCATGAGGCAGTCCTTGATAATGTGCTGTATGCCCGTGCCTACACCAGTAAAACATTATTATTATTATTATTATTATCAGGCTTAGCTTTTCTTCAAAGTTTGATTTGGTAGATATTTTGGACAATGTTGTTGGTTCTGGCTACTTTAGGTGAACATCAGATGGAGCTGTTGGACTTTGTCGCAGCCAAATTTCATGAGGAGGGAGGTATCTTCAAGCTCTTGGCAAGTAACAGGAAGGGAAAGAAAAAAAACAGTCTTTGGTAATATCTGAACAGTGAAGTACTGTTTTATTACCAGGTTAGTACTATTCTGGATGAAACGGTGGCCTAGTGGCTTAGCACTGTGGCCTCCCTCCTCCAGGGTCAAGAGTTCGATTCCTGCCTTGGGTCTGTGTGTGTGGAGATTTTCACATGCTACCTGTGCTCCAAAGACATGTAGAGTAGACTAATTGATGTTTCTAAATGTGTGTGCTTGCATGGCCTGCATTCGATTGGCACCCTATCCAGGATGCACTCTGTCTAGTACACCATGTCCCCATTGATAGGCTCCAGGCTTCCTGCGATCCTGTACAGGATAAGCAGTATAGAGAATATAGTCTTCTGTTTTTAACCTGGACCTTTGTTTTGCTTTAGATCATAGACTCCATCATGGCTCTGTTCCGTGTGGACTTTTCAGGGAGGGGTGAGCTTGCAGAGAGACAGCAGAAGTTAGCACAGATGCTTTCCAGGTTGCAAAAGATCTCAGAAGGTCAATTTGACTTTACAAACTCTTCATAAGATTACTATTCTCTTGTTTCTTAACACACTAACCTTCTTTATATCTGAGATGGCAATTTATCCTAAACCTTGGTAGAGCTTTAAAATAAAGTGACAGGAAAACATTTGAGGTAGAGAACTCCTGCAAATTTGCATAAAAATTTCAAAAAAGTCAAAATTTCTTGAACATGTGTGAATGTTTCTTTTATTACAGTGTTTAGATGAGAAACACTACAGAAATCAGACTATATTCATAACTATATGTGCCCGCGACTTTGTTTTTTTAATGTACAGACATGCCAACTTTACAGTTTTATTATATGTATAGAAGAAGATATTTTCACTTACTATGATGTTATTTTTTGCACTGTACTTGAGACATTAGAGATAAAGTCACTAATTGGCTGAATAAAAAAATCAGCTCTCTTCTGATCAAAAGATTTCTGTTTTAATTGCGACAGAGTACAATGTTGCAGTGTTCGTCACCAATCAGATGACAGCAGATCCGGGAGCCGGGATGACGTAAGTGTTAAACGTTTCTTTTGAAACTTGCTACACACAGCAGATTGCTGGAATGATGTGTCACATCCAATAAGTATAAACCTGACCATCATACACTACATAAACATTGCCAGTGCAAAAAACAAACAAAAAAAAAACACAATCTGGATTTAACTAAGCACATAGTTAAGAGCCATTCATTAGATCATTTCTGTAGTGGTTAATATGGTTCAGCTGGCAACACATTATTTAACCCTAACTGACATAGCCTGTTTTCATGGCAAAGATGTTCCTCTGTTTCAGAAGGGTCACATTATTGTCTTGTATCAAGAAAAGAAAACAACAAAGGATATTGCTAAAACTATTAAAATTGGGTTAACTCCAAAATATATTATAAATTTTTTTTTCCTGGCAGTATATATATATATATATGAATGTAAACAGAATAATGTATATAATTTTTTTCTTTTTTAAATTTTTTCCAGATTTTCTCCCTAATTTAGTCGTGTCCAATTCCTTCCCGTCACTAGGGGGGCTCCCACATTAAGGCTACTTACTACCATTCAGCCAGGAGGGCCGATGGTTGTCACGTGTTTCCTCCGAACCACGTGACACCAGCCATCCTCTTTTTTTCGAACTGCTCGCTAACGCCCCAAATGGCGTAGAGCCGTGATTAATGTGGGAGCACTAAGTACCTCTTATCCCTCCCCGCTGAGAGAGCTCGGCCAATTTAGCTCTCTCAGGACCTCCGGCTGTGAGAGGTTACAGCATCACCCGGGAACCGAACCAGCGATCTCCGGATGATAGGGCGAGCACTTTACCACTGCGCCACTCAGAGGAGAATAATGTGTCTTAAATTAATTTGAGATAAGAGTGTACTATAGGTGCAGCTACTGATTTGTACCCATTCTGTTAAAGGTTTCAAGCAGATCCCAAAAAGCCTATTGGAGGTCACATACTGGCGCATGCCTCCACCACACGCATAAGTTTGAGGAAAGGACGTGGGGAAATGAGAATTGCCAAAATATTTGATAGGTAACTTATTTTTGGGGGAAGAGCTGCCTGGAATAATATACAGTGGAACCTCGGATTACGAGCATAATTCGTTCCAGAAGTGGACTTGTATTCCAAAACACTCATAAACCAATTTTCATTTTCCCATAAGAAATAATGGAAACTCAAATCATTTGTTCTACAGCCCAAAAAAATAAATACTTAAAAAGAATTAATACAAAATATAATGTAAAAATAAAACAAATTAACCTGCACTTTACTTTAAAAAAAAGTAAAAATCAATCCCGACAGTTAAGGAGACGATTACCTACAATTCCGCAGCGCAAGAGAGAGAAAAACGTTGGCTCAGTTGTGATCACGTGACGCTCGGGGTCAAAACAAGAAGCGCATGTGTGATACAAGATACTGGGTGCTTGTAAACTTGTTTTTCAAGTCAATTGACTGATTTTTCAATTTATTAAAATCTTTGCTCGTCTTGCGGAACACTCGTAAACCACGTTACTCGTAATCCGAGGTTCCGCTGTACGCTTAAGCCAATAAATAAAATAATAACTTATTACTGTGTGTGGGTTGATAACTAATGTCAGTCCAAACTGGAAATAAAAAGGAGAGTCTAAAGTGTTCTCTCCTCTTTTCAAGCCCTGACATGCCAGAAAATGAAGCTACCTTTGCCATTACTGCTGGAGGAGTGGCAGATGCAAAAGAGTAAGGCAAAAACTACACAGTGAAAACACAGCGCATGGATTGTTAGTAGATATAATATATATTTGGATCTAAATACAGCTGTTTTCTTGTTTGTTTGTATATCTGTGTATAATTTCATGTGTGGTTTGTTTTAGCAATAAACCTTTGGGCTTATTTATTGGTTGAAAATATTTCAGAATTTTTATTCCTCACTACTAACTCCCTTAACTTATTCAAAGGACTGGCCTGTACCTTTTAACCTAATCTCTCTCTTTTTCTATCTCTATCTGTGATGACCACAGAAAATAATTTTTAAATATTCCACTTTACTAAGTAAACCGTTTTTCATTGCCTGATGACCCTAGTCACATGACAAAATCTACTACAGAGAGTTCTTTGGGTGTGGGTGCTCATATAAAAAAGTGGAAAATACAGTATGGTCCACCTGCATTAGACAACCTTTATATTTATTCATATTTTTATCTTATGTGGATATATCACTTAATATTTTTTGCAGCAGATCTTATATATTAGCTCAGTATATATTAGCTATCTTGTCTAAAATATCTTGTCTACAATGTCTATAATGTCTAAAATCACATATTACAAATGTCTTATTACAAGTGTTTAATTTAGATTTGACTGGAGAATGGCTACTGATTATTTTTAGCCCTGTTCCTACAGTTCCAGTAAAATGTTTGGACATACCTTCTGTTTTGTTTGGTGATTTATTTAGTACATTCTAGAACAATACAGATTTAAAAACTATAAAATAACACATGGCATTTGGTAATTTGTCAACAACAACAACAACAGTCAATTGTTATTTTAAGACATGAAGGTAAACTGTTCTGAAATAGTTCTTGCAAGAACAGTACTGTCAAGTTTGTTTGCAAAATCCATCAAGCACCATAATGAAACTCTCGTGAAAACCAGGAGAGCAAGACTACCTCTGCTGCAGAAGAGAAGTTCATTCAGACTGACCAGCCTCAAAAATCACCAATATTAGAGCTATAAGTAGCAGATACATTTTAATAGCAACTGTTCTGAGCAGATAATTGCATATGTTGGATGCCTTCAGCATTGTAGCAGTGGTAGAAAAAAATAAAAATCAGGAAAGACAATGGAAGGTGTATCCAAACTTTTGACTGGTAGTGTAGTTCAGACAGTTTTTTACTACAGATCATTACGGGTTCAGAATCAGGGTGTGTGGTGTCTCTGAGACGCTGTGACTTGTCATTAGAGACTTGTGACGCAGGCCACAACCAGGCATGGCATGAAGTTACTGTACAGCTCATCAAGATTCATATATTTGTAGCAATCATGGGGGAAAAAAACATGAAACTGGGAACTGATCTTCACACTAAAGAAGTGATTTTGTCAGCAGATTTTGTCTTGCTTTATTTCTATGGTTAAAAACAACCCAATACAGAAGTAAATAAATTCTTACATACATAAGCAGTAATCAATCCCTGTAAACCCTTTCAGATTTTTTTTAAATTTTTTTTACAGAAAACAATTTAATTAAACTGCTCTTAGATTTGTGTTAAATGTTGTTTAGAGTTTTTCTAAGAGCAAGGTAAGCTCGGTGACTCTGAGGACTGTTGTTTTGGTGTCCCTCTGCTGAGGTCCTGCTCCAGTGTTTCTGGCTTCACACACTGATCACTGAAGCAGGAAGCATTGAGGCGCAGTCAGCTATCTGAGTCCGCACTGTGGGAGCGGAAAAAGCAGCAGGCTTCATGCCGTAAACCAGCTATACACACACACACACGCACTCACACAGACAGACAGACACAGAGTTATCTGGAGCTGTTAGATAGAGCAGTGTCGGGGACGAGCTTTCTGTGCGGCTGTGGCTGTAGTTCGAGCTCGCTATGGACCAGAGAGACACTGCGCCGGAGAGCTGGGAGGAGGACGACGTGGAGGCCCGGGCCGACACCGAGCTCCAGGCTGCCTTCACCGGCCTCAACGTCAACGCACCAGAGTTTGTACCGTCATTCGTACCCAGAGTGTCTCCTCAAAACACCGGCTCCAACGGTAAACACCCCCACACAGACCCACGACACTGCTAACCAGCTAACGTGAGGAGGAAATAGCATGGCGGTGAGGTGAGGTTAGCTTAGTTTAGCTTAGATAGGATTAGCTTAGCTGCCACGCTGAACAGCTGTCAAGTGTTGTACACACGGTGAGATGAAAATACACTCCGGAGAGCAGAACATGTATTCTCACGAGTGTGTGTGTGTGTGTGTGTGAGAGAGAGATAAAACGCTTAGTTAGAATATGTTGAGGCAGTAATAACGCTGAACGCTTGTAAGCTTTGCGGTTTGTTTAGTGAAATGGCCCCTGCTGGCTCTGTGAGAACTCTGAGTGGACCTGGGGTTCTGTGTTAATCAGAACTTCTGCACAGCCAGACATCTACTTATAATAAAACACCTTTCAGGTTTACTGACTTTCTGTGTTCAGGTAAAAGACAAATATTAACAGCAGTGAAAAGAAATAGTATCCACATCCCAGATTTTTGTTGCATTATGTCCATCAACACACACACACAGCACTGAGGTGCCAGCACACACACACACACACACACACAGTACTGAGGTGCCAGCACACACACACACACACACACACACAGTACTGAGGTGCCAGCAGGCACATTCTGGCCTACTGGCACATGAATTCGATCCACCCATTTTCTCTATATTGCTGTCTGATTGCATGCACTGGAGCAAAGTCTGGATTAAGAGTCAGTGTTTTCTGGTTTGTACGTTACAGCACAGTGAAATAATTTCATTGAGGATATATATGAAGCTGGGGTCAGAGTGCAGGGTCAGCTGGGACACAGCTCCGCTGAAGCAGATAAGGCTAAGGGCCTTGTTGAAAGCCTCAACAGTGGCAACTTGACGGTGCTGGGGCTTGAACCTCTGACCCTCGGATCAGTAATCCCGTAACCCACAGCTTGAACGGTTTGAGCCACCGCTGCCCTGATTTGGGTGTTTGAGCCACCGCTGCCCTGGTGTGCCAGAGTGGAGGGCACTCTGAATGTGGTGCTAACCCACTGCAGGCCACAGACAGACACAATCACATTTATTTTCACATTTAGGCATTTTGTAGATCTTGTTGTCCAGTGCTTTGAAGTTCACTAGATATATCCTTAATCTGGGTAACCAGGTTACTTACTAGAAGTAAGACATTGTTGAGCAGGTTTTTTTTGGGTTTTTTTTTTTTGTATTCAGTGGTGTTGGGCGGAATCAACCCAAATATCTTACACACACCTGGTGATACACCACAGGGAATTTGTAAATGTCTTTGCACTGTGGAAAAGTAACTTTACGTTAAATAGACTCCTTTTTTGGCGCCCTGGTCTCACTCTGCGCCTCATTACGGTGTCCCTCAGACTCTGATCTGATCCAAGGCTGATGTTTCAGGCCAATCAGGCCTGAATACCGGTTTTTAGTATCAGATCAGTATGTCCATTTGTTGAAGTGGTTTTCTGTTCATAACTCTAAGTATGATTGGGTTAAACAGTAAATAATTTATGAAATATAATTTACTGTCTTTAGTGATATCAATTTTATTAATCATTATCCTCAATACTTGTGTAATTATATTCAGTTGTCCATTGTGTTCTTATTGTAAATTGAAAAGAAATGTGTTTAATGTAAAATCACACATTATATGTGAATGATGTACATCATCTACAACAGCTTGTATCTTGTGCTCGATATTACATCATTCAGTCTTGCACTGTTTAAACTGTGTACTGTTCCCTCTTTAGGTCCTGACGCTGTTACGAACATGGAGATTTCAGAACCTGTAGGTAAGTACAGTATACTTTAACTTTAGCTATATGATGATTTAAAGTGAGCAGAATTCATGGTGATTTAAAAATAAGCGAATGCAAATTAGAGTACTTATATTTCTCCCAGTTATGGTGGTGTAATACTGTCATTGGTGTTAGTTCAGCTATATAGAGGCCATCTGGAGATTGTACAGCTTGGCTCATGTAACAGTCTGTACACGCTCATGTTTCACTCCATCTCCCTCCCTCCCTCTCTCTCTCTCTCTCTCTCTCTCTCTCTCTCTCTCTCTCTCTCTCTCTGCTCAACTCCTCCACCTACAGCCAGGGACCGAAGCATTCCCAAACAGCAGTATTATATTCCTAAGAAGAATAATCAAATGTTAATACGGTTTCAGAAATATGATTAATAGAGAGTTTTTTGTTTTTTTTGTGGCGATTGATTCGGTTATGAATCACAAATTTTTTGCGTGCCGGTTCATGTAGTGCCACATCGACTCCTCACACATGCTTACACAAGTCTCAAAACAACAAGTGCACTAATTAGTCTTGAAACGCACATGTTAAAAGCATTAACTTTAAAGGCATTTGAGACGTGTCACATTTTCTTTATAATCCTACAGGTGGTACTCAATAAACTATTCACACATTAAGATCTCATGTGGTAGGAGTGAATTATTTGCCAAGTTTGTTTATAAATAATAATTTTGGCAGATGACAGAGATATGTGCTGCTCAGGAAAATGTAGGCTTTTTGTTTAATTGAATTTTCAGTTTAATCTTAAACTTTTTTATTTTAAGTTAGTTTGTATTGTTAAGTGTGAAAACTAATGTTTATTGAAAGGGCTACTTTTAATTACAGAAGTTGATGTATAAAACTGTAAAGTTTTGACAACTTTTTTATTATTATTTTAAAGGTTTGAGGATCTTAAAATTGTAATCAAATTGCAAAAAATGGAATACTGAATTGGAATATTTATTAAATCGGGGCGGCTCAGTGGTTAGCACTGTCTCCTAGCACTTCCAGGGTTCGGGTTTGATTCCCGCCTCGGCGTCTGCGTGCATGGAGTTTGCATGTTCTCCCAGTGCTTGGTGGGTTTCCTCCAGGTACTCCGGGTCCTCCTACAGTTCACAGACATGCAGAGTAAGCTAATTGGCGTTCACAAATTGCCCATAGTGTGTGTGTGTGTGTGTGTGTGTGTGTGTGTGTGTGTGTGTGTGTGTGTGTGTGCGTGCGCGCATGCACGCCCTGTGTTGGATTTGCTTCCTGTCCGGGGTGTACACCGCCTCGTGCCCTAAAAATAGCATAAGAATATTATCTTAAAACTATTTTCCATATTGGGAGACCAATACCCCTTTTCCACCAAAGTGAACCAGACATGAACTAGCACCTGGTTCACTTTGGTAGAAAAGGTAGCATTTTTAATAGTGAGCTTCCTAAGAATTGGCTTTGTTTTTCCAATGTGACAAGCACAACTTCAACATGGCCTCGTGAGCAGCTCTCTTGGCATTGCAAGTCTACTTTGGAAACCAACCATAATTTCTAAAAAGCATTGCATTTTGAGTATATTTTCTTTCATTTGTATAAAATGATTATTAAAAATGGGGCACAAGAGAGCAGCATGGGATATGCTCTCAGGTAGGAAGTGTGAGACTCATAGGAAGCATATGATAGCTTTTACACTCCCTGGTTGGTACTGAAACAGGAGAACTGGCTGAGGGTTAGGAATTGGTCATGCCTAAATTATAGAGAAAATCATGAAATAAAACCCCCCATCCGTTATGCTGTCTGGATCCAGTTACCAGACAAGTTAAATACTGTTTATTCCAAATTAGCTGATAAATGGATTTCATTAACATATTAGAGATATTCAGTATAAAGATTATTTGAAGTTTGTAATTATACAGTTTATCAGTGCCACAGTGTTCTTTGTCTCCGTAATCTGTTTTCATCCTTTTCTCACGATTGTCACATTTCCCGCCATGCATATGTGAATCAAAATGACATTTATATTATTAATTAAGCATCTCCTGCTGGAGCAATGATTGATCCTGATGTCTAATTTGCTTTTCAACTGTCTGTTTGGTCTCATGACCCAACACCCGCACTCACACATGCCTGCTCTACTGGTTGAAATGCAGCATTAGGTGTGTCTCTCAGCCCAGAACGTTTATCTCTTTCATTATTCTGGATCACTGCAGACAGAGATAAAGCTTTATGATCAGTTCTCCTCAAAGAGCAGACACGCTGAATGTCAGTCTGTAATCATGAAGCATATTTCTAATGCCTTTGTACATCGTCCTGTAATTTTTGTTTGTTTGTTTATGTAGAATATTTTGGTCACTTTTACTCTGGCTTCAGCTTTTTTTTTTTTCTTTTTTTTTAAGTAACAAGACTGAGTCTGTAAGTTTATATGAGCGAAGTTTGTATGTAAAACTTTGCTAACAAATCATGAAGCAGAAACTATTTTGTGACGAAACAGCAGAATAACCCACAAAACCTGAGCTCTAACACGTGTAAGATCATCATTTTAAACTTAATGTCATGCATGTCCCTTTTGTCTCTCTAGTTGCTGTGGAGAACGGAGAAACAGATACCGGCACAGCAGAGTCGTGGGAGGAGAAGGGTGACTCGGATGAGGTGGAGGCAAGAGGCGGGGCTATGGAGGAGAGTGGACCTGAGAGGGAAGAAGCCCAAGATGAGATGATGATGGAAGAGGATGAGGAAATGCTCACCCCTAAGCTGCCTCCTCCTCTCCCTGATGCCCCAAAGAAAGAGCATGTTAATGTTGTGTTTATAGGACATGTGGGTGCGTCAGTGTACTGTGCCTTCATAGCACAGTCATTTAATTTTCCTGTTTTGGATTATTAGTGCTGTTTCAAGACCATTTTATCTTATTGTGGTTTTGTGTTTTAGATGCTGGCAAGTCGACAATTGGTGGACAAATCATGTAAGTTAATGCAGACTTTACATTTCTCTTTAAACCCTTTTGATTAAGTGAGTAATTTTGTTAAATTTAATATGTAAGGCATTAAGTCTAAGCTTTTTCTTTTAGGTATTTGACCGGCATGGTGGACAAAAGGACACTGGAGAAATACGAAAGAGAAGCAAAAGAAAAGAACAGGGAGACATGGTAAAAATGCTTTATTGTGTCATTAATGCACACTAGGGCTACAACTAACGATTTTTTTAATAATCGATTAATCTGTTGATTATTTTTCCGAATAATCGGATAAAAGACAAAAAAACCAAGAAAAGCATTCATTTCCAACCCTTTATTCAAAAACAGAACTAAAATCTTTAGAAAGTGCACAAACA
>JAOVVA010000054.1:15755329-15772887 GCA_028565275.1 Leiocassis micropogon
AAATCTTGCTTGTTTGTAGATGACCAAATACTTATTTTACAGAGGAATTTACCAATTAATTCATTAAAAATCCTACAGTGTGATTTTCTGAATTTCTTTTTCTTATTTTGTCTCATAGTTGAGGTATACCTATGATGAAAATTACAGGCCTTTCTCATCTTTTTAAGGGGGTCCACTCATCTTTCTCATCTTTTCCCCCCTTTTTAAGGGGGGTCCACTTTTAGCCATTATGCTGCCCGCAGCTGGAACCAGGTTCCAGGAGAGATCAGATGTGCTAAAACATTAGGCACATTTAAGTCTAGACTTAAATCTCGTCTGTTTAGCTGTGCATTTATTGAAGGAGCACTGTGCTACGTCCGAACTGACTGCACAGTATCTTATGTTTCTTATATTTTCAACTGATTTATTTAGATTCTAAATCAAATTTTAAGTAGTTTTAAAAGTGTCACTACAAACTGTTTTTATTTTTATTTATTTTTATTTTAAATCAAATTTAAATAATTGTAAAAGTTTTAGTGCTATTATTTTCTATTTCTTTTTATGATTAGTTTCTTCTCTTTTATGTAAAGCACTTTGAATTACCATTGTCTATGAAATGTGCTATACAAATAAACTCGCCTTAAGTGGGTGAACTCGCACAATTGGTGGTTGACTAAATACTTTTTTTGCCCCACTGTACGGGCAATTTGGGAACATCAATTAGCCTAATCTGCAGGTCTTTGGAAGGAAACCAGAGTACCCAGAGGAAACCCACCAAAGGGAGAACATGCAAACTCCATGCACCCAGAGACGGGAATCGAACCCGGATTCTGGAGGTGCAAGGCGACAGTGCTAACCACTACACCACCGTGCCACCACAAATACAAACAAATCATGATTGACACAATGATCCACACAATAGGATCACGATATCATTGAATCGATTATTTCCCCCATTGATATTATATTATATTGTATTGTATTGTATTATGGTATATTATATAATTTTATATTCAGGATAAAAAAAAATTAAAGTATGGGGCTGTAATGCCTTATGTTCTTTGTAAAATATATGAAACCTTTTTAAAAACCTATGATTCGATCCCGACTTTCGTCACGTGACGCGTACAGGAAGTATCTGTCTCGCGCATGCGCATTGGAGTTCCACCACACACGTGTACCATGGAGCCAACAGCAGGAGGTCAAGTGCCTTTAGATCTTCTTCAGGTATTATCCTCTTAATTTCACCGTTTTAGAAATGTATTTAACAACCCCGTGAGTGTACACTTCTATAGTTAATTATTTTGTGAGGGGTTTAAAGTGCGCATGAGCGGTGTGGATAAGTGAAATGAAGCCGTGTAGCTAGCCCGCTAATGAGGTAGCATCATGCTGCTCAATCTCCTATACACACTTAAGAGGTAAGTTTTATTGTTATTTTAGTAATACTACAGTGACAGAGTTGTAGAATTTCACGTGTGTGTTTTTTTTCTTGTAAAAGAGATGAAATATAATTTATTCGTGTGAATGGAGAATCTGTGGTCTTCTGTATGGAGATGTTCTCTTCACCCTTAAGACTGTAGACACGCGGCTGAGATTATACTCTGTAAGTCATCTGTTCTCACATGGAGACTTTTTCCTGGATAACCTGAGATAAAGAGCAGGAAAAAGGTTCGAGTCACTATGAAACACCAGACTGCAAACTCCAGAATCTGGTCAACATTTCACCAAACAAGCTGCTTTTGATCTTTAGACACAATGTTAATGTTTGCAAAAAATTAAGCTTTGATGTTTATCTGATTGAAACATTTTGCTTAAATAAGAATAGAGTCTCCTGTACATCAAATGACTCTAACTGTTTATAATTCTACAACTCTGTCACTGTGTTATTACTACAATAGCAATAAAACTTACCTGGACATCTGTGAGTCAAAAATAGTTCACACTCCAACTGAAGAATCTATTTGAATTAACTTATAAAAAAAGTCAAATACATCATTTTTCAAACAGTCTCCTTGCTTTTCCATTCGTCAACAAGCTTTCGTATTCCCTCATGTTCCAATACTGGTGCTTGAGGTCTTTGCACCAGTATTGCAGGTAACTGTAAGCATAAATTTTCCAACTGATGGTTGACTTTTGAACCTTTTCTTGTTCTGTGATTGAGGATGTTTTCGTTCCATAATCTTTTGTTTAATCTCAGGCTTGTAGTGAGGAATCCATAGTTCCTTAGTAGTCTTGTCACCAGGAATAAATCTCTTTAAGAAACTTTTACCTTCCTTTGAATATTGGTCCAAATTTTGTCTGTAGATATCCAAACACTTATGTTAATGCTCTTCCTTAAGTCATTTCGGCATCAGATACAACCTCAGACCACAAAAAAAAAAAAAACTATTCCTTCCTAGTCACAGCAGTGACTGGGGAGACAGTAGCCTTGGACCGAAAGTGCTAATAGGACACTGAAGCCAACAGATGTTTTAATATAACCGGAGTGCGGATCATTTTTGACTCTGTAAAAAAATCCCTGTAAAATCCTGACTTTGAACTAACAAGTAAAATGCGCTTCTGGCTGCCAGTTTGTCATTGTACAAACTGCATATGTCTTCCTCACACTTTCCTCAAACAATATGATTGTGTTCCAGTTTGGTCGTTTGTTTTCTTGCAGCAAAATTCATCAAGCTATGGGAAATATCAGGAAATATTATTTACATTTGTTTATGGCGTAGTGGAGGCTCAAACGATTAAGGGCACTTTTACGCTAGGCTTGAATGATTTGTACCGTGCCGAGGAACAATCGCTCCCCTCTCCCCATTGGCCAGCATTCACATTAGTGGACTAGCGGAGATTTCAAAGGTGACAGGAGGGACTGATGACCTCACGACCTTCCGTTTATCAGGTACGGTTGGCTTCCATAGCCAATTCGATCCGTTGCCGAGTGCGCTGTATCGTTCTCAAGACCACCTCTTCCAGGAGACTCGGGCACGATTTCCAAACACGAAACGTTCTTCTTATAACTGGTCGAGATAAACCAGACTTTGAGGTCAAGTGTTCTTGGAAATTATCCTGTTTCCTAAGGCTCTGGTTTGCAGATCAGAAGGTCGGGGTTTCAAGCTCTACCATTACCATGGGTTAGACACAGAGAACGGCAAACAGGAATTAAGCTCTCAAACAAATGTTTCCCAACAGAATACTGTAGGTCCGATCGCAAATATTTTCACCCTCCGATGTTAAATTTGAGCCGAAAATTGAGAGCAGTTATAGAATGGTCGTCTATGGGGGAAAGAGAGGGAGGAGGCCGCGCTCTAATGGCATTTGTGAGAAAACTGTAAATCTCAATGAGGAAGACACTGGATGAAAGAAGACAATGATAGCTACGTTTTGATGTATAAATTATACATATAGGCCAAAAGGTTTGGGCAGCAAAGAAAGAGAGACCTTTTTTGTTTTTATGGCAGTTGACAGTGGCACGAACATTCAGTGAAAAATCTCAATTTACATAAAACTTAAACTGCTCTTGTGAAACAACCATAAAAGACATCAAAACATGGATTTGGTCAGTAAAAGTCCAAAGTTTTGTGACCCCTACAAAGTTTAAATGATGTTTCTACGACAAAGTATGGCCGAGCGGTAGGCCTTCAAAATGGCCTGGGTTGGCACCTTTTTTTGGGCCCTTTCCCATTGAAATGAATGGGGGAAAATTGTTTTTGTAAAATGTTTTTTGGGAATTTTGAGAAAACCATGCGACGAATCCCCATTCCTGAATAAGCCGCACGATTTGACACACTCCAGCATGGGTCTGCGATGAACGGTACAGGAATAGTTATTCGCCAAAATCCCCATTATAAGTCAATGGGGCAAATTTGGGGACCTCTTGTGCCCCGGGGGTAAAACTTATACCCTAGTGCGGGGTATCTTCTGACACAGCTTGCAAAGCTCTTCAAATGTGGTAAATTTTTTACCTTTCTACAAAATTCCCTCTCTGCGCTACAATCCGTCAAAGTTGGTCTCAATGTTAAGTCTATGGGATTTTTGGTTTTAACCGCCCACCCCTTAGAAAAGTCATAGCACCCCATTCCCGAGTAAGCCGCACGATTTGACACCTCATTCATGGGTCTACGACAAACAGTGCGGGACTAGTTACGCGCCGAACTTTTGTACGGAAGAAGAATAATCAGACGAAAAATAATAAGCCTGTGAGATAACAATAGTAGTGCTTCGCTTCGCGAGGCCCACTAATAAAAAAAGTCACTGTGCTGTCAGGTTGTCACGTGGCAAATAATCTTAATCTTACTTGCAATAATTCCTTTAAATGTAGTCTGTATTAAATTGGTGATAAAAAAAAAAACTTCTAAACCCTTGATTTATTCTCACTATAATGGACATTTTATTCTCCTGTATGAAATGGCTCTGTTGTTTGCATTGCAGGTGAAGAAGGCCGTGCAGGCATTGCAGGCTTTTTTGAAGAGCTCCTCAGGCCAGAAGACTCTTCTCAACGAAACGCAACACATTTCTCTCCTCGTTACATTTTGGAAGATCCCCAAACAAGAGCAGACCATTCGCATGTAGGTGTCACCTGGGGTTTTAGCTGATCAAAAGTTAATTTAATATCATTGACAACCTGTGTGCTTGTGTGTGTTAGTAAGCAAACATTTACGGTTTCTTTAGCTGTCTTTTGACAAAGTTCACTTCTTTTTTTTAAATTTTTTTAATAGTATTTTTAATAAATGTATATATCGTAACCAGTGTCCTGTAATTCCCGCAGTCCTCTGCCTCATTCTATCCGCAACGATTCTGTCGAGGTTTGCCTCTTCACACGGGATGAACCCAACATGACTGCAGATCAGACAGAAAGGTTCTACAAGAAATTACTCACACAGAGCGGCGTCAAGTTTATGCCTCAGGTACGGCTTTTTTTTCACTTGGGATCACTCGGCACTCCAGCAAACCCTGTCCTCTTTCAGTAGTGGATCTGGGTAAAAGTAGTGCAAGATCGACTCAGAGTGTATCCAGACGAGCTTCTGACACCGTTTGGGCTCGTCCCTACAACCTCTGGAACAATCCCTGCCCGGGGGTTCTCACTTCCTGCCCTAAGAACCTGCACGTTTCTGTCATGCCCGTGCTCTAACACGAGTCATTAAGTACTGATTCCTTAATCAGATGTGTTGTAGTAGAAAAAACACTAAACTGTGCAGAGGATTTGATCTCCAGACCCGGGAGTGAAAACACTGAACATTTTAATGGACATAGATGAATGTGAGATTTTAATATTTGACTTTCATATATTTTTGCTAGGTGATGCCATACAAAGTACTGAAGACTGAATATAAGCCGTATGAAGCGAAGAGGAAACTGCTCAGCAACTTCGACATCTTCCTGGCAGACGCACGTATTCGCCGCCGGGTACCGTCCCACATTGGGAGACATTTTTATGAGAGGAAGAAGTAAGATGTTTTACTGTACATTGTCTATTTTTTCGTTATGCTTTAATAGGATTAGAATTTCAGTTACAAAAAATAAATCTCACACACTGTATACACCAATCAGCCATAACATTAATACCACCACCACCACCACCAGGTGAACTGAACAAATTTGATCACTGACTGGTGACGGTATCATGGGCACCCGTGGCTCACCCATACCCACGGGGACTGAAGTCCAGCCTGTCCATGGGATTGGACTCCACAGAAAAGCCAATGCAACACAAATAACTGAACAAAGCCAATGCGACCATGATAAAATGGCACCAGAAGACCCAGTGGGCCACAGGCCGCCATGCACAGGGCCCAAGGCAAACAAGTCTGATCCATGGAGCTGGATCAGACGGGGAAGACAGAAAAGCTGAAGCCTAAACGCACAGGACTGCTATCCAAGGGCGTTGTGATCCCGCATGAGGATACATGTCCACACACTTCTGTCAACACTCTGGAAAAACTGTTTGTGGTATTACAGCATCCTCCCTATAGTCCTGATCTCGCTCCATCAGACTTTGACCTGTAAAAAGCAGCCCTATGAAGACGTAGATTCACTTCTCATGAACTCCAACCATAAAACATAAAAGTTTTAAAACCATAAGAAAACAATATCTACCGGAACAAAATTTAAGGAAACCTATTCTGTGAGACAGAAACCAGAAAAACTATTTTGAGCAAAAGTGCACCTAAAGAGCCTTATGTAAAGTTTTGTTCTTCAGGTCAAGGCCATGTTATAATGTGATATTTATTTATTTAATAATAATAATAATAATAATAATAATAATATTTTTATTTACTTTTTTCCGCAACCTTTTAAATCCTTTACATTATAACACAATATTATATTGGTTTGAGTAAATTAGTTTAATGTTTTAATATGTATCTGCCATGAAATAGCCTGAGATAGCTGGTATGGCAATAATTCCTAATACAAACAAACTTCTGATGAAGAAGTGAAGACAGTGGTGCATTTGTGGCTCAGAGCTCAGCCTAAAAATAGTTTTTTTTTCCAACAAGGGAATATGAAAGCTGGTTGCCAGATGGGCACAGTGTATTGAAAAGCAAGGAGATTATGTATAAAAATTATATACTTGTCTTTTCTAAACGTTAATTAAAATAAATTCTACTGCCGGAGAGCGGATAATTTTTGACTCATCCGTGTATGTATGTAAACTAAGTGTTGTTTACACTCGGGAGGTAGAAAAAGATTACATTTTCCTTGCTCATCCTCTTCCTTTTCACGATTGTGGGCGATGTGTCTGTATGTTGCCGCGTTCCCTCATTTTTTATCTTCATTTTGTCTCAGTGTTTGAAAAGAAAATTAAGGTTAAATTGTAGCATATTTTTGTGCGTTCTATTAACAGGTGCCAATAACGTAAAAAGTTTTACCTTCTAGAAGTCTTCTCTATATAAACTGATGTAAAGTCACTGTATTTCTTTAATATAAATGTTCTGTCGTGCATTCCAGGGCTCCTTTGTCTGTCGATCTGACGAGCAAGAACGTGGCCAGAGACTTGGATAGACTCGTTCAGGGCACAACTCTCACTGTCAACAAAAAAGGCTCCTGTTGGTAAAGTCACAGTTTCCTTGTTTACCGTCAACCCATGGCACTCCAGCAAACTCTGTCCAGCTGCCTCAGTGTTGGATCAGGGTTAAGACGGTGCCAGAGTGACTCAGAGTGTATCCAGATGTGTTCTGTCTGTTGGAACTCGTCCCTACAACCTCTGATACACAAACATTTGATTTAAATGTTGTAGCACTTTGATGTTATAAAGTTTTACTTATTGGGATGTCACTTTTGTTGTTAGCATGGTGCGTATAGGACAGCCGGGGATGACTACAGATGAGATTGTTGAGAACATAGTTACAGCTGTTGGCACCATTTCAACAAAGTTACGCATGGTGAGTTTGGACATCGAGTGCGTTTTCGTGTCCCGGATTCTTATTCTTGTCCTTTTAGCCTTTTAGGATATGTTCTCACATCCTTGTTTGTTTTAATTGGCTGTTTCAACAGAAAGGAAAAAGCATTAAAATCATCCACCTGAAAAGTCACACCTCTGTGTCTCTTCCCATCTACACCTCCGACCTGAGTCACCTGACGGTCCTGGAGGAGGAGATGAAGAAAGCACGATTAGCAAAGGCGAGTATTTCCATGCTTCTGTTGCAATTATTTATTTATTTTCTATTATTTTGCAGTTGCCATGGAGATGTTCCCACGATTCGATATAGCACCATCCTGGAAATTCCTTAATGGATGTTGTGTGCTCTCCAGCATTGCCCTCAAACTGCCTTATCTCTCTTTTGTGCAAAAAGTACCAAGAGAAAAGATCCCTGTATCGTATTTGTGAAATTATGTCTCCCTCGATTCACAGGGGGATAAGGCCAAGCCGAGGGGCAAAAAGAAATCTGGTTTAAAGCAGAAGCGTCGTGACGATGATAAAGAAACAGCAGTTGAAAAGGATGTCAAGTGTGGAGGTGGTGATGAAGAGGAGGAGGTTCCGCAACTGGTGCCTATTGAGTCTCCTAGCAAAAAGCCCAAGCTGGAGGTCAGTGCTGTGCACCGTTTGTACAGACCCTGTCCATGTATACAGATAGTTTGAAAAACGTTTTTTATCCGTTAAAATTGGGCCTCCGAGTGGCGCAGTGGTAAAGCGCTCGCCCTATCACTCGGAGATCGCGAGTTTGATTCCCGGGTGATGCTGTAACCTCTCGCAGCCGGAGGTCTAGAGAAAGCTGATTGGCCGAGCTCTCTCAGAGGGGAGGGATGAGCGATACTTCGTGCTCCCACATTAATCACGGCTCTACAGCCAATCAGGGGCGTCTGTGAGCTCATGCAAGAGGAAGAATCGGATAGCGCTGTCCTCCGAGTGTGTTACGCCGCCCCTATCGGTGTGTGAGTAAGCAGTTCGAAAAACTGTGGTTGGCTGGCGTCACGTGGTTCGGAGGAAACACGCGATAGTCTTCAGGCCAGGGGGTGAGAGTTGGACACGACTAAATTAGGGAGAAAATTGAGGAAAAATCCCTAAAAAAAAGTTTTTATCCATTTAAATAAAGGAAATAATAATCCGTTCACAACAGCGTTTTCATAAATCTATATTTAAAATGTAAACATCTACTAGTTATAGGAAGTGCAATCCAGTATGTCATGAATGTCAAAAGCTGCAAGAGTTACATCAAAAGAATAGAAAAGCATGCAAGTTAAGGCATAAAGGCTAAATATTGCAAAACATAAGTTTTATTATTGTTTTAAATAGTGACAAACACAAGGGTTCAGGAGCTGTATAGTGCATGTCATGTGGGTGTAATATATATATCGTTTTATATATTTTATATGCTTCTCAGTATACATTTAAACTTTGCCCATTCCGTCATTTCTATATTGCTTATATTCCTATTTTAATTATATTTTATTGTAACTTTTGTAAATATGTAAATAGGGCTGAAACAAACGATTATTTTGATAATCGATTAATTTATCGGTTATTGAACCGATTAATCGATTGATCTCATCTTGATTGGTAACTAAGAGTCACAATAATAAAGATGAACACTTCATTTAAAGTTGGGCGTCTTTAATGAACCTTCCTGATGAAACGAAATGATGAAAGGAAAAGCAAAGTGGAGGCAATAAAATATAATCGTTATTTAAAGCTTGGGTGTCGCCCTCCAGGGTCCGGGTTCGATTCCCGTCTCTGTGTGCATGGAGTTTGCATGCTTTCCCCATGCTTGGTAGGTTTCCTCTGCATACACCGGTTTTCTTTTTACATGCAGATGAGGCTAATATGCATTCCCAAATTGCCAGTAGTGTGTGAATGAGCGTGTGTATGTGTGTGCCCTGTCCAGGGTGTACCCCGTCTCGTGCCCTGTCTCCAGGCCCTCGTGTCTTTGTTATACAGGATAAAGCGGTATAGGCGATGAGTGAGTGGTTAAAGCTTAACGATGGCGCATGATGGGCGAGATATGTTAAAATGTTAAGAAAACTGAAATAGAAAAGTCTTTGAGTGGCAGGGTCGAGTGGAGGTGGAGCATGCAGGGTACGGAGAGCGGGGTCTGAGAGAAAAGAACACACATCTGCGTAGAATATAGCTGATTAGTGTGTGTGAGAGAGAATGCGCGTGCAGAGCTCAAAAGCCAGCAATAACGTGCATGTGTGTGAAGTGGAAATAAAAACTCGATTCGCACATTCTCTTCAGTTATGACTCCTTTCCCATTAACGTGAGAGTGGTGCTTTGCAAAACTTGCCCACACCCCCACTCTTTCCCTCTGATTCTAGCAGTTAAGAGTGAAAAATCTCACTTAGGAGATTTGATTCTCCTAAGTGAGATTTTTCCTAAGAAAAATTCATTTGCTCATGAAGGTGTTTGCCATCGCGCTATTACTCAATACACTTTAGTAAGCCTAAGACCTGCACGTCAGAGCGTTTACACTTAGTTTGAAAGTCAAGCCTACTGATGTCCTGAATGAGTCAACAATTTAATTTGTTGTTCACTAACTTGATTATCGTTTAATCTACTTTTATTTTATCGATTATCTACTTATATGTAGACTTGTACATCCCATGCCAGAATTCTTCAGTTTAATTTACTTATTATTATTATTATTAATAATAATAATATTTAAACTCTAGTTTAATTGCATAAATCTGGTTAAATTTTTCTTTTATTGTAGTGAAATCTTTTTATTGTATCCCATCTTTTGGTCTTGAGTCTTCGACAGACACTGTGTATGGTTGTGTACGTGGCAAATAAAATTGAATTTGTGAATTTGGTGTTGTCAAAAATGAAAAATTTTTCATTGACACAAGTTTTGATGTTGACATAAATCAAAATTGCGCGGGGGAAAGAAAATCAATGTGTGTACTGGGCCATAAAGTGTATCCCTCTATATCATCACACCCTAGTGGATTTAAATTGTTTAAAGTTTTCATGATGATCATGATGTATTGTTCATAAGCATTAAAGTTTTCATTTTGATTCCGTAGGCTGCGTCCAGAAAGGGGTCAAAGAAAGTGCCGAAGCCAGCTGCAACCAAAACCGGCCAGAAACCTAGACAAGGACAGAAGAAACTGGGCAAAGCCACACCAAAAGCCCAGCAAAAGAAACAGAAAAAAGTGTCTGTCTGAAAAGCATGTATACATAAAAACTTTTCTTGCAACTGATTCATGTTTGTCAATGCAAAGACATTTAACATTTCTGTAAATGTTTTATATAGGTGTTTGTTCATAACTGCTATAGTTACACATAGCAAATGTGTAGATATACATGAAATAAACACTGTTTACACATTTACTTTGTGTGTGTGTGCGCGCGGATGCGACCAGTTGTTGACGTGATTATATACAGAATTTCATTCCTGACTCGATATGTCTCCACTTTATTTATTACTACATCGTACATCCACAGCACTTGTGTTGGTTTACCGGCTTTTGGTGACGTCTTTCCTCAGGGCTGTGTTGGACCAGCTGCTGTTTATCCAGTCGCTTTATCCAGCTGACAGCGGCTTGTTAAGGGCTGTCAGTCTGGTCCCCCTATGCGTATATGTAAATTCATTTCTGTGTTCGCAGGAAGCAAACAAGATTATTTTTGCTTTAATTGTACAAAAAAAAAAAAACATCCTTTCCATCCCCCTAACAGGCTGTTCGAAAGCTCAAGAGCATTTGCGTTGTGTATTTTGCGAAGACATTGCTGTGCATGACAGGAGGCAGACGTTATTTGTTGACTATCATGCCCCTCCCTCACTTTAATTACAGTCAATGCAACGATTGAGGCATTACACTTTGTGTACACCAAACACACTGTCCAAAAGCTTGGAGATAGATTAAGTGCGGGTGTTGGAGGAAAGACTTCTGTATCAAAGTAGATAAACAGGTAAGCGTGCACTGGACGTTACTGCTGCTGTGAAATTTAGTTTAGGATTTGATTATAAAATGTAATTAATGGTTTTTCAGATCCACCAGAGATTTGCAGGGATTGTTCAAGATGTCCTCTGGAGCTGAGGGTCCACAGAACAACGTGAGGATAGCCGAGTTAGTTCAGAATCCTTTCTACTGTGTCCATGAGCCTGTACCTGCTGAGCCCCCTCTCTGGACTTACTACAATAAACCTATAATTCTTTCAGTTATTGGAGGGCTGGTATTATGCGGAGGCATCGTGTTGTGTCTGCTTGTTGAATTCGGCGTGGCTGATGTGCCCAGTGGCATGGGACCTGTCGGTCTGGCTGTTGGCATCATGTTCATCGCAGTTGCACTAGTGTTGTTACCGATCATCAGGGACAAACTGAGGCGTCGAGGAGTGAAGACGCGCCGCACGCTTCATAGGGAACAAGTGTGACCGAGTGAAACGGTGACGATCAACGTTCATCTGGTGACCAGCAGTTATTTACTTGTGAAGCAGAAAATGTATATACAGGACATAGACGTAAAGCACAAAGAGGTTAATGTACAGTATATCATGTTGAAATGTGTAAAATGTCAG
Organism: Leiocassis micropogon; assembly: GCA_028565275.1. Taxonomy (NCBI): domain Eukaryota; kingdom Metazoa; phylum Chordata; class Actinopteri; order Siluriformes; family Bagridae; genus Leiocassis; species Leiocassis micropogon. The sequence goes on from JAOVVA010000054.1 coordinate 15,767,250, forward strand.
ATAAGCAGAACATTGTTTCATAATGTGTGAAGAATTGTGAAGTTTTATGTTTATTACATTTTATTTATGTTCAGTGTAACAAAATTTGAGACTGTAGCCTGTACATAGTTTAAATAGAGGTGGAAAAGATTTTTTCAGTTTTTCGGTTCGTCCATAAAGAACGACTGACTATCTAAAAGATCTCATTTCATGGTCTCCAGTGATATTTATTTTTCTTTATGAAGTGGTTTAGTGAATCAATTTTTTGTTTAAAGAAAAATCTTCCGACCCTCTGAGTATCAATACTCACAATGCTGAGTGTGCATACAACTGCCAAATGTATCCATTAAAATATGACCGCTTCGCCTGGTGGAAGATGATACCATGAGGCAAGATAAAGGTGTAATTCATTCGGTAAGGATCGACCGAAGGCTTATCCCCTACAATGTACTTTGACCCTTTTACAGAACGCATTTCCCTCATAGTGACTGCACGGTGTATCGCTAACACCTGTGTCACTCGTAGCAAAAACATATATTTAGTGGAGAAAGAACACATCGTGGTAGACATGGAGAAAAGTGGTCAGGGAGTGGGTCGGTGCAAGTTCTCGTTTTGGTTTGCTGTATTTCATGACATACTAGGACTCCTGATCCTCATGTCTGGTGTGTTCTGGGATATCTTCTTCAACGATCTTCTGATCTACTCTGGAGCCGTGGTCATTTTCCTCAGCCTTATCTGGTGGGTGTTTTGGTACACTGGGAACATCGAGGTGCCTCCTGCAGAACTGGAGGATGACATTGCTTTGTATAAAAGGACCAAGGGAATTTCTGGAGTGGTGCGCAAAGTCTCGGCTCGTCTCTCCAATGGACTTGGTTCATTCAGGAGAAGCGGGAGAGGCAGTGCTGTCAGGGGAACCTCGCAACAAAATGCCAGCAACAGCTCAAACATCTGCATGATCTCCTATGCAAACGCAGAGCCACTGGGACCATCTAACTCCCTGAACAGGGAACCGTTATCCATATGATCCACAGGTAAACAAATTAGATATTATACAGCCAGTGATTAGCTTTATTTCAGGCATCGTGCCTCTTTTGCAGTCTGTTAATCATTACCTGTGCTGCTCCTCCAACTGGTTGGTGAATGGAATCAAACAAAATGTTTACAACATTCTTTGCAGACTTTGCACTGCACTGAATAGGAATGATCAGTTATCAGTAATACACAACTCTTTCCACAGCAGTGTGAAGAAGGCAACCTCTGGACAGCTGTGCCATGTCGAGAAAGCACATGACTGGAATATGTTGGAAATATATTTGTAATTTTATGACTGTTTTTTTTTTTGTTTTGTTTCATATTTATAATACTGCATAAATGTTCTATTTAACACAATATTGTCTGGAATATTTTTGTTATATGATAAAGCGCATAGCACATGAAATAAAATATGAACGTGAAACATGAATTTTAACAAACATAACTTTCCCTTTAACAAAAAAACCCCTGACATGAATCATATTTTGTTTTCATTAACACAAGTAAGACAAATTATGCTTAAAACTTCACATTTCCCTTTTTCCTTATCTAGCTTTTGCATTCTCACATGTCAGATTAGCCACACCTTTAACTGCTTCACCTGATTGCTTACTCTTTCTTCTCATATCTGTACTGTTCTTATTTGAATCAAGAACAATGACTGAGATGGTCATGACAAAAGGGCTTTATGTTTGTTTTTTTTTTAATCCTAATTCTATTTCTTGTACAATATATGGTAATGTTAATGTAATGTTTAAAAAATAGGTTATGCAAACTGAGCTGTATTGTAATATAAAATCAGCATTGCAGTCAGCTGGGTAAAAACAGAAGTTTAACAGAACAATGAGTATGAATACTTATGATTGACAGAGACACTTTTGAGACATACTCTGGAAAACACAATATTCTGTTTTTTAAACTTTTTATAGGAACAAGACAATTTTTTTCTGCTAAATACAATTTAAAAGACATTTTTTTCTGCTAAAACAAAATATCTTAAAATAAAACAGTGTTGATGTCATTTAAAGGAACAATCTGTGACCCTTCTTAAATCCTCATGAGACATTGTAATGGGGCATCATTTTTATGAGTAATCATGAGACTACATGCACACCTCTGATGATGAAAATAGGACTTGGCTGACTTAACTCTAAAGGGACGCCCCCTTCCTTAGAAATTATTTACATACTAACAACATAAATGCTGCCTGCTGCGTACTAAAGTGACTTCAGATGCATCGGGGAAAGATGACTTCCCATATATGGCTTTTACTTTATGTAACTCCTGTGGCTTTGGCAAAATGTGGCATTAATAGTTATTACGATGGACTACTTGAGGAGTGTCAGCATTGCTCCATTAGATGCCAAACTCCCCCCTCTATCTGTGTGACATATTGTAAATCTACAGCATGTAAGTACGGTATTGATTAATATTTATGTACGGATTTGATGAAAAGGTCTTAGTCATGTAGGTGAAAATATGATAATTGTAAAAAAACAAAAACAAATAGAATTTACTGCCTTTATAGAGATTAATACATTTCTAATCTTTCGAATTTTCAACATAGATTTTTAGAAATTCATATAACAGGACTAAAATGAGGAAATGACCATGTCATGATCTTTACTACTTTATATCTTTTACAGCCTCTGCTAATGAAGCTGGAACAAACCGAAATATTCGTGTAATCCTCATAGTGTTATTTGTCTTCCTTGCCGTTTTCATTACACTGACTTTGATTCAGTTTGTACGCAGAAAGGCCTGCAGACCTGTTGCCAATGCCAAAGGTAGAGTGTTTTACACAGCATTTCTAATGCCACTATTATCATACTATAATAAGAAATTATTGTATACATGAGACATTAGTCATTTTTTTCTAATGTTTTTTAAAAAACTACATTTATTTAGTCTTTTTTTTCCAGTTCATTATTAACAGTATTTATATATATATATATATATATATATATATACATTTTTTTTTTATTCTATTCACATAGTGGATGTGCGTATATGTGTGTGTGTGGTAATGAAGCAGTAGAGTAATCATCAGGTGAATACAGAAGATTAATAGCTTTAGTTATGTATGCTCTAACCAAAATGCTCTAATTGCATAATGAGAGACAGAAAAAAAAACATGATCTCATGGTTGCTACTGCTAGGGGAAAAAAATCTGTAAAAAAAAAAAAAACAAAGGCAAAGATCTGCTAAGTGGTCTGAGGGAAATGGCCAGGTATGACACGTTTAAAATAAGAGTAAGTCTATGATACTTTAAATAACCACTTTACAACTGTGTTTTACTTAGCAAAACACATCAAACCATGAGGTCAATGGAATAACAGAGCAGATGACGGTATAGCGGTTTAATCCTGTCAGCAAAAAATAGGAATATGATGCTACACTGGTCACTAAACTGGGCAGTCGAAACATGAAAAAACATCACCTGGTCTTTTTCCAACCTGCAACACCTTTCCCATCATTTTAACTGTTTTTAATTGTTAATCAAACCTGCCAGAAGGGAAGGCTTTATCCTTGATTTTGTGCATTGTGCTGCTGTCAGATGATTGGCTGATTGTATAGGTCAACAGGGGTGAACAGGTGCTTCCAGTGAATATATTTGTATACTGTACAGTATGTACTGTATATGTATACTGTATGTGCCAAATAATTAAGATCATGCTAATAACCGTGATAATGGGATAAAAATGGATTTTATGTTATCAACAGCTCAACAAGATTCATCAGAAAGTGATGGAGGTTCTGAGGCAACTGACAAGTCAGATGATGGAACAACTGACATGGAAGATGCCAGATGCAAAACTCGCTGCAACACGAGCCTTCCACTTCCCTCCACAGAGGAAGGCACCACCATGTTAGTCACCACAAAGACAGTGCAGACATATAACTGCAAAGCTCAATATACAGAGGATGTAACTTTAGGTGTCTGGAGAACTGAAATCGTATAAATATTACCTGAAGAATATACAATTATGCTGTCTCTAAAATACAACAAAACTGTAAATTGCACAAACGATGTGTGATGTTTACATATTTGACTCAGTTGCTCTTGGCCTTTAAAAGAGTTGGAGCTCTTTTTCATCTTTACCTCTGATTCATTTAGTGTCATTTAAATGTTAGATATCTGGACATCTGGATGAAGTGTAATGGGTTTGACGTTAACCTAAACGAAGTAGGACAGTTGATCTCCAGGAGCACAAATGTGCATCGCTGAAGTCTGCCACATGCGGTCATACTACCTGAGATTTAAGCACACCCCATGGAAAACTAACGTAGGCTGCTTCTGCATTGTATAACCTCTTGATGATTATGATCATCCTTATCTTTGAGACTATTGTTAGTTTGTTAGTTTAACTGCTGTAGGGATAACCAGATTTACAACAGCATTATGTGTGTGTGTATCTACAGTATATAGATATAGATATAAATATATATCACTGAACATGTATTTTGTATCAAATTTAGAGAAAGCCATACTGGGTTTGTAGCTACAATGTTAGTTGCTTATTAAAAACCCTTGTGCACGTGCACAGCTTCCAGGTATGTGACAATGCATGTGCTTTGTGTGTAACCTTTTTTTTTTTTTTTATTCTATTTAATTCAGTTTTATTTGCATAGCATTTTTTTGCGGCATGGTGGTGTAGTGGTTAACACTGTTGCCTTGCACCTCCAGGGTCCAGGTTTGATTCCCGGCCAGGCTCGATTCCCAGCTCTGTGTGCATGGAGTTTGCATTTTCTCCCCGCGCTTAGTGGGTTTCCTCTGGGTACTCTGGTTTCCTCCCAATGACATGTAGATTAGGTTTATTGGTGTTCCCAAATTGCCCATAGTGTTTGAATGAGTGTGTATGTGTGTGTGCCCTGTGATGGATTGGCAACTTGTCCAGAGTGAACCCTGCCTCGTGCCCCAAGCCTTCTGGAATAGTCTCAGGTCCCGCAACCCTGAATACAGGATAAAGCGGTATAGAAGATGAGTGAGTGAGCATTTTACCCATAGCCCTTTTCACAAAGCAGCTTTCCAAAATTTTAAAAGTATGGAAATAAATTGAAGGCCACTTCAACTGTGACTATCATCTATCTAACTAATTAATTAACTAACTATGGTGAGATTATACAGAGGTAAGAGCTATAACTATAATTGTTTTTTTTACTCTTATTTGAGTGAAAACATGCATGGAGCCCTTCTTTTATGAACTCATGCATTCATCAAACAAGTACCTATTCTTTTGGAGTCTCACACACTCACTTACTCATCGTCTGTACCGCTTTATCTTGTATACAGGGTCGCGGCGGTGTCCGGAACCTATCCTAGGAGGCTTACGGCAATAGGTGGGGTCCACCCTGAATGGGGTGCCAATCCTTCGCAGGGCACACACACATACACACACTCACATGCTCATTCACACACAGCGGTCAATTAGCCTAATTTGCATGTTTTAGGACAGTGGGAGGAAAACAGAGTACGCGAAGGAAACCCACCAAATACAGTGGGAACATGCACACTCCACGCACACAGACCAGACCAGCGGGGGGAATCGAACCCTCGACCCTGAAGGCGACAGTGCTAAATAATACGTCACCAGGCTACATTTGGACAGACAGCACACTGAATATC
>JAOVVA010000054.1:15782201-15801891 GCA_028565275.1 Leiocassis micropogon
ATTTGGATTTTTACAACATTATTGTTGAAATACACAGTCCTGAAAAAGGGACGTTTCTTTTTTTGCTGAGTATATATTTTATACTGCATGTTTCTTTTGTCCATAAGTATAGTTCATTTAAATTGCATCCATTAAGTTGGAACTTGGCTGATTCATAACAATAATACTACCACTACTACTACTACTACTAATAAAAAAAAAAAAAAAGCAATTGAAAAAAAAACCCCCAAAAATTAAGAGAAATAAGGCTAACCCATAGGACAAAAGAAATGAAGTCTGTGTGTGCCTGTAGTAACTATTAAACTGTAATGAATTAGGTGCCTTACTGGAACATTTACCTGCCTTTAGAGGTTCTCTTTTACAGTTTAATTATCATTTAGTTGCTATCAGCTCTCTATTATCTTTGCCTTTTTATGAAGTATTGTGGGCATCATTAATGTAAATTAACTTTGGGGTAATTATGATTTGTAATTTATGGGTGAGGGACATTTATTAACATACTCACATGAGCAAAGAGAAAATCTGCGTTGCCAAAAATGTTTAAATCTGGGCCAGAAAGATTTTAGTTAATTTTGGGAAGAATAACATTTACAGACAGCTCATAAATGTTAAGCTCATTGATAAATGATTCCCTGTGTTCACAGAAGAGCGTCTTTTTACATGAATGTTGATCCGTACTCTTTGTTTTGTGAAAGCAGGACTGAACTCCATCCTGTTTGCCATAAACATCGACAACACTGATCTGAATGGTCAGGCACGCACAGGAGCGTCTGTCTCACTCCTGCTGAAAGAGTCCACACAGGGAATGAGCAGTCTGTGGAAGGAGTCGGCACAGGGCGTCAGCTCTCTGCTCAGAGAGATCGGCACTGCTACTGCTGTGGTACCCGGTTTTGCACCACGCTCAGACTGTCCCTCTGATCCCTTGCCCGTGCTGCCCCGGAGCACATCTGCAGGTATAGGGAAGAGCCAAACATGTTTTTTTTTATAGTTCCCTTTTTAAATTTTTTTTATATTATTAACTTCCTTTATGGTCAGCATGCATATTAAAGTAACTGTACAGAGGTTTCTAATAATGTCTGTTCTTGGTAATTGTTCGTAGCAAGATCACAGTTAGAGCAGTTTAAACATTTGACGCTTCCTGGTTTCTGTTCCCTTTGCTCTTTAGACTCTGGTTTGAGAAAAGAGCGCAGGAGGAAGAAGAAAATCACTAACATCATTTCATTTGATGATGATCTGGACGCGGGAGCAGAGGATGAAGACGAAGTCTGTGTGGGCGTCAGGAGGAGTCTGAGGAAGAGTACGACGGGTGATGTAAACTCTGAGGACGTTCTTGAGACTTGTGAGTCGTCCCCCTTGCAGAACGGGCTGCCTGAGCCAGAGCATGGCATCATTAGTTGGGCTGAAACTCCCCCACAGAACGGCATTCTTCTTGACACCAAGAGCACTGACCCTGACGAAGATGACGAGGAAGATTTTTACAGCAAGAGCCGGCCAGAGCCTCAGGAGGACCACACGACTGGGGAACAGTGTGTTTATGTTTATATGCACTATGTGGTTTTACAAAGAGCAGCATCAGTGAATTAATATTGATACATTAATGTTTTTTTTTTTATAAGCCTAACAGATAATGTCACGTGATTTCTTCATCCAGGGTCGTAATTGGGAGCTTGTCCAGTGTTTCGACTTGGAGCCCCAGGCCGGTCATTACAGAGGCCGACAATGACAGCTCAGACATCCTTATCCCTGTATCTACAGTGGAGACCTACAGCCCGAAAGGTCTGCACACCCTGTCTCACCTTCTCTGGTTTACATTGATCTGGCATGATCAATGTATGGTTTAATAGAGCTTTTGAAACATGATGTAAATATAGTGCTGGTTAGTAGATCACCATGTAAACCAGAATTAGTAGTGAAATTAACTTTGCGATGTGCTTGTTTACTTTCAGTTGACAGCTCTGTCGAGACGATAGGATTTCACGAGCAAACAGAGAGCTCAAGTCCAACCACTGACACTGAAAAAACAAAAGCTGAGCCAGAGTTCAGGTAACACTTCTGCTTTGTACATCTTAAAAAAATGCATCTTGGGCTGCTGGTATGGAAGTATGACAGTGCCAAAATTCCCCAAAGCAAAAAAGCAATGTTGAATTACATGAACTGAAAAATCTTGTTGCTATAAAAATGTTTGAATTTTTCCGCATTGCGATTTGATCTGAATTGAAAAAATCTGTACAGCATTTACAATGCTTGAAATTTTTGGCACTGCAGTTTATTGTGGTTGGATATTTCAAATGAAAATGTAATTCAAGCATTTAACCTTCAATGCAAAAATATTCAAGTTATTAAGCAATTGTTGTTCAAAAATATTTTCAAGTGTTAAAATACAATCTTTATAATTTTTTAACCTTACAAATTCAGGTTGGGGAAATTTAGGTAATAAAATTCAGGTTGAAAAAATTCAGGTTTTTTCATCTGTGATATCACAGGAAGAGCAATAGATTCCCGAATTCTGCTGTCTGTGTTGTAGTGTACGTTAACAGAATAACAGAATTTTGGCACTGTTATACTTCCATATGCTGGTCATTAACTGCAGAATGTCATTTTGTCTTTCAGCATGGAATCCAGCTTGTTGCCCCAGAATACCTCTGTGGCCAGTGTAGTGACCAGTCCTGGCCTGCCTGACTCTATGACTATGGGTAAGTGGGCTTTTTAACATGCACAACCGAGATGTCAATACTGTTACTGGTTTTGATGAGGTTTTATGATATCATGTGATAAGTTGTGATAAGTTACCACAATAATGCCACAGATCGGCCGTAACATTTAAGACCAAATAGGTTTTGGGTTCCCCCTGTGCTTCTGAGGGGTTCTGGACCCTCGGGCGTGGCCGCCCAGTGCCTTTGAGGATATGATGTGGTGTCTGGCACTCTATGGATCAGACTTGTTTGTCTGTGTGTCCCATGGATGTGCGATCGAATTGGGATCTGTGAAGTCTGGAGGATAGATCTGTGGGATTCTATCATTCAGAGCAGGCTGTGGTGCACTGCATGTTCTAGTACCTTTCTGTCATGGCCAGCATTGACTTTTCTGTGGGATCAGACCGGATGGACTGATCCCGTCACCCGTCAGTGGTCATATTGTTATGGCTGATCAGTGTATGTATACTGAAATGTTGTGAACATTATTTGTGTAAATATTTTTTCTTCATGTTATGATTTATAATCACACCCAGATGTATGAATCTTACAGAATGCTTACAGAACACTTCATGTACAATGGTTTGTGATCATACTGACTGTTGCATGCAATAAGTGAGGAATAAAACATGAAGGCTTGTGCAGTTATAGTACACTAGTGCAAAGTCCTCTGTCCTGTAGACTCTCCAGTGGCAGAAAACGTATTGACTGTGACAAAATGCTGACATTGCAGAATGTTATAAACAAACATCTCCGTGCAGAAAGTTTTATCATGCCAGAGATTACACACTTTACTTTCAAATAGCAACACAGTTTTTATCTTTTTATTATTCATCTTAGAATATGACGAATGCCATACATTTCATTATGAATGAGTCACAATAGAAAGAATAACTACATTCACATGATAATAATCTGAATAATATCCTAATCAGTAGAAAAATGCATCATGTAATCACTTGAGTTGGAACGGACTGCAACGAGAGAGGTAACCCTTTGGTGGGAAAACAGCCATTTTAAACACGATACACTTGTTCCTCTCTTGTTGTAGGAGTAAAAAAACGAGGGTGAATCAAAGATACAAATTCTACACTGGCTGTGGAATTTATTTTTATTTACTTTCAGAAAAGACAAATGCATAATTTTTCAACATATTCTCATTGCTTTTCAATACACAATGTCCATCTGTTAACAAGTTTTTGTATTCCTTCATTTAAAAATGTTTTGGGCTGAGCTGGTGAGCAACGAATCCACCGCTGTCTTTACTTCTTCACCAGAAGTGAATCTTCATCCACGTAGGGCTGCTTTCAGGGGACCAAACAGGTCAGGACTATAGGAAGGATTCTTTAACACTTCAAAACAATGTTTTGCAGAGTGTCAACAGTTTGGGCAAAATTGTGGGATGTGCAATATCACAACGCCCTCTGCGTCTAATCCGAAGTTTAGGCTTTTGCTCTTCAATAAGTCTCTCACTGTAACGAGCACTGTTGATTCTTGAACCTTTTTCCTGATAATGTTCCAACTGTGAGAATCACAGAAAACTGAAAGCATCAATTTTCCAGCTGGTGGTTGACTTTTGAACCATCATCTTCAACCAACATCTTTGAACTTTTTATTGTTCTCCGATTAAGGATGTTTCCATTTCATTCTGCTGTTGACTCTCAGGCTCTAGTGATGAATCTATGTCTTGTCACCAGTAATGATTCTCTTTAAGAAACTTTCACCTTCTTTAGAGTATTGGCCCAAATCTTGTTTGTAGATATCCAAACACTTTTGTTTATGCTCTTCCTTAATTTGTTTTGGCGCCACGTACACCCTCAGACCGCAAAAAACATAACATTGCATATGTTCCGTGCAAATCACAAGTTGGGCGTCCATTTTTGCTCACACTCCAGTTACTATTTTTGACTCGCACTCGTATTTTCTTTCTGTGTATGTGTGCCCCACATGGGGATAACATTAGGGAGGTTAACGGAAAGGAAGTTTCCTTCCTCATTGGGAAACTCTGTGTGAACAACGCCCTCCCGCCAGCCTTCCCTTTGGGCTTTCATCCACTGATACCTGACATCCATGTGGAGGAAGGGCCATTCATGCTTGGCTTTCAATTAAAACAAATGCGTTTTTGATCTAACCCATTATAGACGAGACTAAATTCTTGGAACCAGAAGGCAGGATTTGTTGAAAATAAGATGGAAAATTATAATGATGGAGATCAAAACGAGTTTAAGTAATCTAACCTTCAAAAAACCTTCTGTTAGCAGATCAAATGCTTCACAGTTGGCGGAACCACTTTGCGCAGGTCAAAAAAAGCTATGTTCTGCTTAAATGCTTTGAGCACGCTTGCACTCATGTTCCCACTGTGTTACTGTAGCTGTTAGTCATATAAAAATACACTCTTGGTGGCAGATCTGCTTCCGGGGGGAGTCCTTGACGACTGGTTTATATCACACTGCTCTAAAGTCTTAGTCTATCTTTTTGTGTTTCTAGTTTAACCTTTGATTTAAAGGTCCCATATTTTTACTATTTCTTTAACACGTTAACATGGGTCTCAGAGGTCTCCCAAAGTGTGTTACCGCTCCAGTTGAAATGACCCTCAGATAATGCATTCTTACCTTAAACGCGTGCTGTTTCACTCCTCCTACTCTTCCAAATGCAGCATTTCAGTGTCTTTGTAAATGAGCTACTGCTGAGGCACGCCCAATAAAGAGCCGCAAAGTTGAGCCAGGGAGAGGGGATCTACTTATATGAGGTCACAATCAAGAAGAAATATCTGCATGGCCAGTACAAAAATTGAAAACGTATATAAATCAGGAAATGCTTTTTCATGTTTTTGATTTCCACACACACACTCTGGATATTTAAAAATGACTAAATTGTCAATTTGGCATAATATGTTCATTTAAGCCTGTTGCATTTTTTTTTTTTTACTTTTGGATTGAGCACCTTTCTCCAGTGGAGGGCACTGTTGATCCGGAGCAGTGCCTCGGCAATTCTGCCTTGGTACTGTAAATACAAATGGTACGCTGGAAGATGATTCCAGAAGTGGCAGAGATTGGGTATGAATAGAAATAAAATACATTCAATAGAGCACAACACATAGTGTTGAAATATACATATTTAGTTTTTAGCTATAAATGCACTTATTCAGTTTCCCGCTGAGTCGAAAAAGAGTGACTGAAACCTGCTCCGTCTACGAGTTGGAAATTCTTTATGATCACGCCCACTTTGCCCAAAGTAATAACAAATGCATGGGAGCCCCCCTGCTCTTGTAACCAGAATGGAAATTTTAGACATGGCAAGAAAAAAAAATGCACTAAAACATGGTTGTATAATGCCAGTGGAAAATTTTTGCACCGGTCTCTCCTGCTTGGCTTTTTGTGCATCTCTGTGTGTGGATACTGCGATTGTGATTACTCATAAATTGTGTGTGGGTGCATTCATTCAGCTGTTGTAGGCAGGATCTTTCCTTGTCACAGGGTATTCACGGGCTACACTGAGAATGTGCTTGCTAGAACAGTAGTGGGGAACCCATCTGTATGATTCCATGACACCTGAGCTGCATTGTGCCACAGTTACAGCAGATCTGTGCAGAAGACTACCGACCATACTGGAGACTTGTGCGATATCGATTTTTCCTTACTTACAATTATATATACTTGCTGTTAAGTTAAAAAAATTCTTATTTTTTCTTTTTTTCCATATATGTACACCCTTCCAGTGACTTCTGCTACTACTACTTCCAAATTCATGGTCAATCCTGATCTTTACTTTTTTATACATTGTAAAACAACGCTTAAGGCTTCCAAAATCTATACATGTTTGAAAATATTTGCAAAATATTGGAGATTTCACGGTTGTATTTGGCGCGAGCTTGGGGTAACAAATAGGCTTCGTTTTATTGCATTCGGCGTATGGGCTGATATGAGAAGATATGCCACTTTGAAATTTAAATGGAAAACGCCCTTATGTCATAAAATCGACCTTAAAAAATGGGAAAAACAGTAGTTAATCTCAAAATTCAACAGATGGCACTGTACGTTTTTAAACTTATGAGTTTTTGCTTATGAGTGTGTAATCGAAATCTACTTAAATAAGCATGATTTCACGCCTTCATTACTTCTTCTCAGCAACGTATACATTTTAGTTGATACCAAAATTTAACAGATGGCGTTGTACATTTTTTAAAACACGCTCATGAGTGTGCAATAAAATTCCATGCGACTGAAGTTGCAGGCATATCTTGTGTATAATAATCTCCTTTGAACAGTTAATATTGAGATGCATCTGCTACTTATGCTCTGTAAAGCCTTTATAACGGCTCTAATCTGGGGTGATGTATGTTTATTGGTAATTTTTAAGACTGGTAACTTTAAATGAACTTAAATTAAGTTCTGGTCTTGCTTTCCTGGGATGGTCTCCATGAAAGCAAGTTTCATCTTGATGCTTGATGGGTTTTGCAAATGCACTTAAGTAGCTGACCTTCATGTCTTAAAAAAACAACTGACTGCTGTGTTAATCTAAATCTATGTGTGTTATTTCATAGTTTGGAAATCTAAGGTATTATTTTAAAAGGCAGGAAAATAAACCCAAAAGGTTAAATGAAATAAATGGAATTTTTTTTTTTACTTCAAAATTGGTTGTTTATGTATCACCCTCAGCAGCAACCTCGTTTCCCCTCATGTCTTCTCCAACCATTCAGCATAACCAGAATACTGATCACCTGCCTGATCATCTGTAATCATCTGATTTCTCACTGGTCCATACAGTATTATTCTTGAATGATTCATAGGTTACTGTGTGATGTAACAAATACTCAACAATATTCCTCTGAAACTGGTCAGGTACAAGGACTGGACTGAAAATAAAGGCCCAAAACTTACCAAAAATCTGAGCCAAAAAAGTCCTTCAGGAAGCCACAAGAAGTTCTCAAGAAAGTCTGGCTTTTTGGAAGCAAAATATAAAGAAATGAACAGGTTTATGTGGGTTAATTTTCCATACCCGACAACAACTCATAATTTTACCTGGACAATTAGTTAGCCTGTTCGTTCCTGTTATTTTTAATTCTGTCATTTCTGTTACAATTGTCTCTTGGCAAAATGGGCCTCCTGAGAGAGAGAGAGGGAGAGAGAGAGAGAAAAAAGTGTTGGGTAAGGACTCATTGTCTTCCAGTCAGTGTTCACAGGTAGTCGGTTGTTAAACTGAAATCGCTGGCGTAACCCTCTGGCTGCGTGGTGTTATAAATGTCTTCCTCTTTCATGTCACCTTCACTTAAAGAAATTAATGTCTGGCTGGTATTTTAAGCTCCACAAAGTTCTCTTTATTATTTCTGTAGTGCTATACAAATGAAAATGTCAGTAGTCTGGAACAGTATCCATTAATGAAAAGAGTAGCGGTCTACATGGGACACTGAACCTCACCAATATATTCAGTACACTGAATATGTCTTCTTATTGTCCTGTGAGAAATTGAGCATGTGATGCTCTAGTCAAGTTTTATTCTGGTCCTCTTTTAAAAATTATTTTGCTCCTACAGCCGAACTACGTCAAGCTATTGTGGCCATGATGAACCGGAAGGATGAGCTCACTGAGCAGAACATGTGAGTCACTTTTGTTTCTCCTCACTTTGCCAGCTTTGAACGAACAGTTGTGATTTCCTCAATATACTGTATATGCACCTTATTGTATATAATCCTGTATATAATTAAGCCTTTATGGTAATTTTCATATGGTTGTAAATGAGCACACAAAATTTGAGCAGTATGCATGGACTACTAACACATTGTAGTTTTTTTGTTTCTGTGAGCTACCATGAATTCACTGCTGTGTGTGTGTGTGTGTTTGTTTATGGCTGCAGGTCTCTGCGCAGTCTGCTGGATGGAGAGATGGAACACTCATCTGGGTTGCGGCTCGAGGTTGACAGTTTAAAGAAAAAGCTGGCTGACCTGGAGGAGAGGCACACTGCCAAAGTTCAGGCCCTTGGGAGGTACGAGCTCTTTGATCTAGACCTTCAGTTTCATGCATAATGGCCACTAACCATGTCCTGGATTTGGCCGTTTCAAAGTAGTTACAAAGCTTTTAATGCATTTGACTGAAAAAGTGTTGAACAAAACCAATCTGATGATACCATAAGGACCTCTTTGAGCTAATGCGGATCACTCAAGCATAAATTTACCTCTTGGTAAAACAGAACGGTTGCAGGTCTCTGAAATCTACAAGATAAACATAGTGAGAACATTGCTTTGAGTGGCTGGAGAGACTAGTCAGTCTGGAGAAATTCATATAAAGATTTTATTGAAATTTGAACAGCATTTTGTTTTTATTTTTATGCTACTGCAAGACTGGGTTGTCTGATAGCAGCCATCACTGTGATTAGGGTGCACATGCAACGCATTTAGTTGTTGTTGGTCTTTCGGCTGCTCCCGGCAAGGGGTCGCCACAGCGGAATACTCAGTCCGCACTACAACTTGGCACAGGTTTTACGCCGGATGCCCTTCCTAAGGTAACCCTCCCATTTTATCCAGGCTTGGGACCGGCACTGCATCCAGTGGCTGGGGTTTGGGCACTGGCTGGGAATCGAACCCGGGCCTTCCGCATGGCAGGTGAAACACCTACCACTGAGTCACCAGTGCCCTATGCAACGCATTTAGTGACAGGAAGAAAAAGAGTGTGAAAGTGTATTTTAAGTAAACCAAGGGTCAGCAGTACACACAGGAATAGAGACTTGATAATGATCACAATTACAACTATGATAGTGGCAAGGCTCTGCAAGTATTGTTCTTTGCAAATTATCATTGATTCGTTCATCTTCTATTTATACTGTTTATCCTGTGGCCTGGAGCCTATCCCAGGAGGCTTAGGGCACGAGGTGGCTTAGGACTCTGGACAGGGTGCCAACCCTTCTTAAGACATACACGCACACACACTACGGGCAATTTGAGTTAGGTCAGTTGCCCTAATCTGCATGTCTTTGGACTGTGGGAGGAAACCGGAGTATGCAGAGGAAACCCACCAAGCACACAGGCTGGAATCGAACCCTCAACCCTGGAGATGTGAGGCCAAAATGCTAACCACTCCGCCACCATGCTGCCTTTTGCAAATATTGTTGATGAAAAAACAATATTATTTAAATGATTCATAATATATCATGTGCATGACAACTACAACCAAATTTTTTTTTTGCTTTAAAACTGCATGAAAATGATCAGCAGTAGCCTGGGTACTTTTTTGCACCCATTTTTATTTGGATTTGAATTATTTTTTCATATATTTGTTCATTTTGTGGCATAAATACACAGTATATGTAGACTGTTACCATGCAACATTTTAAAGATATTATTTTGACAAAATTTAACATTTGCCCAACCGTAGTCCAAATGGTAATAAGAAGATTGGAATTAATCAGCTCTATCTAGGTATAAAATTATACTCCGTACTACTGTATTCTGTAAAAAAAAAATAATAAAAAAAATAAATCCCTCTCATTCATTTTCCTGCTCCCTGCTTGAGGTAGGAACGTGGGTGACTTAAGCTTGTCTTATTTTGGCTTTTTTGGTCTCAGTTTCTTAGACTCTGAGGCAGAAGGAGCAGTGAAGTCAATCAAAGTGTCTGACTCAAATGAAATCCTGCCAAGTCGATAGAGACTAAAAATAAGGGGGCAGCTTGGCCTGCTCAGTGTGAGATCTTTCGAAAGATGCGAGCTCTAGATTCAGTCGTGCACAGTGGGCAGTGCTTAAGACATGGGGCTATGCTCAGCACCAGGCCGACACGCTCACGCGCTCGCACCTTCTCAGCCAAAATGCTGCCTGCTCTGCTATGACGCCGAACGCCATGGTGCAGGAAACCGGCCAACATAGACCAGGCGGTTCGGGTGAAAAGTGTTGTCATGGTGGGGGTAGGTGGTCTCAGTTTCAGCCTGTATCAGAAATCCCTCATAAACCCTTAACATCCAGTCAAGTGTTTTTAAAATTTTTTATTTTTTATTTATTAATTTATTTTTTCTTTTACTGTTTTTGTAATTTGTGATTTATTTTACAGGGATGTGCTGATTGTGATGGTGTTTCATTAGTTTTAGTGTAATGGTGTCTTGGATAGATAACACGCCAAGTGAGTGAATGAGTGAATTTATCTGGAAATAAATCAGGACACGGCATTGGCAGGATTTACAAGAAAAGTTTTGTGCCAAGAAAAAGCACGTTAACGTTGATGGGTTCCTCACCTGTCTAAGGGATCAAACCAGTGCCTCATTTGTAATATCTCACAATGTAGTAATACTGTCTCTCACACTTCAACTCTGAGTGTTTCACCGCTCTGTCAAACTATCAGGGCAGTGATAACGTAGTAACTGGTAACATAGTATTGTTAAATGTTGGACCTGCTGATATTTTAAAGTGGACGAGAAGGTCTGATGCTCTTTTTTTTTTACATTTTTATTTTTATTTTTACCACGGTTAAATATACAGTGGAACCTCGGATTACGAGTAACACGGTTTGCGAGTTTTCCGCAAGACGAGCAAAGATTTTTTTAAATAAAATTTGACTTGAAAAACGAGCATTGTCTTGGTTTACAAGCACCGAGTGTATCACGCATGTGCTTCTTGTTTTGACGCCGAGCGTCACGTGATCACAACTGAACCAACAGTTTTTCTCTCTTGCGCTGCGAAATTGTGGGTAATCGTCTCCCCTGCTGGGTCTTAGTGCTCGTCTCTTACTGGTATAATCAACATCCGTGCATGTGTGTACTGTTTACTATAACACTGTGACCACGTGTGTGTGTGTGTGTGTGTAAAACATATTTTATTTTGTGTTTGTAAGCGCGTGTGTACAAGCCGCATGTACCATTTCTTATAACACACGTATGTACAGCGCGCGTGTAAAGCAAAATAAATTCTCATTACAGAGGTGAAAGATACATTTTCTCCGTCTCTGTTTCAGCCTGTGTGAGCTTATGTGTGTGCGCGCGTAATTTGACACTGTGCCGGTTCTCACACACTCTCTGCTCTTTTGTGTGTGTGTGTGTGTGAAGCACCCCCTCTCTGCTTCACAGACACACACACAAACACTCTCTGGTCTACACAGAAACTCTGCTCTGTCGCGATTCTTTTCAAAGGAAAAGTGCTGGTTCGTTTGTTTGTTTGTTTTACTGTACAGCAGTGATTCCATTAGTATGCGCTCACACGAGTGTCATTAGCGATGTTTCTTGCTAATTTTCCGACAAAACAGTGTTGTGGGAGCGAGAGGTTGATTTATGACAGCTGTTTACGGAAGTGTAGTCCACTGCGGGAGCTGCATTGTGGGTAATGCAGTCCGGTGTGTGTGAACGCGAATGTAAGATGTAAGCTAGAATATAGAGCCTGAGTTTTTTTAGTAGTTTTTTTAGTTGGATTTAAGTGCAGGATCCACCCGAAAGTTTGTACTATAGCCCGACAATGCAGCAAATAAAAGAACGGGCATGCATCGACCAGTTTGTCCATCTCATCATTACACACACACATACACACCGCCTGCGTGCACAAACAGAAACACTTATCCGTCGGCATTTATTTTTACTTTTTTTTAAAGGTAAAGTGCAGGTTAATCTGTTTTATTTTTACTTTTTATTTTGTATTAATTATTTTTATGTATTTATTTTTGGGGGCTGTGGAACGAATAATTTAAGTTTCCTTTATTTCTTATGGGAAAATAAAATTTGGTTTACGAGTGTTTTGGAATATGAGTCCGCTTCCAGAATGAATTATGCTCGTAATCCAAGGTTCCACTGTATTTGTTGTTTTCAATCCACCCGTCAGACAAGCTTTAGGGAATTGACCATGAATAGGTACATTCTTGTACACTGAAGCCAGGAAACGCATCCAATCTGAACTTTACCTCCTTTCCATAACTATCTCTCCCCATCACATTCTGTATCATCTCCCAGGTGGTGGGTTAGGTCTTCCAAACCTTTCTGTAGACTTTATGTTGTGCCAGGGTTGCATGCTGACGTCCATGTGATGTGCATTGATGGCCAATTACACTGTCATAGACTTTTTTTCAAACTGTGCAGGGATAGAAATTTCTGTGAAATTTTGCTTTGAAGGTCATTTTTAATTTGTTCAACATTTAGGAATTAGGCTGTTGATTTTGCTTTTCCATGGTGAAAAGATGAAAAGAGCTCGGTAGAGAAAGTTCGTTCTGAAAATGTGTTTCCTGTCACCTCTGCCATGCTGTGCAAATGGTAGGAACTATGATCATAAGCCCCAGGAAGCCTCAAGGAATCATTTCATTTCATTGATAAAAAGGTCAGTTCTGACAGTTAGAAAATGAAACAGTAATTACGAAGCTGAACTTTGTGTGTGTATAACTGCTACCATGTGAATGTCATGCGATATGATTTAATAAGATTAACAATTTCCTCACTATGTGGAAAATCACTATAATCTATAAAATATAAAAAATACAGTAAATGACAAATGTTCTTGCCATTGATTTATAAAATGGAATAATACATTGAATTAATTAATTAAAGTCAGGTGTATGTATTACTTACTGCAGGTTAGGATTAAATGAGCTTATGCAATTCTCACTCTCCATACATGTTATTTATAGTGGAGGTTAGAATATCTCCTTACCACCCCGGTATGTGTGTATATACTGTATGTCTTTACAGTACCAGTCAAAGGTTTGGACAGAAGATTGGATTTGTTCTTGTAGATTCTAATACAATACTGGAGATTTCAAAACTAGGAAATAACACATATGGCATTAGATAATTAAGTAACAACAACAAAAGGGAGTTGTTAAAATGGGCATCATGAGAAAAACTCCGTTTGAGTTTCATACTTATCATGGGCATGGCTGAGTGAGACATGGCTCTTCTGGAACAGTTCCTGTAAGAACAGTGTTGTCAAGTGCATTTGCAAAACTCATGAAGCACCATGATGAAAGTGACCGTCATGAAAGCCATTCCAGGAAAGCAAGACCAAAATACTTTTGCTTTAGAGGAAAAGTTAATTTAGCCTCATTACCAGCCTCAGAAATCACCAATTAACAGCACCTTAGATTAGAGCTGTAATAAAGGCTGTACAGAGCATAAGTAGCAGATACATCTCAATATCAACTTGTCAAAGGATATTATTGCATACGTTGGATGCCTTCACTATTGTTTTACAATGTAGAAAGGAATAAGAGAGGGAATAACCATGATGTTGGAAGGTGTGTCCAAACTTTTGAAACTATTTTTAACTTATAAATACATATTTTTAATTTGGTTGCTTATAACTGCATGATGGCTGATAACTGTGATTGTCAGGACAGAGGCTGTATGCGGCTGTGACGGCGGGTATTCGATCTCCAAATTCCCCATAAAAAAAAGGCAACTATTTTACTGCCTTGTAATCTTTGTCCTCCTACCTTCCGTACTAATACGAAAAACCTGGTGCTTACTAAATACCTGTTCTACTCTAGCTTGAAAAATCCCATTAGAGATGTTGGGGCTGCCTTCCATGTTTGGCATCTTAATTTCTCGAATATGAAATTATGTGAGAACTCTGAGGTTTGCCCAACATGGACAACAGAAAAGATCAGTGTGAACACGTGAAGGGTGGAGAGCTCTCCACAGAAGACCTGCCATTTATAAGCTTTAATTAAATCATGCTGGAATTGTGCACAGCTCGCTGGCTCCCAATAACCACACTGGGCTATCTGAGCGCCTCCGGAAATCCTCCATTCTCCTGGCTATTCAAGGCCTTAAAATGTGGTGTGATAAGAGAGCTGCAAGAGGCCCTCAGCAAGAATAGGAAAGCTTCTTTTCACAGCCTCACAGCCCGAATTGATTATGATTGATTTTTCCTAAACCAGCAGAATCAGCCAAGCTGAGTATAAGCACACACACACACACACACACACACACACACACACACACACACACACACACACACATCTCACAGCCCTTAGGCCACAGCTCAGGGAAGATACTCACCAGCAGCTGTAAAGCTGCTCCAAGAATTGAATCAGGTTTTTATTAGGCTTGGTGGCAGAACAACATTTGCTGGTTCCATATGCTGTAGATTTTTTTTGTTTGTTTTTTTAAGATGTTGGAAGTCTAAAAATTGATGATAACTACTCATGGTCACTTTATTCCTTCATTTATAAATGTTGTTTTCCTTGCTAGCTTTGTTTATTTAGACATTTGGTCTAAAGATTCTAAAGGTTCGAGCTGTTCATGCCTGTTCTTAAAAGGAAAAATGGACATCATAAGACAAACTCAATTTGATGGCTCATACTGGGCACACAGCCATGGCTGAGCCAGACGCCACTCTTCTGTCTGTTTTGCAGGGAAAACGAGGTGCTGAAGGTCCAGCTGAAGAAATATGTGGGTGCTGTCCAGATGCTGAAGAGAGAAGGCAACCAGAGCGTTGACTGTAAGTTTTAATTTATACGCTCATTTCGAAATTTTCCATAAAAACTACTCAGAAAATAGCTGACGTTGCAAAGCACAATAGCTCTGGCTCAACATAGAAGAGCGAGAAATTTCTTCGTCATTAACCTAGTTTCAGAGCAAGCAAACTTTTTAACATGTCCTTAGGGTTTTTTTTTAATAAAAGTTAGTTTGCCCTGGAATGAAAACCTGCTGTGCAAAGAGTATTCAGTTTAAAAGGGCTTTATCAAAAGCCAAACAAGGCTAACTTCGAAGATGTAAAAGGGGAAAAATAATTGCTAATTACATTTGGGAGTAACGGAAGCTAATTTATGGAGAATGTGAAAGGAATGTCCTCAGACACAGTTTGACCACCTCTGCAGGCTCTGGAGGTGTAGAATGCTCTGGTATAATTCTCTAATAAAGGTTTTGTTTTACAGAGACGAAACAAATCAAAGTGCTTTATTATTTCTGTGGCCATGGATACCTCAAACCACTGAGGTTCGAATCATTTAAAAGTGATTTGGATGTGAGACTTTGGCAGACCGTGAAGTCTGTTGTTTTTATTTGTTTTGGCTTTTATCGCATTAGTAGGTCTGCGTACAATAAAGACATCGAGGAGTAGGAGTGTGGTACAATAAACGACGTCAAACTCCTGTGATTATACATTTTCTTGCTCTAATCGGTCTGATGTGGATCGGTCCATTGCAGGCACTCCTTGCTTTGTCTTATTACGTCTCTGACGTCTACAGAGTTGGATGTGTGTGTGACTGATGCTGCGTGAGTATACAAGCCCTAGTCAGATGCCTAATAATGACCTTTATCCAGCCGCCACAAGCTACGCGTGCGTACAACACCCCTTCGAGCCTGCTGTAGAATATGACCGGTGGTCCGTGCTCTGAGGAGCACTCTTGATGTAAATTTCTCAATTTGCTTCAGCGCTGCCATGCATTTTCCGTGCTGCCCCTCTTTGTTCTTGCAGCAGTTCGGCTCTTGTATCTGCACATAAACAATCTCCCGTCATGTCATGCCTCCTGCACTGTACTAATGATGCACATTGCTATACACCTGCTTTAATGATGAACAGCAGCTAAAAAACATGACTGTGAACACCACATGGACATACAAGCTTAAACAAAGGCTCTTCTCATGTCCTGTCAGTGTTTTGAAAGCTCAGGTGCAACTTTTTTTAATGTATTTTTTTAAAAAGCAAAACAAATCTATGTTCCTGACATCAACATCTGAAAGCAAGCATGTGAGATGCCCCTGACATGGTCTGTACATCACTGATGTCAAGCTCTGTCACATCTTATTTAACTCATGCCCGGTTTTGAATAAACGCTTTGTTAAGAAGCTGCAAAAAGTTAAATGGAGGAACTCTCCCTTCATGTTCTCAAATTGATCATAATAAATATGTAGCAAAATCATATAAACGTGAATGGCTAAGTGGCCTATCAGTTGCTGAGATCCAGATGGAGCTGTCATCTGGCTGGGGGGGGTGTTTGAACAGCTGGTCTTCTCTGTACAGATATCCAGGTCCAGAGGGACAACTTGCTTCAAGCAAAACCCATGAGGAAAACCTTTTCCCAGCATCTGTAATCCAGAATATATAGAGGAAAAACTGAATAATGTAGTTAATGTACTGTATAATATAACATTTTATATTGTTTTCTAAATCTGTGCTTGAACATTAGTAGAGTCATCTAAATTTATTAATCTGTTTTAGTGATGAGAGAACTGAAAGCATTTTTGAGCTGGGGATTTCCCTACACTTTCCTCTCTAGATGCTTATGATGCTTATCACATGGAAGCATAACACACTTGAAAGTGAGCACTGTCCTCCATCTTTTGCATACACTGGCACACAGGATAATGTCCGTGTGATTGACAGGGCAGATTAATGTTGCTTCTACCCAGAGACCATGGTTCGCAGTTATACACCCTTACTTAAAGGGGAAGTATTCAAGTCTGTCTTCAATTAAAATCTGATAGGAATACAAGTATCTCACCACCGGTCTTTGTTCTGAGAATTTTCTTGCTCTGCAAGATTGTTTATAACTTGGAACGCGAGTGCAATGTAAGTAATCAAAGCCAAATCCCACAACCCTTGTTTCATGCAAAAATACATTCTCACTGAGCTAATCTGAGTTGGTATCTTTTGGCGTTCCTGTCTATTTAGTACAAATTTAACTGTTTTCTTTCCCCTAACTGGAACTAACCATATGGCTAAACAGAAATGTATATAAAACGTGTGCGTATGTATGTGTGTATGTAAATTCTCTCTCCAAATATATTCCATAATGACCAGTATCTCCTTTTCGAGAATGATCTATTCATTTATTAAAAGTTAAGTAAATTTTTTTTCTCTGTTTATTTCTAAGCTCTTATGAGTACACACTAAACAAATCTCATGCCCTGAATGGTACATGATCCCAGACAAGAATTAATAAACTGACTCTAGGCACTCATCTCACTGCTGACGGCCACGCTTAATGAATCAGCGAAGACCATTATTTACCGGACCAGCTGGCAAAAAAAAAGCGTTAATAATTTCATCCTTCAAATTCATTACACGCTGGCTCATATTTCCTTATCGCTGCCGCCCTGTTAAGGGTAACCGGTTTACGCCGGCTCTTGAGTTCTGGCTCAGAGGTGTGGATGAGTGTGCGGCCATGTGTGGGGCGGGGGGGTAGGTTAGAGTGTTTACTTTGACTAATACAGACCCCTGGCGTGAACGAAGGAGGCTGTTCTTTATTTAACAGAAGAGGTGTGTGTAGCAGAGAGGAGGTGAGAGAGCATACCTGCAGGGCCAGGTGGTCCACCGTCTGGGGGAGCGCATCCCCGTTACCTGTTAACCAGCAGTGTTAATTAACATTTTAATCATCACCTGCGGGTTAAATGCGGACTTGGCAGGCTTGAAACTGGTGTTGTCAGTTATTGCTTTTGCCCTGTTGACGGATCCGGTGCTCAGGCTAAGCCCTCAGGAGGAGCACCTGGACTGAACTATCTGGCTCCTGCTGCCTGCGGTTATTTATCATTTCCTCTGTCAATCCTCCAAAACCTACACAGGTGCTGCCCTATAGCTATGTTCTCACCTCCGGGTTCTCAGCTCATCAGCCCACTTGACATCAGTCACACTGTGACTGCAGCCCGGGATTTCTGATTCAAGCTCTGCTCTGGCACAGGACGTTTACAGAAAGCGGGTGGAAAACATATATACAAGAGCCTAGGAAGAATTTGTACTCCCACTTTTAGTAAAGGGACCTCATCCCATAAGGTATTGGATGATTTGCCTTGTTGATCCTGAAAATCCAGCATGGGGAACAAGGTAAAGATGGAGGTGATCTTTTTCATGTTCAAGAGCCTTTGTTAATCAGCTCTTTCTGGTACTTGCGTCCTCCATTTCACTTTGAGCCTTATGCAGTGTCTTTGTGGAGCGAATGGAAAAGTTGAACGAGTGCAGCAGCTGTCTGCCTTGTGTGCCTGTTGTTTATCTGATGTTATTTAGATGAAGGAGGACTTTAGAGGACTACTGCATGCTGAGGACCTCTGATGATACTCAGCAGGTCAATAGGCAGATGCTCAGTGGAGAGACAACAATCATGCCTTGAGCCCTTTGCCTAGTCTATTCAGTCTAACCCCAACATGCATGGATATAGCACAAAGTATACAGTAAGCAAAATATCATTATATGCTGATGATATTCTGTTATATATCATTAAACCTCAAATTACTATTTCAACAATCTTAGAAACAGTCTGTCATTACGGTACATTTTCAGGTTACAGGGTCAACTAGACTGAGAGTGAACTAATAATCTATCTAACCTATAAAGGTCAGAGATATTTCCGTTGTCCAATCCTTTCCTTTTAAAATAACACAACATAAACTTAAATACTTGGGAATTGAAGTCACAAAAGATTTTCAGTCATTATTTAAAGCCAGTTTTCCCCCTTTAAAGGCTAAACTGCAAGATAATATTCAGTTCTGGAGAAGGGTCAATATTATTAAAATGATCTTTCTCCCCCAAATTCTATATATTTTTCAAAACTTCCCAATATTTTTACCAAAGACTTTTTTTTAAACAACTAGATTCCATTATTATACCATTTTTGTGGGATTACAAAGCCAGTAGCATAAGTAAAGCACACCTTTTGTAAACCTAAAGCTGTAGGTGGAATGTCCCTTCCAGATTTTGCCCTTTACTACTATGATATCATAATATGGCTAGAACTTACGGTAGCACACTTAACTTGGATCCAATTGGAAAGAGAGGCATGTAGCTCTTATAATATTGGTGCAGTCATACTGTTTCCTATGAAGATAGACAAGTCAGTATATACAGTGCACCCGGAAAGTATTCACAGCGCATCACTTTTTCCACATTTTATGTCATGTTACAGCCTTATTCTAAAATGGATTAAATTCTTTTTTTTTTTCTCAGAATTCTACACATAACACCCCATAATAACAACATGAAAAAAGTTTACTTGAGATTTTTGCAAATTTATAAAAAAAAAAAAAAAATTCAGAAAGCACATGTACATAAGTATTCACAGCCTTTGCAAAATTGAGCTCAGGCGCATCCTGTTTCCCCTGATCATCCT